>MPDP01000035.1:600000-986765 GCA_030869315.1 Colletotrichum cuscutae | reverse complement strand
TATTAGCGCGATTTTTTATAATACTTAGAATTACTTTTTTCTTTTTATTAACTATTACGATACTTTAGTATTTAGGATAATCCTTTAGAAATTATCTAGGCTATACTTTTTATTTATATAAAATACTAGAGTAACGACCTCGAGGGGCTTATTAATATTATTACCTATCTAAACTCTTAGTAAACTATATAATCTATATATAAGAAGTATTATAAAAATTATATAAAACTTATTATTATTTTTAAATATATTAAATATTTATATTTAAAATAAAATTAATAAATAATTCGATAGTATAGGCGTGCGCATAGTAAACGGGGGTACTTATAGTAATTACGAGAGGTTAAAAAGAGAAAAAAAAATAATAATTAAGTAACGCTACGAGAATTTAAATATATACGAAGTAGCTAAGTAGCCTCGACCTTAATAATTTATATACTAAAAGTAGTAAAATATATACTATTCTAAGTTAGGATTCTATTTACTTTAAATAGAAGAATATATTTATAATAAACGCGGTTTAAAAAACGCGTATCCTTTATACTTATTTTTTTTTATTTATATTTAACTAAATCGGGCCTTTATAAAAGTATTTAGAGATTTTATTTTAGGTATAATAGCTCCCTAGCGGTAGTAATTAGGGGGTATATTACGTAATTCGTATTTTATAAAGTGCCCATTACGTGCTAAATTACGTGTCTATCTTAGATATCGTATATATAGACCTTTTCTTTTTATTTATTTCTACTTTAATATTCAAGCCACTTTTACTACACTCCGTATGCCCATTGCTGTGTACTATAACTCGTAATATTTAACATCGAGTCTTTAAAGTAAAGAGGAGTACGCTGCCGTAGGTCGCATCACTAGTTGGTCTAAAGGTTGGTCAGATTAGTACGCTACGTACGGTGGTAATTAGATAGCCGCCTTCCGCCGTTGCTATATATACCTCGACGCTTGTTTATTTCTGTTAAGACGGTTGTTGGAGCCCTTTACGCCCGTTAGAGAGTACTGGCTTTCTTCCGAGCCTATTTTAGTAGAAGCGCCCGTTTATTTAGGCTTAGGAACCCCGCTAACGCTAGACTTAATAGTTCTAACCTTGGTAACGGCGGCCGCTTTGTAATAGTGGCTAGCGAGCTATTCAAATCATAGAAGACTGGCCTGTGCCGCCTACATCTGTTACTAAAACTGACGCTATTTGTTCTGCTACCTAGTGCGAGCCTGGCAGCCTCTGCGGGCCTTACAAGCCTAGGGCTGCCGATGTTATGATTTGTTATACCAGTTATGATTTGGCACACCCCCGACGGAATAAGGGCGGTAGATAATATGCCGGAGCGCTTCCCCGGCGCAACACACTTCCTCGTGATTGAGAAGAGCTAAACGAGAGCCGAGCGAGTCGGCCCAAGATTATTTCGTACAGTGACGCATAATATCGCCTGGATGGCATCTTCAGCCTAGCCAGATACCACAACGTGAACATTGAACTCCGCCAGCGCGTTCACGGGCGTGAAAGCGAACCTCGCACAAACTCAATTCGACCGCGATTTTTTCGCGGGCCAGCAATGATGTACCTTGTTGCTGACGTGGTTACTGTAATCCCGCGGTGGGCCCTTTTTCTATTCTGAGGAGATCGTGAATACCGTAGAGCGCCTCCGAAACATTAACAAGAGTTAGGCGAGACGGAAGCTATGGTACTCTATAAGGCTATCTAAGTGGTATATGCTAATAGCGCTGCGAGATAGTTAGATAAAAGACGGCACGAACATGCTTCGGGGCTAGTAAGACGTACGTCGTGATAGTAACTGAGCGGCCGTTGACGATGATCCTGTCGATATTAGAAGTAACTCTATATAGAGGTGAGAAACTCTACTATCTATGACGAAGACACGCCTAATTACGCTATTGTGGTAACTACTCGTATATGTCGGTTATTTGCACGCGTGGGCTGTTGACTACGGCGTTTACTTCCTGTAATATGCCGATGGATCCTCATCTTGCCCCTTTAAGGTCCTATATACTGCGACCCCAGAACCCTAATCGTGGCGTGTTGAAGATAGGGCGCTCCAATGTAACTTTGATGGTTTGCTAGAGGAGTAATGCAGAATCTAGTTCCGTGACTGCATCTGTCGATGAAAAGCTACGTTTCGCTCCGTTATTAATGAAGGTATGATAATTAGCTATTTTGAAAGGAATAGTTAGGCCATGCAATTACGGTTTAGGTGGTTAGATGCACCCTCCCCCCCGTCCCCATTTCTTCACTAGAATCAATAAAATCGCGGTTATTAAATGTTATTATATCTAACTATAGAGAATAGCTGCAATTATTAATAATTTTATTTCTAAATTTCAAATGATCGAAACATTATTTAAGTATCTTTTGCTCTATTTTTGTTATATGCTAGGTCTAGATGGTTGCTTCTATAGGTGTAGCTAGGTGACTTAACCGGAGGTGAAGTCACTGCTTTCCTTGACTTAGACCATGTTAGAACACGCAGGTGCAGGGTGACTATGTGTGACTAGGCGGCATTTCTATACCGAATTGGAAAGGTTTTGCGATTGTCGCTAGGCTAGATAATGTTAGGAAACGAGGAACCGCTAAACCTCCCTGACCTAGAGGGGCGGGATCTTGAGCAGAAGTTGTACGATATGTAGATATGTTAAGACGTCTATCGATAAGGTTTCTAGTATATTGAAATAGATAGAAGTGCCCGTTAGTATCTACATCGGCTTTCTTATATAAAGCCAACATTCCTCTGTTAAATAATATCAATGTCACATAGGTTAACGCTCTTTTTATAGACGAACTAGCTCTAACTCCCCACTTCTCTCTCTCTTTCTCATATCACTCTTATCTATAAGGTCAACTACTTTCCATTCATAATGTCTTGTACACAGGCCGGTGCCCGGGCCATGTGGCGACAGCTCTCCAGTCCCTTGAATGGGGTCTTCCAAAAACACGTCAGACAAGAAGATGATCTCGCTGACCAGCCAAAGCGCTTGGCTGCCCTTGTTGCCCCCATTTGTTCTCAAATGCTAGAACAGTTAAACTATCCGGATGCCCCACAGCTGGAACGTGAAGCTGTTGAGGTACTCTTGGCATACATGTACAATAGGGCTGTGAAGATTGGAGTTCCTCTTGATACTCACATCTCTGCGAAGGGGTTTCGTCTGGGTTATGCTGAAGGATTGGTTCGTTGAGTTCCAGTGTTATTCTTTGCAATGTGATTCTAACATCAGTCAGCTCGCCCATCCCAGGCATCCGGTTGAAGTCCAGGGATACGTCGGACTCTTCACCTGGCTTGTCGTTCAGTACGACGATATCGTAGGGCAAAACAACCAGATAGTGGAGGAGGCGCTCCTTTTTCATGAAAGATTATTCCGAGGCGAGCCCCAGCCAAACTACTTACTTGAGGGAATTGCCGGACTTCTTCGCAAAGCCCGCGACCACTTCGACATCGTCTTAGCGAACATGCTCCAGATCTCGGTGCTCAAATTCCTGACGAGTAATTTATTGGAACGACACAGCGGTTTCCAACACATGTCTGTCACGCAGGCAGGGCAAAAGTTCCCAGACTTTTATCGAGACATGTCGGGCATGGACCAGGCCTATGCTATGTTCTGCTATCCCAAAGCGCTATACACGGATGTCAGAGCCTTTCTAGAGGCAATCCCAGACATAGCTAATTTTATTAATATATCTAACGACGTCTTATCGTAAGTAAGGTGCGCTATTAGTCCGAGCAAGCTGCTGACGTTCTCCAGTTTCTACAAGGAAGAGCTAAGCGGAGACACGAGAAACTATGTTCATAACCGCGCCACGTGTACTGGCAAGCCAGTGCTGACTGTGGTAGCGGAAGTAAACCGAGAGTCAATAGCATCAGCAAGGCGGGTTGAGAAGATCCTCAAGGGAAGAGGCATATACGAACAGTCCTGGAACGATAGTGTCAGGGGCTATATGGCGATGCATACGACCAACCCCCGATACAAGTTGACCGATCTAGGAATCGGCGAGGAGCACCCACTTGCTCCATTCGAACACAGAATCGGCCAATTGTTTGAGCAAATGAGCCGAAAGGAATGAGTACGTCGTAATCCGAGAAAGAGCTTTGCATTTTCAGATAGTCATGATTTTCCATGCTAAGTGATCGGGGCCTGATTAAGCCTAAGCAGAATCATTCAGAATAGAAATCAGACAAACTCCACTTACGTGTTTTCTAAAGACAGACACATTTATCTCTACACGCGAGGAGCCTACGTTACATCAACTCAAAAAGAACCATGTTTTCCCCTCAAATACGAGTAAGTCACCGTATTAAAGTGACTGCCCGGCGGCAATTTCTGTCATTTTCTAACCTATCCCTAATCGACCATTGAACTGACTTCGGGAAGATTCGATCTTAATTTTAATAATAATAGCCATCAGTCTGCTTCAAACTCTAGGGAGAATTTTCTAAGTCGTAGCAAAACCGCGTCAGTAACGATGTGTTTTGACCGTGACAAATTAATAGTGGGCCTGATGTCAGAGGGCTGGGTTCGGACAGAGTATTCGAGATAACAAGTTCTACAAAGCTAGAGGCAAATCATACCTATCATTCGAATCTACCCCCTATTCTACGGTATGGAGACTCCAGCTTTGTGAAATGCTTCGCCACGGAATTGATATTCTGTCCCGAGTGGACCTCGCCGCTTCCCCCGGCGCTCCCCCGGAGCTGCCCCGGAGGCCCACCCTCCCCTAGGCGGCACCTGACATTTGCTCTGTCCTAGTTTTCGGCGCCTTGCCGAGGATCAAACCGAACCAGCCTTTGGCTGAGCGTATATATAACCTTTCCAGTGATTCCAACCATGGAAGGGGCCTGCATGATGCTTTCCTGAGCTCTCCGGAGAGCTGAGATGTCTGGGCTTACTGCATGCGTACAGGTTGGGAGGCGCTAAACGAGTGCAAATACACAAAGCAACGTCAATTGAGCAAAGACACTCATCATCCTGCTGGACCTCCACAGGCTGAAGCACATAGCTCTGCAGGTCAGTCAGAGTTATGTTCGGCTGAGTGGCTTCATCAAGTACTGCTCTCCTCTTCTTACTTTCTATCCTCGTTCCGACTCAGCTTCTCACGGAAATAGCTAGGCCGTTCATCCTCATAAACAACATCAAACCGTGGATCATCTTTGAACGTGCCAATAGGGGCGCTCAGCCACTCTCCACTCGCCATGAGCGCCACGCAGCAGTGCCACGGCGTCGTATAGCCCGTCTCGGTGTGTAGCAAACTCAAAGACACCTTATTCTCGCCTGTGGAATGATGAATAGACAGGCGGAGATGGTTGGGGAGAGCAGCCTTGATAGCGCCAGCGAAAGCCTGTTCTGCATCAGAGGTACGGTACGCTAACAAGGCGGCTTTCACAGCCCCAAACAGTAGAGAACGCACATATCCGCGGATCATCATTTCCTTAGCGAGGAACTTGATTTCTCGCTTGAAGCTGTTGTGAGACCTATTCTTGCCGGTTGGGAAGATGTGTTGCAAGTCCGATTCAAGAAACCTCCTGTACCCACAATAGGTCATCAGGGTATCAGGCTGTGTGGCAATCTCGTAGTCGATGTCAAGGTCCTCTTTGCCATATCTATTTAAAAGATACCGGCGAAGGTTGGTCGCATTAGCAACGTAGACAATCTCGCTCATCTGCTCCGGAAGAGGAAATTGAAGTAGCTCTTTGAGGCAGGAGAAGTTAATCCGGCCAAAGCCTTTCTTGACAGCCATAGCCCGTAGAGCCTCGCCGTAGGCCCACGTATCGCGATCTGGGATACATAGTAAGTCTGCAATCAAGGGCATCTTAGCAAAGCCAGTATATAAGATGGGGTGACTCACCGTTGTAGACCAGACCGTCTGAAATAATAGTGATCCTGGCACCTGGACTATATATATCTCGTATCTGTAGACATATGGTGTTAAGCCGCTGGAGGGCTAGCTCCTCAGCCTTGTCCGGCAGGAAGCCGAGGACTTTGTACGCTTTATTGGCCGACTTGAACGGAAATGCCGGGAGACACATATCAATCGGCTTATCTGCTGTGACGAACCCGTTGATGACGGACAAGAACTTGGTCATACCGGCAGCATGCAGGTACTTGAAATTGTCAATCTTGTCGAGAGCATACTCGAAAATGATGGCAAGGATCCTGGCAGACGTCTCATCCCCCTTATCCGTCTTCCATATCATCTTCTGAATCGCATCAGTGGCGTGAGCGAAATCTTTGCCATGTAGCGAGCTTCTCAAGTCGGAGTCCATGGATTGAGTGGCAGTTTGTGTGCAGGGAAAATTGAATGATCCAGAAGAAATTGACCGGGTGATGTAAGACTGAGAGTATAGCACAGAGTTTTAAATACATGCTCAGCCACACAGGTGCAGTTGATTCTCGACAAGTCGGCCCAAAGTCATTTGCTGCCACTGGTCTATAATGGGCTATCTGAAGAAGGTATGCGGACATGTGGAAGAGAGCTCCAAAGTCGTTGGTTACTGATGTCCTGCTCAAATTGTGTCGCGAATACACACGGAACTGGTTAAGTTCAGAGGTGCGGCCAAAATCACAGGAACCGCGGCACGAAGTTGAAAGCTCCGGCAGTCCTCCGCGAGGCCCAATTCTCAGCCACGCGTCTAGACCTGCAGTGGGACTTCCCACATCTTCCGAGCAACTATCTTGAAGTGAATGTACATCCAGGTAAGACAAGGTAGGGCATGAGTCCAACTCTCTGCACCTAGGTTTTGGACTTGCTACTTTTGCTAGCTCATGCAGTTCTCGACTGATACGAAAGGACGAAGGCTCGCACCCCTGCTGATCGAAACGGGCGTCCAAAATGCCAGGGGTGATATCTACATATGCTGCCCTTCGAGGATCGGCACAGTTCTCGGTTCACAGACGAAAAGAAGGTTGTATTCTTCGTAAGTAGCATAGACTAACGATGGTGATGTGTGTGCAGCCGTCCTCGTCTCGCCTCACATTCTATTATCGCTATTGGGTGTTCCCGATACGAGGTTGCCGCTTCGAACTCAAATTGAAAGTTTGGCCTTTCAAGCTCATCGGCAGCATATGAGGCGTTAGTCCGGCCCATGCGCGCCTGCCGTTCATTTAACGCCCAGTGCCGCATCTTTTGGTATTGTCAATCTTTCAGGAGATAGCAGGGATTCGCGGCGAATCACCAAACGTGCTGAGCCAAAAGTTATTATGCTAAGTAACCAATAAATCTGACTGTCTTTTCACGCCTTTTGTTCGTGCTAAGAGGTAGAATATGGGCGTCAAATGGATGCCCGAGACCTCGTTATCCCCTACGAAAGTTGCTCCTCTTCTACTATCCTACTCTCAGCACCTTTTCGTCAGGTCTCGTTTTTGACAATTTCAGTTCAGCATCTCTTCAAATAGTGTACTGACACCTTGGAACAATGACTGTCCCAGAGCAATATGGTCGGCGGTTGATTCCCCAGCTATTAGACAGTTTGGCTTCTGTCGAACCTCACCGCATTATATACTCGGTGGCAAATTCTTCGAATATCTCTCATGGGTTCCAACATATATCTGCTTGAGCTTTTGCAAAGGCAGTTGACAAGACCGCTTGGTGGTTGCATAGTCAAGTTGGTGAAAAAAGGGTTGTGCGGGCAGCGGCTTACATTTGACCTCGTAAGTGAAGAAATCAATTGCTGGCAGGATTTTTGCTTTACTGACTCCAGAAGATGACCTCCGACATGTTCTGTTGACGTATGCATGTGTCAAGGTCGGCTGCACTGTGAGTGAAATACCCCAAGCTATTCAAACCTAGCCGCACGTTTCTAATGCGTTCAATGGAGGCCCTATTTCTGTCCCCCAAAAATAGCACCGAAGGCGCACTCGCAGTGCTTGAAGCTGCAAAATGCAGCGTTTGGGTCAACCCATGCGGGTATTCATGTCCTCTGGTGGATGACATTCTGCAGAAGCGCAGTATGAAGGTGTTCCATTTACCAGAATTGGACGAACTGCTCAATGCAGAGACGACTGAATCGTACCCATACACTAAGACTTTTGACGAAGCTTCTCAAAACCCGTTTTGTTTACTTCATACCTCCGGATCGACTGGCCTTCCAAAGCCGATCGCGTGGTCGCACGGCCTGATCGGTACAATGGATGCTGTGCGACTACTCCCACATGTCGAAGGAGATGACGGGCTGTCACCATGGACAAACAATTGGATCGATGGGGATAGAATATACTCATCGTTTCCAATGAGTCACGTATTTCTGCCCCGCTATACAACCAAAGGCCCCCTTCTAACTGAGATCACATTCACAGGGCGCCGGTATCATCATGAACATCCTCCTGCCGTCTCTCTTCGGTCTACACTGTATCATGGGCCCTAAAGGTGTAGTGCCTAACATGCACCTTATAGAATCACTTGCAGACCATGTAGAGATCGATATTTGGAGCATGGTCCCGTCATTAGTCGATGAGCTTGGTGAAACGCCCGATGTCTTGGTCAAGCTCAAGCAATCCAAATTCATCTGCGCTTCCGGTGGCCCAGTCAGCCCTCTCATCGGATCAAAAGTAAACGATGTCGTCCGAGTTCTAAACCTGACCGGTACTACAGAAGGCCTGTTTATGGGGGATCTATGGGTAGAAAAACAAGACTGGTATTATTTTGCCTTTCACCCATTCTCCGGGTTCGAGTTCAAGGAAGTAGAGTCAGGCGTCTATGAACATTGGGTACATCGCAACGACCACTGGCCCCTATTCCAAGATATCTTTCATACTTTCCCGAATGAAAGGAGTGTCAACTTCAAAGATCTATACACCAAACACCCTACTAAGCCGAATCTATGGGCTTACAAAGGGCGCAATGACGACATCGTTGTGTTGTCTAATGGCTATAAGATCTCACCGTTGGAAACAGAGGCTTTGGTCACCACGCATCCTGATATTAAGGGTTGTCTGATGGCAAGTCATTCCGTCCTACATGTTGATCGAACCTAGCTAACGTTCATAGATCGGAGCAGGGAAGCCTCAGGCAGGTCTTCTAATTGAGCTTGAAAACCCAACTTCCAAGACCAACGTGGTATGGGATAGTATCTGGGCTACAATTGAACGCGCCAACGCATTGTCGTTGCACAAAAATCAGGTGCAAAGTGATTACGTCGCTTTCGCTGAATTAGATACGCCTTTTTCCCGCACTGATAAGGGAACGGTGAAGCGACGGGCCACGCTCGAGGCGTATGCTGATTACATCGAGCGCTTCTATAGCTCGCGGTCGGACCAAGACACCGAGTTCTTAGCTATCGACACCAGTTCTATTGTTTCCATCACCGATGCCATCCGTCACGTCTTAGGCAGTCTCTCACCTGCTATTAAGAAGGCTACACCCGACGATGACCTCTTCGCCATGGGCTTCGACTCGCTGCTCGTTTTTCGTGCTATCAAGACTCTTCGCGTAGCCACCGGGCTTCGTGACCTGTTGGCCCCAAGGCATCTCTACGGCAGCCCTACACTCCGCCAGTTCTCAGCGACGTTGGCTCAGCTGGTGGCCGACATGCATAGGAAGGCGATTGACAGATCAGCTTCGAATGGAACGGTTGCAGACAACGTCGCCGAGATGTACCGCATGATCAATTTGCACCGCATGCGTCTCTCACAAAAGGTTAGCCCTTTCGACCAGATGAGCCCCAACATATATCTGGGCATGAAGTTTTTCTACCAGCTCCGCAAGGGCGCCCGTTTTGAAGACGTGTTTGTACGATTACAGGCAGGGCTGCGTCGGGCCATGACACTCATTCCCGAGCTCGAGGGTAAGCTGATGCCCTGTTCGAAGGACGAGATAGGGTGCAAGAAGGGTGACATGCGCATTTCGATTCCCCCGGTGCCTTGTACGGCGACGGCGAACCGCAGCACCGAGTCATCCAGGCCACGACAACTGCGTTACCAAGACCTTTCGGCGGTGCTCCCGTCCTTTGCGGAGCTTCGTGCCGGTGGCTTCGCGTCTTCAGGCTTTGCAGATGATGTCGTACTTTCAAGCCCGTTGCTGCCGCCGCTGCCGGCCGACTTGTTCGTCGCGCAGGCCAATTTTATCACTGGTGGCTGTATCCTAGCCATCAACATGCACCACCAATGCTTCGACGGCACGGGCACCATTATGGTGATGCGTATCTGGGGTGAATGCTGTCGTTATGTGCAAGGCGATGCCTCGGCGACGTGCGCCTGGCTGGACAAAGAGAGTTTGAACCGTAATCTTCTGCAAATTCTATACGAGATGGAGGGGTATGCGAAACCGGCAGACCAATAGACAAGAACGTATGGGGTTTCATCGACATCCCGGATCCGGCCGAGACAGGGACGGAGTGTGTGACCGAAATTAAGAACCTCGTCACCGAGTCGTCGCTCCCTCCGGCTCCGTTCTTCCCCCGGAATTTTCAATGGCCGCCGAAACCCCTTCCCAACGGCCGGCACTTGGCTTCATCCACCTTTATCATTCCGACCGAAATGATTGAGCAGCTCCGGCAAGACGTTCTGGCTGACCCCGCAGCCGGGGGCCTCATCTCGGACAGCGACATGATCCAAGCATTCGTTTGGCGAGCGGCCGTCAAAGCGCGTCGCCATGTGGCGATACAGCTGCGCGACGAGACCTTTAAAACGGATGAGATGGCCATCGTCGAGTTGCCTATCGATGCCAGGCCTTATTTCTCAAAGCTGCTGTCAGAGTCGTATATGGGCAACCTCGTCGTCATCAACCGGCCGAGCATGCCGGTGGCGACGCTCTGCGGCACAGAAACAACAGTGGCGCAGATTTCACAGGTGCTCCGCGCTGCTGCTGTCCACATCACGCCTTCATTAGTCCATGATGCATTCACGCTGCTGCAGTCAGTGCCTGACTACACCAAAGTGACTACTGCGTACATAGAGATAGAGGTATCAGATTAGAAGTCCAATTCGACCTCGGCATACGGCCAAGGCTGCGCAGGGGCTAACGAGGGGCCCTATTTATAATTACCGCAGACTACTAAACCTACGGTTAGAACCTCTTTTTTATACCTCACGTAAAAATTTATATAGTTTAATTAATCTCTTTATTAACCCACGGTTCGAATTAATTATTTTATAATAGGGATATTAATACTAATTAATAATTAATTTCTATTATTATAGATTAGTAAGGTATCCGGTATAAAAGAGACAACCTCCTCGAACAGAACATAATAAGAGAATTATATTACTTAACTTTATAAAAAGTAAGTAATAAAACGTAGAATCTCTATTATAAAACGAAATAGAGGAATTATAGCCCTTAATTATTTATAAAAGGCTAACGTTTACTACGTTAAAATAACTTTTAATAATTAATAAAAATATTAAAATAACCGAGCTACTATTATCGACTTTATATAATCCTTCCTTATTAATTAACTTACTTATAGCTAGCCCGCGATTAAAAATTAATTAAATTAATTAATTAATTAATAAAAAGAACTACTTACGTAACTACTTACTTAATTAATTAGTATAATAAACGAGCTTAAGAAGTATAATATAAAAGAGTACTACGTAATTAAAAAAAAGGATCTTTAAGTATAATATACTTATTAAGCGTACTAGAAGGCGTAAGTATTACGAAACTAAGAGATCTATAGTATACTAAGGGATTATTAACGAGGGTCTTATAAATACGACTTCGAAGCCTATAATCTAAACGATCTCCTCGTAGCCCCCTTAATTACTACCCAGATATTACTTAGGAATATAGTAAAAAGGATAGTATAATAAAAAAAAAAGAGATTTAGAGATTATAATAGTTATAATTTACGAATTACGAGTATTATAAATATAAGAAATTAGCTTAATAAAGAGGCTACTATCCCTAAGAAAATCTTCTCGTAACTTTTTATTAAAATTATAATTATTATAAGAAAAAAAGAATACTTTAAAGGGCTACTAAAAAGCTTTTTTTTTATATTACTAGCTCTTAACATAAAAATTACTAATTTTAAAAAAATAAGAAGTAGATTATTAACTAATAGTAATTTATTTAATAAACGTATATACTTCTTAGGTTTTAACTTAAAGAAAAACGCTACGTAATCGAGACGTCGTTAGGTTATTTATAAATCTATTTTTAATATTAATTAATAAAATAATTAGAAAAAAATTATTAAAATAGTATCTAATTAAGAGAATTAAGAGTAAATAGTAACGAGGCTTAGTATAAGGAGATAAGAGGAAGTAAGAAGGTCCTAAACCTTAATAAATCTAGTAGTTAATAATAGTATACTATTACTAAGGTTAGTAAGTAGCTTTAAAACGACCTTATTAAAATTAATTATATTAGTTATTATAAACTAAAGTACGAGTTAGGGAATAATAAGAAAGAAGTTAGTATATAGCTAGAGGAGAGGAATTCTTATATTATATAAGTAAATAAAGATTTAATTAAAATACTAAACAAAATAGGTATATAGAGACTTTAATAACCCTAACAGTAAGTAAATCGACGTAGTATTAGTTTATTTTATAAAAATTTATATTTAAAAGGGGCTTAAGAAGTAACCCCTATTTTATAAAATTATTAACGACCTAGGTAAATAAAAAGATAAGTAATTTATAAGTACTAATCCGAACGTAATAAAGAGGGTTATTAGATTCCTCTATTATTAAAATATTTTACTAGCCTAAGTAGTAGGATAAAGAGCTTGCGAAACGCTTATTATTATAGTCGTTACTAACGAATTTATATTATAAGATTAGAATTAAGTTAACTAAGTAGTAGTAAAATATAACGATTTTAATAAAAAGGTAAACTAATTAGAATTTTTATTAAAAATTATTAATAATAATATATTAGCGCCCGTTATAGTAAGGGCTATAAAGATTATATAAAAAAAGCGGCTACTAGCGATTTTATTAGTCTTAGTAACTAGCTTAGTAACGTTACTAATACGTAGCTTATTATTTATTAATTAGAGAAGTATATAATTAATTATATAAAGTTAATATAACTATACTAATACGCAAGGGATATATAAAGAGACCGACCTAATAGTTATTATTACGAGGTAATTTACTAATTTTATAAAGATCTTTTTTAAAAAGAAATTATATTTAAAAAAGAAATACGAAGTTCTATAAAAAACCCTTATAATCTTTTATAAATATTATAAAAAAGTCGGAATTTAAGAATAATAATATTACTTAGTAATTAACGTCGTACTAACTAGTAAAGCTATAAATTATTATTACGAAGTAGTACGTACTATTAACTAAACCGACTTTTTAAGTATAGTTAACGTAATTCGAAGTCGTTTTAAGACCTAAGATAGGAGTCTAAAGCTCTTATTCGAGCTAAGGGTATTATTATTTAAGTTTATAATTAGAATAATAAAAAGAAAGTCGAAGCTAGAGATCCTTAAGGAACTTATTAATTATATTAATAAGCTAATAAAGACGTAGCTAAATAAGGGGATAAATAAATAAAAAGTTAAGTATTTTTATACTACTATATAAAGAGTCCTAGAGGTAAAAATAACTTTATACTAACTACTTAAGTATTATAAAACCCTCTACTCGAGGCTAAAGTTTAGCTTTAATATTAAAATAAAAATACCCTAATAAACGTACTTATAATTATATAACGGCCCTTATTAATAGTACTAAGTCGACCGTACGTATAAAAATAAAAAAAAAAACGCTAAGTATAATAACCACTAGGCTAGAAAATTAAACTTCTTAGCTAGTTACTAATTAGATTTAGAATAGGGGTAATAAAAAGAGAAGTATTTTATATATAAAAAGAATAGCTATTAATTAAGTAATTACTCTAAAAAAGAGCGTACTAAATCGTACGAATAGTATAAGAAGTCGAGAATAGTAAATAATAAAACTAGCCCTTATCGATTTAACTAATTCTTTATTATATATAAAAATAAATCTAAAGGTATAATTAGCGGCCTAGAAGATCTATATATAATAAGAAATTTAGAAAATAAAAAAGATCTTACCCCGTATACTAACGAAGTAGATTTTAATAAAATTAATAAAATTAACTACTCTTTTTTTACTTTATTAATTTCTAAAGAATATACGAGGCTAAACGAATAAAAAATAGTAAAAGCTCTTAATAAGTAGGTTTTTATTTATAGATAGTAAGGGAAGATCTTGTAGATAATAAATATAAATAAATAAACGAATTTAATAGTACCGAACCCTATTTTATTAACGTTTAAAAAGAAATTAGTACCTTTTTTAATACTTAAAAAAAATAGGGTACTAAGTAATTCTAGGGGTGCTTAAAGGGGTCCTTTTTATACTTCTTAAATTATTTAAATACTAAGCTCGTATAAGTATTTTATACTAGCGAACGATATAGCTTAGATATTTTTTAAAGGATTATACTAAATATAGGGGTATTATAATAATTAACTAGGGGTAAGGGGTAATTTTATATATTTTAAAAAATATTCCTAGTTATATTAAATACGTTAATAATAAGTATTACGAGGATTAGCTTCGGCGTAGGTAAGGAAATATACGCCCTAGGTATAGTAAAAGTTAGTATATACTTAGGTACGATAGTCTTCTATATCTTACTTATTAATATACTATTTTTACTATACCTAAAGGATATGGACCAATTAAGTATTATATTTAATAATATAAAGGATAAATTATTAAATAATAAGTAGTTTATACTTATTAAAAAGCGATAGGGGTATACGTTTATAAGGCTCGAATTAGATATTAAATTTATTAAGTATTTTATAAAAGGAGAGCTTAAGCGATTATATAAGTACTTTAGTTACTTATTAATTACGAGGCTATATAACTTTTTTAAATAATTAGAGAACGATATAGAAATAGTAGTTTTAAAATACTTAATAAAAATATATTATTAGTACTAAATAAACGCCTAGAGCTTACGAAGATTTAAATTTAAATTATATAACGAGCTTAACTTTAATTAAGAAATCGTTATTAATATTTTTTATTTAAATAATTACTTAGTATTATATATTATTAACGAGGCTATATTATTCTAAGGAGGCTAATTCTTTAGGGACCTACTTATTAAGACTATTTAGTTAATATTAAAAAGAGTATAAATTAATATATATTAAGGGCTATTAAATAGGATTAGAACTAATATAAGTACTAGTTTTAAATTAATAAAGTTTAAGAATAATATTATTATATATAGTATATAATTAAAAATCGTACTTATTAAAGTATATTATAGTATTAATAAAGTAAAAAGGGCCTATTAATAGTTAAAAAGAGCGTTTAAAATTATTCATAATAAGTACCCTGATATTACGGATAAAGAGTATTTTTAAATAGTATTTAAGTATTATAATAATATTATAGGCCTAAAAGGACTAGTTCTAACGCTTCTTATATTTAAAATATACCCGAGGATAATAATAGCTTTATTATTATTACTAAATATAGCTTAGCGAGCTTAGGTAATTTATAAAATAATATAAGTACTCCGGGAGACGAATACGAAGCGCTAGATTAATAAGGCTATTATTACTTATAATAGGCTAGATATAAACCTTAACCTCGATATATTACTAAATTTAAATATTAGGGTATAAAAAGAAATTATTAAATAATAATTAGGCTTATATAAATTAATCTTAGTTAACGAACGTTTATATATTATTACTAAGGATCGAGACTAACTATTTAAAATATTAATTATAGTAGTACGACCGTACTATACTAATCTTAATAAAAAGATATTAGTTTAAAAAAAAAAAGGAGCTAGGGGAATCCCCTTATTAGCGTAAAAAGGAGTAAGAAATTATCTTTAATAAAATTATTATAATAAAATAAATAGATAATAATAATAAGAAAGAGATAATACTTATACTACTAAGATATTAAAAAGACCTAGATAAAGGGTACTACTTTAATAATTTATTATTAATAATATTATAATTAGTACATTTTATATAATAAAAAAGAAGGCCGATTTTATACTCGTAATTTAATTATAAAAGGATAGTATAATTATAATAGTTAGGAGACTTTTTAAGGGATTAGACCTAGTAAAAGTAAAGATATTACGTAATCGAGGGGTTTATTAATTTATTTTTTATAATCTAGTTAAATATATAAATTTATATATCTTTAAATTACGTATAGTTTGAGAGATAAAAAGGAAGGGTACTCTATAACTATATAAGAAATTGAGGTACGTTATATAAGGGTATAATAATATTGAGAAAGCGACGCTACTTATTTAGTTACTTATAGTTTAATACTATAACTAGCGCTTTATAATAGTATTAATAGGATTACTATAGTAGAGAGGATACTAAATCTAGAGTTATAATATTATATAAGCATATACTTAATTAGTAACTAGGCTCATAAAGAAGATCCTCGTTTACTTTTTAAAAAAGATAATTAATAAGTACTTAAAAAGTACGATTATTAAAGTACTTAAGCTATTATATAGCCTTATTAAATTAGATACTTATTAATAAGCGACGTATTACGACTTTTATATTAACTAATTATTAATAGTTATATTAATATATAATCCCTACTTCTTAATTTTTATATACGTAAACGACCCCTTTAGTATTATTAAAATATAAATAAATAATACCCTAGGTTTATTAAATATTAAGTTTATAAAAAAAGAAAATAAGGAGCTTTATAAGGCTAAATTTATAACTAAATTAAAGGAGATCCTAATATTAAAATCCTTATTAGCGTTTAATAAAGGGATTTTAATAATTAAGAGGGATAATATAGTATTTTAATAAAAGGGGTAAGGCGAGAAGATTATTTTTATTAACTAAAAATCCCCTAATTATAAAAAGTAATATAGGGCTAAGCTCGCCTAAGGGGTATATATTATAAGTATTTATTAGCCCGAGGCTACTTTTAACTACGCTAGAGCTATGTAACCTATAGAACTTATAGAGAACGACTTTAATATTTTTAATTAACAATTATAATAATAACAAAAACACTATAACTAAGGTCTTATTTATTAACTTATTAAGCTTATTTTAATAAGGTTTTATATATTTATTAACGGATTATTTATAAATAATAATAACCTAACTTTATAATTAAAATATATTATTATCCTTATTAATAAGGAGCTTAGTAAGGACGAATTTATAATCTAGGATAATATTATTTATTATTTATTAATAAAGAATAAGTAAGTAGTATATAGCGTACTTATATTTAAAGTTTATAGTATAGTTAACGGCGTTAACTTTACTTATATAATTTTAATTATACTTAAGAAGATTATAGATCGACTTAACTTTTTTATAATTTTTATAATCGTTTATACCGATTTATACTCGTTATATAAGTACTTTATTAAGCTAGGTATTATAAAAAAAAAAGAGGCTTATAATAGATATTATAGCCCTTAGGTAGTTATATAAATAATAAGAGATCCTTAAGATTTATTAAATTAATAATAATAATAACCTCGCCGACGCTTTTATAAAAATAGTACTTAATAAGGGATTAGAATAATTCGTTAATAAAAAAAAAGTAATAATACGAATAAAAGGATAAGTTATATAAAAAGAGTAAAGAAAAGGGGTAAAAAGAGACGATTTAATAAACGGGCCCGAGATTAAATTAAACCTCTAATTATAATAGTAACGATAGTAGTAGTAATAGTAGAAGTAGTAGTTAGATCGATAAAAAAAGAGAAAGTTAGTATTAGATTAGAAGTCTAATTCGACCTTAGTATATAGCCGAGGCTACGTAGGGGCTAACGAGGGGCCTTATTTATAATTACTATAGACTACTAAACCTACGGTTAGAACCTCCTTTTTATACCTTACGTAGAAATTCATATAATTTAATTAATCTCTTCGTCAACCCACAGTTCGAACCAATTACCCTATAATAAGGATACCAACAGGAAGGGATGCACACCGCCGTTAATAATTTAATACTTTTCCAGACGAGTGCTATCTCTTTCGGAGACGAGTTCCTAGATAATGGCGGCGTGCCATCTGCAATGCGCGTGCAAATGGATGCTATCAACGCGGCATTCCGCATGTTGGTTATACATCCACTACGCGAGGACGGTGGGATTGAGCTTGTCATTGGCACGCTGCCAGAAGAACTTGATGCGCTGCTGGCAGATGGCGAGTTCACTAGGTATTGTAGGTTTGTAGGTTAGCTTTAGCAGGCGGGTTACCTTGAATGAAGCCCTTCGACGTGCCGACACAAGAGGGGCATCACATTGCACGAGCCCAGAATAGTACCACGAGCATGGAGTCACTTTGGTCCCTTTAGCTAATTTTGAGACAACTTCATCGTGTTACAGTTGTAGGGAGATCAATGGATGATCAGTCTAGCCATTGAGACCCGACATTAAAGCCTAAGGTCCCGACCGGTAAACCAGCCAGCCCCTTCGTCAACATTATAAGATAACCATTGCCTCGTGAACTCTACACTAGACAAAAGCTACACCATGCCGAGAAGGGTGCGGGTGTGGTTTCAAAATGGTTCAACAAAGTTAAGTGCCGGGGACCAGGAAAAGACATTGGAAAGAGGGAAGATAGAAAGCGTAAAGGGAGAAGGGGAAGAGCAGCCGGTTGGAGCGCTTCTCCTTAGTTTAGTTTACTGATCCGGAAGAAGCCGGCTTGGGGAAGTTGTACTAACTAAGTCAACAAGGGGATTATGGCAGGAGTGTGAGGCTATTGACCAGGTCTAAAAGATATGAAATAACTATCCATAACTTTAAAAACATTTTTCGAAAAATAACCAGTACATCCAACGGATCGACCCGCAGCCCACAGCGGCATGGACTAGGATTCATAGTCAAAACTCAACGGCAGACCAGTCTAACCCCCCACGTACTGCTATGTAGATCCTCGAGGGATTAGTGCGTTACTCCGTCAAGATACTACACAACGGGCAAGGATGCGATCAAGTTGTTACCCTTCCTCGTAACATGTCATTCGAATCAGCCGCCGCTCATCTTTAGAGGAACACCCTACGCACTGCAGCAATAATCCCTAATTAGTTTGTCCACTAGCCGCCTCTCTTCTTCCTCTTTCCCTCTCAATGCAACGAGCCTACGTCTCAACCTCGGGATTAACGTATTTGTTTCAACAATCCTGTGATCCGTCCATCTTTTCTTTTCGTTCCTTGTTTCCGTTGTTCTTTGAAGCTTCTTGAGGTAATCAACCTAGGACCAAATACTCCCTCGAGAAAACATCAAACTCGCCTACGGCGCCAAGATCCAGCTCCAGACAAGGAGACACAGATATAGAGAGGACGAGCTTGTGATAACACGCAGAGTTTCCCCCCCCCCCCCCCCCCCCCCCCCCCCCCCACCCCACCAACCACCCTAGAAAAAAACACCGCCACCCCCGCGAACGACCCACCCCACAAGAGAGAAAAGAAATAGAAGGGGAGGGTGGTTGGAAAACCCCGGCGATTCCCCCCCCCCCCCCCCCTTTCCAAAACAAAAGAATTCTACGTCCGACCGAAGAATTGATTGACTAGAAATTCCACAATGTCCACAACCACCACTCCCGCTGCAGCGACCACAGCCGCCGTCCTCGACAAGAAACGTCTCTCGTCCGATGGCAAGACCGAAGTCGGCACCAATATTGTCGATCTCTCCGCCGGAGCCAAGCTCGAGGCCGAGGCCAACGCCAACGTCAAGCAGCGCGCCGGCTTCACCGCTGGAGGCTCTGCCTCTAGTGTTGATCAGGCCAACAACAACCAGCCCGAGTACCCTTCGACCGCCAAGGTGGCGCTGATTATCTCTTCACTGTGCCTTGCCATCTTCCTTGTTGCTCTAGATCAGACTATCATTGCTCCTGCGCTGGGTGCAATTACGGCACAATTCGAAAGTGTCAAGGATATTATGAGCTATTTAGTGGAAACCTTCCAGCAGAGAAATTCGTTAATAGGTCTCAGGGTTGGTATGGCTCCTCTTACTTGCTCACCACCACAGCTCTCCAGCCCATGTACGGAGCTGTCTACAAGCTCTTCAATGTGAAGATTGCCTACCTTACAGCCGTTTTCGTCTTTGAGATTGGCAGTTTGATCTCTGCCGTTGCGCCATCCTCAGTTGTCTTCATTGTCGGTCGTGCCATTGCTGGAGTATGCTATCCTTCTTAATCCAATGGACCATTTATTGTGCTCATACTGATTGACCTTCTCAGATCGGAACCGCGGGTCTTTTCTCTGGATCAATTGTCATTATCTCCCTAATCAGTATGTCACCTCAAACACCACGGCCTACATCACCAACATGAACCCCCACTAACATTCCCGTAGTGCCCCTGGAGAAGCGTCCCCTTGCCTTTGGTCTCGTCGGCGGCATGTGGGGAATCGCGTCCGTTGCAGGGCCTCTTCTTGGAGGTGCTTTCACCGACCATGCTACCTGGCGATGGTGTTTTTACATCAACCTCCCTATCGGCGGCCTCGCCATGCTAATCGTCTTCTTCTTCGTCCATGTTAATCATAACTCGGCCGAGTCCCGCAACACGCCCTTCATGAAACGTGTCCAGCAACTTGATCTTGCTGGTGCCGCCATCTTCATCCCCGCCATTATCTGTCTGCTTCTTGCCCTGCAGTGGGGGGGGCGCCAATTATCCCTGGAACAACTCGCGCATCATCGGTCTCTTCTGTGGCTTCGGTGCCATGATCGCCATCTTCATGGCATTCAGTTCTGGAAAAGTGACCAAGGAACTCTGCCTCCACGTTTGTTTAAGAACCGCAACATCTTATCGGCAATGCTCTTCGCGATGTTCTTTGGCGCCGGCTTTTTTCCCCTTATCTACTACCTCTGTAAGTTTCCTGTCGCTCCTTTCCTGGAGCGCTCTGCTAAAACAGCCTAGCTCTCTACTTCCAGGCCAGTCAGGGTGTGAGCGCTGTCCAGGCTGGAATCAAGATCCTACCTCTCTTACTCTCAACCGTTCTCAGCGCCATCGTTTCGGGGGGCGTTATTACTGTTGTCGGCTACTATAATTTTGTCATCATCCCTTGCATGATTCTATTTACTGTTGGTAGTGGCATGCTCACTGTCCTCAACGTTGTTTCGCCCCCGAAAGAGTGGCTCGGCTACCAGGTCATCGCGGGCCTTGGACTCGGCGCCGGTTTTCAAGTTGGTGTCTTGGTCGTGCAGACTGTACTAAGTCAAACTACCCACTTTTGGCCCACCCCCCCTTTTGGCCTACCCTAACAACATGGTCTTAAAACATCGGTATTAACTATAGTCAATTAATTAACTACCTTCTACTACTATAATAATATAATTAAAATTATTGTTAAGTAACTCGACCCCTACGAGTTAATTAGGACTAACTAAACGGTCGCTAGAGTCCTCTTAAGCTTTTTATATATCTTAAATACTTACGAACTTAGTATTTAGGTTTATTAATATACTCTTCTTTTTTTTAGGCCTTATACGCTTAGCCCTTATTTTTAGAAATCGAATTTAGTACTAAGATATAGCTAAGTAATAGGCCTACTTATTAAATATCTTTTTTATTTTTTAGAATAGTAGTTATTAAGTAGTATTATTTAAACTAAGCTCTATAAATAGCTTTAAGTAGTTACTAAGCTCGCTAGCCTTCCTAAGAGTTAACTAGTTAATAATAGAGGTCGCTAATACCTAGTTAAATAGTTTATTAGTATTATTAGTTATCTACTTAGCTTTTATACCCTTTTTAAATAGTATAACTTATATAAGTAGGACTATTAGGTTAAGAAGTAGCTTAGCTATATTAAGTAGCTATAGTTTAGTTACTTTTTACTTACTTCGTATATTTAATAACGTTAAATTAGTTAAACAAGCGAGCTAGTAATAGTTTAAGAAGTACCGCTTTTTAATAATAATAAAATTATTTACTATATCCTCCTTATTAAGCTCCTTTTTATAGTAGGATTTAATAGGACTAAAGATAACTATATCTAACGGCTAGAGGATATAGGAAGTATATAGTAATAAAAATCATAAGTAGACGTTATTTCTATAGTACTCTTATATAAATTCTATCGTTATATAACTCCTATACCTATTTAGTACTAATAGTCGAGGCTAATTTAGCTTACTAAGCCCCTTAATAGGGGGGGTCTTAGTTTATAATAAGAACACTTTTTTTAACTAATAGAGGGTAGTCTCGTTAGTTATCTAACTATTATTTATTACTATAAACTTCTAACTATTATAAGGGTTAAGTTAAAATAAAAACTACTATTATTATACCGACTTTCTTTTATAAATAACTAGTAATTTAATAAATCTACTATTAATAAAAATATACTTAATAATCGTTACTTAAGTACGCGAACTAGGCTCTTTTTTTTATATTACTATAGCCTTTATTATACTTAAGACTAGCTTATTAGCTCCCTTACCCTCTATTATACTAGTCTTATTTATATTATACTTATTAGCCTATTTAATACTACTAATCTCTAGTATATTAAGTAATTTAAACTATAATTTAATTATATTAATAATAGCTCTATTAATATAGTATAAATTTATTAAATAACTTCTCTAGACCCTTATTAATAAATTCTTTTTAATAAAAGCGTTAATTTATCTCTTTTTAAGTAGTTTAGTATTCCCCTAAGATATTAAAACTCGCTTAGCGAATTCTCTAACTTATTAATAAGTTAGTACGATATTTAAAGTATACTAAATTCGAACTTACTAAGCTAGCTAGTCTTTTTATTATAAAAAAAGCTTTTAAAGGTCTATAAATACCCTTACCCTCGTTTAGTAGCCTTTTTTACGATTCTAAAGTATTAACTTAAGAACCCCGAATATAATCGAGGCTTTCTTAAGGGAGAGACCGTTTCTAATAGCCTCAAGAGCTTATTAAACCTCATTTTCGGTATATAGTACTATTAGCTATAAATTAATTAATATATAAAAAAGAAATTTATTTAAACGATTTTTATAATTATTATATTAAATTAAAAATCGTAAATAGGGTTTTTAATCGGTGGCTGGGAAGGAAATTGGGGTGGGCTAAAAGGGGGGGTAGGCCAAAAGTAGGTGGTTTGACTTACCATAGGAATGGGTTCCTGTCGGTACTGCCGCGGTCCAGTTCTTCCAAGCTCTCGGGGGGGCTCTCTTTATTGCTGTTGCCCAAACTGTCTTCCAGAACGGCCTCATTGACACTATTAAGGCCGACAGCATCGGGATTGACCCTACCATCTTCATCAACAGTGGTGCCTCGGAGGTCAAGGATGTACTCCGCAGAATGGGTCGACTAGATGCGTTTGACATTATCCTCCAGGCGTATATGGAGGGTCTCCGAGACACATTCTACATCACCCTGGCTTGTGCTGCTTGTGCCTTCATCTGCTGTTTGTTCTTCCAATGGAAGTCGATTAAGCAGGGACCTGACGGTCACAGAAAGAAGGCAGAGCCTGCAGTTCCTGTCTAAAAGAAATGTACAAGTGTCGACCTTTTCGGATTTCGGTATTTAATGTAAAGTGCGGTGACCATTTCGGGCGGCCGAGAACTAGCTTCTGCGGTGGCTGTGCAAATTCTCACGAATCTGCCCAGCCTGCCGTAGACTCATCCGGCATGCAGCCTAAACTTTCCATAATCCACGACCAACAACTTTTCCATCGCACCACAAATTGTCCTCAGGTCGAAGGCTCCTTTTGTCGCCAATTTCCCGATGCTGCTGATCTAAGTGGTTGAGAAGATCTCGCGCTGTTGTCGCGATTCGAATTCTCATATCTGGGCTTCCGCCAAGCCGAGCGCTCACCATTTTCCTTCTCATTTTGCACATCCGAGGGCGTCGTACGATCCTTGAGCTTGTCGGACAGACCGCGAGCAACGTTGACACGCAGACGACCGGTTCCCCAGACCTTGCGATCCAGCGCGTTTCTTGCTGCATCGGCCTCTTCAGCTGTCGCAAAATCGACAAAGCAGTAGTGGTGCTCACCGCCCTTGGCCCTAGTAGACTCATGGGGAGTGATACGCTTACTGATGGCTAGTCTTTATCGTCGGAGTCAAGTTAGCGGCGGCATAGGGTAAGTTCACCATCGCTGGCGACTGGAGGGGGTTTCCTACGGCTTGTGGCCCTCAAGAATTTGTTGCAGTTCATCCTGATGTTGTGCCTGGTCAACCATCGCACCCAATCCTCCAACATAGAGTCTCCTGCCATCCCCTTCCGTCGCAACGACCTCGTCGAAGTGCTTGATGGCGCCGTACGGTCCGCTCTCGATGCCGCCGTTCCTACCGTTCCGCGCTGGTGATCTGCCAGCCTCGTCGCCGCCCTCACCCCGCGATCCTGACCAGTCTCCCCACCTGTTGAAGGAAGGCTCTCTGTCGCTTTGCCAGCGACTCCGGTTCTGCTTCTTGGGCTCGCATGGGCCGACCTTGAGCGGTCTACCACGGAGGCGCGCATCAAGGGAGGATAGTGCCCGTTCAGCGTCTGCGCGCTCAGCGAAATCGACGAAGCAGTATCCGGGATTCCGAGCCGATACTGGATCCATGGAGATGTGAATTTTTTCGTACCCTTCAAAGCCATTGTCTTTCAGCATCTCCTCGATGTCGACGGGTTGGATGCTGTAGAGAAGGTTGCCTAGATAAATGCGCCGGCCATCCTCTAGGGCGGCGGGCTGCTCTGATGACGATGTCATGGTGTCGTTTGATGAGATCCGGGGATCGAATGAGCGTTGAAATGAATAGCTCGCAGCCTTTTGTTTGCCTACCACGTGTCGTTGGGAGGGATGTGAAAGATCAAAATTTGAGAAGTCTAGTGAGGGGTATGATCCAAGTACCCAGTGGGGTAATTCGCGTTTTTGCGGCTAGGGTTCACCGGCACAGAAAAGCTAATACTTCGTTCCATTGGTCAGTGAACCATGAATAAAAGTAATATATCAGGCTCTCAAATTGCAAGGTCCTCATGACTGAATTGCATGCATTAAAGAGCGATGGTATCGAAATCCAGCTCGAGAATAAGCGCCTCAAACACCCTCATAGCCCAGCTCAAAGAATGAACACGGGCTGTCTGTTCCCAATCAACTCACTTTTCGACACTTGCACATCCTTCTTGTCGAAGTCGTGCAACATCAACCAACAAATCATCCTGAATACGAGTGTATACCAGATTGCCAAGCGCTGCATCTCAATATGGTTGGGTACTATCGTTTCCCACTGTGGCAGCTCTGACAATTTGCTTGGCTGCGGAAGTTCCGGCTGATCACCAGGTTGCTCAGTCTCGATGCGATGAGGCCACGTCTTGACCCTGCTGATGCCGGGCGTGGGCGTCGAGTCGTCTAGAGCATTGGTTGGAGACTCTCCGGGGTTAAGTCTCAACGGCGACGGAGGGACTGCGCTGCCGGCTTGGGGTGAGCCGTTACCCAAGCGGGATCTTCGTTTCTCTGTGTCGTCGTGTATAGCTCTTGAAACGACCTCGTCATCTCGCTTACCCCTCTTAGTAGAGTTGGTAGGCACTACACGCCATAGTATGCGCTCGAAGTATGTCTCCATGAACCTTTGTTCTCTCATCTCCAGAGGGATACCAAGCAGGTCCCGAAACGAAATCTGTTCTGTTCCCCTTTTATCCGGACTGTTGATGGCTGCCAACACTTCCTGGAGGTGACGACGTAGCACATCGAGCACGATTCCCTGGTCTCGTTTCTTGAGAGATTTGTCTGCCACATCAATGGCTTTGTGCAAGAGACTCATTCTTTTGCTCGTTAGAGGCGGGTTCTCGTCAAAATCGTTGCTCATCTCCTCTGCTGACTCCGAAAGAGCCCTAATATCTTCGACGGCAGTTTCAACCCTCTCATCGATGACAGTCTCCGCCTCTTCTTCAACAACCGTGAGATCGTTCATCAACAGTCCGCTAAAAGCGATGAGCAGACGCTGGAGTGACAACGAATCTCTGTCCCAAGAGAAGATTGTTGGATTGGGCAGGAAACGGAAGCATCTTCCTTCAATGTGCAAAACTCGCGCGAGCATGCCGATGACCTCGAAGGTAACTGCCTAAAAGTCAGTCGAACATGCACAAATTCGCACAGATTCACTCGCTTAACTGATTACATACCAGAAAAGAGGTGCCGGTCTTTCTTTCCTTCTCTGTAGAAGAGCGTGGTTTTGCCGTTGCATCCTATCTGGGTCAAAGTCTCCGCAATGGCATCGCGAGTGCTCAGTTGAAGAATCTCGACCTTGGTTCCAGTTCCCGACGACGTTTTGAACTCCCTCTGCCACTCCAAGTCTTCGTCGGGATCCTTCTTAACTCGATAGAAAGTTGGCACTCGCCCAAAACAGAGCTCCTTCACTTCAGATGTCGGAATCACTCGTCGCTCCTCAAATACAGTGGGACCAGTTTTCTCGAAAACAAAGACGACGCCCAAGTCGGGTACACGTGAGCCAGTCAGACTATAGCCATTTCCTTCCGCGCGGTACTGGTTGTTGTCTCGGTTGAAGACTCTCCAATAGAGTCCAAGTATTGCTGCTAGCTCGACCAGATGAGAGATCGTAGAGGTTGCATAGGGCTTCTTGATGGAGGGGTTCGCATCGAAGCTTCTTTCCTTCGCCTGTACTTTCACGGCCAAAGTCGGCTCAGGCAGGTCCGGGATGATGGAACTTGGCAACCATTCCCCTTGGAGCTTCTTGCACTCCCATTCTTTGGAATCCTTCTCCATTCTTTCAAGGGCGATTAGGAGATAGACCCACGTTGCTAGCTCGTTATTGACAGTGTGGACCTTTTCAGTAGGCTTAGACGGCTTCTCGTCGTTGGTTCCGTTGGCTGGTCCAGGGTTTGGGAATATCTTGGCATATTCGAGTCGGTTCTTGGTACAACTTTTCTCAGTGCCCTCCACGGACCACATCTCTCCTTTTTCAGGTTTATTCTGGTTGTTTGGAGGGGCCAGAAAGATGATTGGCGCCTCGAACCTAACCTCGAGACGTAGCTCCTTGAGCTTTGGCCGTTTTGTCGTGCCTTTCGCCCATCCTCCCATCACGTCTTCGGTGCAATTGGGAAGCCCTTTAGCCGACGCAAAGATCGCTTGCATGATCTGTAGAGTCGCTGCAAAGAGAGCGACCACCGAGACGACGAGAGCAACAATCGCAACAACTACGTCGCTCCCTCCGTTAGCATTGCCACTGCTGTTGCTATTGTCGCTCGGGCTATTACTGGAATTGCTGTCGGCCATCTTGACAGATGTTCACCCCGTGAAACACCACGTAAAGAAATGACGAGTGCGACAGAGACCATCAAAGTCCGAAGTCTTCGCCAAGAATCCTATCCCATACGGTTGGGATTGAGAATGAGATCGGTGATGCTACCCCGCCGAGGAAGATTCCGTTGATCACCGGCAGAAGTGGGTCGCAAGTGGACGAGCCGGCGCCGGAGTTGTGAGCACGTGGACGGCGGCGACTAGCCGTGTCTAAGACCAAATGTCGGTGAAGGGTGTCTGGTAGTTTAAAGCACCATTTTTTCGACTGAAGACGACATTTTCATCGAGAACGAGACATAAGTAAATAGATTAACGAAGCGGAAAAGTCGAGGACGAGGCTTTGGTGAACTACCGCAATTGATGATTTTGCGACGGTTCGCCCCGTCTCACAGGATTCGAGCTGCAGCTGAAGGCCACTTATGCGGCATCCTTGAAATGCGCATCATGAGGTCCAGCTCAGCCCATGGCGCAGCCCAAAACAGTCGGAAAGGGACACCGCGGATGTACGGATTTTGCGGCCTGCGTAGACTGCCTGATAAGCAACAACAAGAAAGTGTGCCATTGGTGGTCTTCTTCTGTGAGAGACTAGCCGTATAACCAATAATTCTGCCCGTCAACACAGGTGCGTCACCATGTCTCAACCATTGGGCAGAGTTCAATTGGAGAAGCTGGCAACTGTCACATCTCACCAACAGCACTCTTCTGGCTCAAGGAGCAGGCTACGCAGAGCCTCCTTTCTCGCATGGAAACCTGAAGGCTCTCGCTGCGGGCCTCAGTTCTTGCGTGCGAGTTTGCCCACTGGAGTCTGCCTGACCAACCTGTCGCACGTTAGACATCAGACGTCATAAACCATCTTTGATTTCTGACTCAGAAGCCGGCCCAAAATACCGATTGGCCCACTGGACCCATTGCCCGACGCATTCTCTGCTTACCCCTTGATTTCGGTCAACTTGCGATGATCAAAATGAGGTTGGAAGAAAATATTTAGGTGCCTTCCACTTTTTTGAGATTGGTGGTTTGGAGTTGATTAGAGTGTTGTTGTACTGAAGGGTTGAACCCTGGCGAGCGGTTCGTCTGATGCTTTCGGGATATAAGGAAGTCTGTGCATAGTGCTATGCGGGATGACGGGGCCATGCCTCCATTTTAGAAGGATAACTATTGAGACATCTCCGGCAGCAGCATCCTAGCAACACATCAATCAAAGTCGGCAATCATAAAGATGGTATGTTTGCTAATCATGGCTCGCCTTTGCGACCTGGAAAGGAAGCAGAAAACTGTTCCCTTGTAAGGGACACGAATATGAAATTTGGAATCTTGAGCGTCATTATGTGTCTCAATTCGTGGTATTCTAGCTACTTAGATTTTAAACAAAGAAAATTACGCTTCGTTAGTTCTTCAATATCCCATGCTGACTCGAGTGATTTGATGCACTCTCCAAATCATCAGGGAGATGCTCGTAGGGCCCGGCCTTGCGATCTGTGTCTTGCCTGAATTCCGACACAATCACCTCTTTTGTTTGCATGATTCCCTCCATGGGGCCCAGCTTGCGTCGTGTGCTCATGGCATAAGCCTCCTCCTCTGCATTTCCGCGCCGGACGGTGGATCGATGCGTAGAGACATTGGTCCCTCGACCGTAATAGTGCAGTCCCGATGTTCCGGCGTGAGATTTTGACGATGACTTTGCTTGCCTCCTCTTGTTCCACAATCCGTACAGTGTCGGCGCGTTGACCACGATCGCGGCGGTGAGCAGTTCGGTGCTAGCCCATGTCGTTCGATTGATTTGACTGTCCTTGTTCGTAATGTTGATCGGAAGTCGAATGACGGTAATGGCGATGATGAAGACGCCGAGCGTGAAGAGGGCGTACAGCTGAATCTTGCGTTGCCATGGCGTCTTCAAGGAGAAGACCAGAGGCAGTGGTAGTACGAGTAGCATAAAGTCGGTGACGATGTTGAGGACACCGACGACGACGAGTTGCATTTGTGCCTTTGAGCATGCGCCTGCAAGGGTTGAGAGTCAATAATCAGAGTTCGTTCCATCCCATCGGCATGTCTTGCATGTTCGGAGAATTGGCTAGTCACGTACCTGGGTCAGGAACAACCTGCCAGTAGAGATGGAAGGGATTGCATTCGCTGAACGTCGTCACCTGGCAGGCGACGTAGGTGCAGAAGAAGATGATGGAAAATGACCAGATGGTGATCTTCTCGAAACGAAGATTCAATAACAGTCGCCGATAGACATCCAACAGGACGAGCTTCTGAAGCCAGAGGCTTGGGAGAATGTCAGTATGATTGATCGTAAAAGTCTAATAACCTTCCTGACTCAAACCGCTGCAGATTGTGACCAAACGGCCCAAAGGAGCGCTGAAGTCCAGGGTGGTTGAGGGTGCACGGTGAAGCAAATGGGGGCGGCACTGACTAGGAGTTGTAAAAGACCCGGTTCACAATGGACAGTTTGCTGCCGATCTCCCGCCTGTAGATCTCCTCGTCGGTAAACGTGTGATTCTTTCGATATGCCGCCGAGACGTTGTTCGTGCCCCAAGTCAAGACGACGTGGATGAGGCCGAGCCGCGTCAGAGCGCAGATAATGGCGGCGACTGTGAACCAGTCGCCCAGGTTGTATTCCTGTCTGGAGATGTGCACCTTTTTCCAGACCAGCCGAGCCACCATGATTATAAGAGCCAAGCAGCTAAAGAGCCAATGGATGAGTAGCGTCGGGTCGTCCATGGCCGGCGAGTGTCCGAGGCTCCGGGGGGTCGACGAGACGATGGGACGGGACGGAGACAAGACAAGACAAGAGACGAAAAAGAGAGACGACGGAAAAAAAGGAGCCTCTCGAGAAGAGGAGCGCAGATTCGGGGGCAGATCATGAACATTATCTTCTCGGTTTCACGTCTACGTACTCATCGCACTAAGGTAGGGGAGAATAAGGGGCCTTGCTAGCTTGATACGCAAAGTCTCCCGATCCCAGCTTGCCCGAGGTACTGACCTGCTGTGTGAAAGGACCATCATACCATTCTCAGAAATGTCTGCGGGCGTGACCAGTCTCTGGGGAGTCTGGGACCCTGCCAATGCTTGTAGAGCGGCCAGAGCCTTGCAGAGAAAAGAGAAAAAAGATGGTCCTAGATGAAAGGATCAGGGCTTGAGACCTCCGGAGTTTGGATGCTGCGAACCCCAACTTTCCCTGGTGGTGGTTCGGATGCACGTCGGCTGTCGAGGAATCTCCATAAGATGTGTGATTGCGATGATCCACCGTGAGGCTCTTCCTCGCAGCAGAGACGCAGCTTGTGCAGCACGTACTCTTTCGTCTGTGTGGTCTGTCGACTTCTAGAAGCCGAGGAGGGCCGATTTGCGAGAGCCTGAGAGGAGACGTCTGGAATCTTGACCCAGATTCGCCTGTGCCGCTGTGCCGCTGTGCCGCTGAAGATTTGCTGCAGGATTTAGAGATGCCGAGGGAACAGGTGGAGCGCCAAAAGTCTTGCGTTGTAATTGTTCAGGTACATTCTGGACAGCCGATATTGATAGAAGTTTGTTTTGTTTGAGTTTGACAGCTTGACAGTGACAACTTTTTGTTTTGCGCTCAGATGTTCTCAACGGCTACCAACGACGGGAGCGGTTGCTTAGCCGATCGAATCCCAACTCAATACGGACGTTTGCTAGTCTCCTTCGACTGCTTTCAACGAACTTCACTGGACTGAGTCTAGCGGCGGCGTGCGGCGTTGAACTTTACGAGTTTCTCCCCGGCTGGGGGGTTTATCGGAGCAAAAAAGCTCACCGTGAAGAGAACGGGAATGGGCTGACCGTTGGTCCGCCGGCTACTAGCATCACAGCACTAGTAAGTGCCGCCACAGTCGTATTACACGTATACTTCAATGGTCCCTCCTCCAGGATTCAAGGCCGGGTTAGACGGGCTTGGCAGCCTGTTGAGGGGCGTCCAGGATGATGGGATGTACCTACGGATAATGGATATTATTGTGCGGACCCGATTTATTCAAGGCCCAAAGATCACAATAGTGGGAAGAATGCCGGGTTTGCGAGATCATCGTAATCAGGACTTCGCCCCGCCGCTAGTTTGAGTTGATCAGCCGAATCCCCCCCACGTTACGTTGAAGCGATTTACGGTAATAAGAATGTCGTCTTTGGGTCTCTTGGCTTTCCGCTGCCCGGCACATGGCTTTGACAGAATATTGACGGAACTTAGCCCCCAGACATGCCACATAGGGTCAGATTTCCTGCCTCAAGAATTGGCAAGAGTCAGTCACCTCGTCCGGAAACGTTCCCTGCCTGTCTTTTCTGAGGCTTTCTCTGCTCAATGGCGGAGATTAATGCTCGGGCTTGATCCGTAGTCAGCGGCCTAGTGGTAGACTAATATCCACGATGCCGGACTGATGCAACACTTGCTCCATTCTATATGAGACCATCGGGCGTGGTAGTCCCCCGGTCCCTGTCCGCCCGCTGACTCGCGCACAGAACACCACTCTAATATGAGCCGACTTGCTCTTGTTGATGGAGAAAATTTCTGGCAGAGCAAGCTGTTCGCGGCGGTGCGTCTCCTTTTGCGGCTTGCCTCTGTCCCGCCCCCCGACTTCCGCCGTGATATCATCTCGTCCGCTGGGACCGCTGGGCCACAGCCCACCTCGACGGTCCTCCCTAGAGATCGGGACCTACCCGCGTGGCGTTCTCGTTCTCGACCTTTCGGCTGACTGCCGCTCTTCAGACACACAGACCGAGGCGGGTGGATGCCGCTCGCCGGGCCCCCCAAGGCGCCCAAGGTCTCCAAGCCCAGGCTTAATGTCGTATCACCCTTCCACGCCTCCATTCCTTGATTGTTCTTCTCCATCAGCCCTATCTTAAAATCACTCGAGGATGGACCCTTTATGCCAGGCTAGCGGAGCACGCGGCAAGGTGATTTTCATTCATTAAAGAAGTCCCAATTGCCACCCTCCCGTACTCCGTACCGCGTGGCCCAAAGTTTAATCCCCTGCTCAACCGCTGTCGCTCTTTTCAGTCTTTTCCCGGTTCCTGCAGCTCGCGTCCGTCCCTTTATTTTCCTTTTTTACTCGTACTCTAATTCCAGAAAGACGGTACCATTCCTGTCCGAGTGTCTCACTTCCCAGGCCATCTACGTGACACACCCAACGCAGCACAACCATGCAACTCCTCAAGTTCACCGCTGCTGCCGCCGCTCTGTTGGGCCAGGCTTCCGCGTTCCCTCCCGGCCCTGGATTCGGTTTCCCGGGCGGGGGAGGAGGCCCGGACTCTCAGCCGGATAGGGATGGCTGCGTCGACTCCGAGGCGGCGTACATTCGCTCCTACTTCTACGTCGGAGGCGGGTACGTCGACGATGGTTCCGGTGGTCACATCTTCCGCGATCAGATGTACGTTGAGAAGTTGCTCCCCACGACTGGAGTTTCCCAGGAGACGCCGATCGTCCTGATCCACGGTCAGGCCCAGACGGGTAGCGTAAGTTTTGCAGATCTTTCCCAGCGGGATCCTCCCTCGCGATGTCATAATATTGAATATTCGCTGACCCTCCTTTCCTCAGAACTTCTACAACAAGCCCGATGGCGGTAGAGGTTGGGCCTCTCACTTTGTGAGACAAGGCTTCGAGGTCTACATCGTCGACCAGACGCTCCGTGGCCGCTCCGCTTGGATGCCCGCCTACGGCGCCTCCAAACCCTCGACGTACTCCGCCGAGATCATCCAGCAGCGCTTCACCGCCGTCAAGGAGTACATGCTCTGGCCCCAGGCTGTCAACCACACTCAGTGGCCCGGTACCGGCATGATGGGTGATGAGGTCTTTGATGCCTTCTACAGCTCCAACGTCCAGTTCATCAATAATGCCACCTACCAGCAAACGACCGTCCAGGCCGCCGGTGCCGCCCTTCTCGACAAGATCGGCAGACCCGCCGTCGTTCTCGGTCACAGCCAGGGCGGTCTCATGCCCATCATCATCGCCGACGCCCGCCCCGAGCTGACCAAGGCTCTCATCCTCCTCGAGCCTACCGGCCCTCCCTTCCAGGAGGCTGTCTTCAGCAACAAGTCCGCCCGCGCCTACGGTCTCACTGACATCCCCGTCACCTACTCCCCTGAGGTCACGGATCCCACCACCGACCTCGTTCAGCAGACCTACCCTGCCAAGGGCGAGAACTATGTTCAGTGCGTGCTCCAGGCCGAGACCCCCGCCCCGCGCCAGCTCGTCAACCTCGCCGACAAGCCCATTCTCCTCGTTACCTCCGAGGCGTCCTACCACGCTCCCTACGACCACTGCAGCGTCGAGTTCCTTCTTCAGGCCGGCTGCAGCAAGACGGAGCACCTCGAGCTCGGCGAGGCCGGCTTCCACGGCAACGGCCACATGTTCTTCATGGAGAAGAACAGCTACGAGATCCAGAAGACTCTTCGCGATTGGATCCAGGCCTTGTAAGGATTTGGCGATGCTGTCAAAGCGGGCGGTCGGTGTGGAGGAAGAAGATGATTGAGTGATGTGCTCATGTGTGCGTTTTGTACGAAAAGAAGCGGATACCCATAGACGATGAATATCATAATCTGGTAATGACACGCACTCGGTATCCTCGTCGACTCCCAGTCTCATGCGATCGTCGAGGTTGGTTCGGATTACCGTTGTGACATCCGGAGAGATCTGCCCTTAGACTTCAGCCACGTGCCAGTTGATCCCAGTGTCGGCCGAGTCATCCTCCATGTCCGAGCGCAGCGATCTTTGACATGTTGACGGGAGCTCACATGAGACTTGAGCTATATCTTGACAGCCTGGTCGAAGAAATGATCGTCGCTGGCAGTGGGGGGACTTGTCAATATTGCTTCCGTCCCCTCCCGCTGAGTCGTTGACGCCATGTCATATCTGTCCCCGACGGGGAGGTTGGAGATGAGTAGCTTACACGGACCAGATCTCACACAGGCAAACTGCCACAGACTAAACCTCGGATTTTGACTTACACGCTCTTGGCTTACCTCTGCACCTTCGCCTCACAGACTTTGCGCTTGGAGCATCACGTTAAGCTCTGGCATCGCCAAACATCGCAGCTGCACCTCAATGGCGTTTCAACTAATGCAACTCATCTTTGTAACAGGTTCCAGCACGGTGGCTAAAAGGTGCTGGATCCGTGGTTTAAAATGCAGCTACCTGCCAGGCTAGAAGCTAGAAGCCTTCTAGTTTCTTGTGTCAATGACAGACTGCTTTTGCCCGTGTTGAGGACTTCCAGAAATGGCGACTACAACCAGCGTCATCGCGACCAAGGAAGCGAGCGATGGGGCCGCAGATTCGGGCCATTACACGATTGTTCGTAAAACGAGTATGTTCAGTTGGCACTACTAGAAGTTGCTCGACGCTAATGTTTGCCAGCAAATCTCGACCGCATGTTCTACGTCTACCATCGCCTCGGAATCCAATCCAATGTTCTAGTCGCAGCTCGCTACGCCTCAGCCCAACCGGGCAAGCAGCGTATAATCCTATCCGACGATGCAGTCTTCTCAGCTCTCCACGCTGTCGTCACCAAGTTCCCAGAGCTCGGTCTCGTCGGAGTAGTAGGGCCCGCCGCCGAGGAGGGCAAGCATCTCCTGTCTCTCGCGACACTCAACGAGATTCATCTCGGACGCTGCGTCGAGTTCATCGACGACGAGACAACCCAAGTCGACGCCGAGTTCCTCGAAAAGCTCCATGGAAAATGGCACTGGGCTGATGATACAGTCGAGGCAGGAGTGCCCTGGTGGAAAATCATCGTTATCGGACGCCGAGACGTTGTCTTCGTCTACCACCACCTCGTTTGTGACGGCGCGTTCGGTATGATATTCCACCGCGAGCTACTGGATGCTCTTAATGCATCAGCCGTCTCCGACGCGGGCTCCATTCCAACGCGCATCATCAAGCTCGACCCCGACATGGTACGACTGAGCATGGCCCTCGAGAACACTATCCACAAGAAACCAGCGGTTCTGGGCGTTATCTACAACCTCCTCGTCTTCCTCTTCTACCGGTTCTTCTACGCTAAAAAGCTCTTCTTCATCAACTTCCCTAAGCCGAAGGAGCTACTCAAGGACCCGATGGCTGTCGTTGGGCCCGCGGACCGTACCGTCACAAAGGTCATGACCCATCGTATCCCTTCTGACAAGATGGACGCCATCATCAAAGCGTGCCGCGCGCATGACACAACTTTCACGCCGTTTCTGGCTGTTGTCGTCGCCGGCACCCTCGCAGCAGACTTCTATCCTCACGCTGAAGTCGGGTTTACCCGGTACGCCGTGGATATGCGCGCCACGGGCTGCTTCGACACGGCTTCTTCGGGCGAGGGTAAACTGCTCAACCTGGCTGCGAGTCTCCCTGAGCCGGAGAAACTGAGGAAGTACCGCCAGGCCTTCTCAGCATCATCCTCCGTAGGCGACAAGCAAAAAGGACTTACCGCGACCGTCGATTCCAAAGCCGCTTGGGACCTAGTCCGAGACTATGGGAGACGAATGGTGGAGTCGCGGAGCGGCGGGGACGAGTCTCATCTTTACAAGGCCTGGATCAGCGGCAATGCTCTTGGGCCAAGCCTCGAGGAGTTCACCGAGAAGTTGCCGTCGATGGGACTCTTCATGCAGAACAGTTTTTCAGTCTCCAATGTCGGATGTCTCAAGACCGCGCCTCCGTCTTCGAATGTTGAAGAGCCGGTGGTGAAGATTGAGGATGTGCAGTTCTCGGCCGGCCCGGTACAAGGTGCCGTGGGTTACCATGGTATTGTGTTCAATGTGGCGGGGGTTGCGGGCGGCGACACTGTCATCAATGCTTGTACCGAGGGAGGGATGGCTCCCGAAGGGATGGTTGAAGCTGTCTTGGATGGTGTTATGGCTAGAGTCGATGCATTGCTGCAGGAAGAAAGCACTCCAAAGGATGGCAGTGGACGCAAGGGATTTTGGCATGCCTTTGGTTGAGTCAAGATCAATTACATTGACATGATCTTCCATAAGAAACAAGTTTCGATGTCTGCCGGGTCTACCAGATAGATGTGGATCTGCACATGCATGGCATCGTCACTAGAGTAGTATGTCTAGATAGACGTCGGTCTAAGATGACTGGTTGAAGTTCGCCAAGTACTTGACTAAGAGTAGAGAGTGCTCAATATCGTTGATTACTTGATTTAAACTCAAGCCGAGGTGACGTGAACTCTAAGTCCAGTTAACCTAGTCTGACATGTGGTGTCAATAGCTCATAATTAAGGCCATTTATGAGATGCTATTACAGAACTTGGTTCATTAGAGACTCCACGTCTTAGCTGGGCGGGAGGCAATTCTTGATAGAATTTGTATTGACACATCTTACCAACACCACAATTTCAATTCAAGACTATAGAAACCAAAGAAGATGATAAATCCCGCTCAATGTTGCACGAGATTTACACTGAAGGTATGCACAGCGTCGAAGAGTTTTGTTTCATGCCTCATGCAAACTCTGATAGAACGGGTAGGCGACATAAGGTACTGTCTCATTGGAAACGCTTGTGGGTTCAACATCAGACCACTACAACCGATCTTCAAAGTACATAGGAAAAGATTCAAAACTATGTTCCAGTAAATCTGTCAATCAACTTCGTGAGACAAACCCTCACCCAGGATCATGAAGACAAGAACCCTCTTCCGAAGCTGACTTCCCGCCAAGGGACACATCGCGGCCTAGACCAATCTCATCGGAGACCCATCACCAATTCAGTCCGAAAGAACCCACCCAGTGTGCAGTCAGCCGCCGCAGCCGACCCCCATGCCAAATCCAGCTGCAACACCCGAGAAGACGCAATCTAAATCTCGCACATTGGCATTCTGCATCACAAACCAACACGAAAAACTGATCAACTTTCCATCTCCGGCAGGTCGAAGCATCGAGAATAATCACAGACAGGTACGGCGACGAAAAGGCACCAACGGAACCGGTCCCAATAAACGGGGATACGGATCCTCAGGAATGGGTCGGCTCGTTCGTATCCACCGTATCTGAGGTATCTGCTTGGCTGCACCCTGGACCCCCCCTTCGCAATCACAACGCTTACGCAGGATTAGGTAGCCACGAGAGAGAGCCTGGTTCCAACAAGAACGGGGGCCGCATGTGGGATATCCGTAACTGCGCTCCGTACATCTGCACTTCCGCAACCTGCAGCGGAGCCTGCTGCCTGCATGTTTGCCTGTCTTTCAGAACTGTCAAGCTGCTTGTAGAGGCGCAGACGGCACAGCTGCTTGAAGACTCCCGGAGCATTGCGCGCTTTGGCTCGCCACGGGATGTTTGCTTCCTGCTCTGTCTTCTAAGCGCCACCAGAAACCCGGTCGGAATACCCGTCGAATCGAGGCCTGCAGCGGAAACATGGGGGGGGGGGGGGGGGGGGGGGTGGGGGACGTGTGTGTGTGCGGTCGGCGGTGGGCGGGGGTGGGGGTGATGGGGGGTGTGGGGGGGGGGGGGGGGGTGGGGGGGGGGGGGGGGGGGGGGGGGGGGGGGCAGTGGGTTGTGAGATTTGTTTGCCTGCTGTGCCGTTGGGATGCATATCGTGAAAGTAATTGTTGGAACCGGGGGTTGGAGGGTTTTTTGGTATATTGTGGACTGCAGTTACGATTGTTCCTGGAGAAGAGAGCCGAAAGACTATTGAGAGCCACCTCGCTTGGCGGGCACGCAGTGTGCAGCATGACGGAGCCTTGGGGGCAAACGGGTTTGGTATTAAAACGGTCGTCAGCGTCGTCGGTAAGGTCCCCTTCCCAAAGCTTGTTATTCTGTAGCTTTGTCATTCTTCAGCAACAGCAACTTTGGCCCATCGTCAACTTCATTATAGCGAACACTGTATACACTTGCAGGGATGGCTACTGCAGACGCGTTGATTGCAAGTCTTCAGGACATCAACGGGGAGAGCTTCGCGGATAAGGCGGAGAGGATACGAGCCAGAGATGCGTTGTATGATGCGTTGAGAAAAGTGCAGACGCCGTGGGATATCGCGTGGGATCACATCGTGGTCAAGGGCGGCGGGAACGCGGCGATCAAGACGCTCATCGACGCTGGCGTATTCAAAAAGTGGCACGAGGCTGGCGGTAAACCCATTACCTGTACCAAGCTCTCAAAGCTGACCGGCGCTGACGAGCACCTCATCCGTACGTCGAGAACATCCAAACCCCCGTTCAGCCATGAGAAACAGACTGACCTGGTCAAAACAGGCCGCATGATGAGGGCAATAGCAGGCCAACGCCTCGTCATAGAAACAGACCTCGACACCTACGCCCGCACGCCCTGGGCCCAGGCCCTCGGCGAAGACGCGCCTCTGCCGGCCATGTACGGCGGCTTCTACGGCGAGCTGACGAACCCAATATTCCGCTCGCTGCCGTACTACCTCAAGCAGAACGGGTACCGGAACCCGACGGACAAGAACGACTGTAACTTCCAGCACTGGCGCGGGCCCGACGCCGTCTTCTTCAAGTACGTCGGCACGAACCCGCTGCTCACGACCGACTTCAACGATGTCATGGAGTGCCATTCGCGGGATAACCTCACGGCGTGGACCGAGGTGTATCCCACGGACAAGATCATCGAGGGGGCGATCCCGGAGAGGCCGTTGGTTGTTGATATCGGCGGCGGGAAGGGCCATGATTTGAGGAAATTTCATGTTCGGCACCCACAGGTTCCCGCGCGGCATCTCATCCTGCAGGACTTGCCCGATTTTCTGAAGGATGTCAAGCCCGATTCTGCCTTCACGATCCAGGCGCACGACTTCTTTACGCCACAGCCGCTGCGCGGGGCGAGAGCGTACTTCTTGCATAACGTGCTACACGACTGGCCTGATGCCACGGCGGTGGATATCCTCAAGAATATCGCGAGCGCCATGGAGAGGGGTTACTCGAGGCTGTTGATCCACGAGAGCTTGATCAGCGAGAGGGCGCCGCTTTCGAAGGTGACAGCAACGGATATGATTATGATGGCGGGGCTGGCGTCGGCCGAGAGGACGGAGGAGCAGTGGCGGGAGTTGATTGCGGCGGCGGGACTGCGGGTTGTGAAGATTTGGAGGCCGGTGCAAGCGGTTGAGAGTGTTATCGAGACGGAGTTGGCTTGAGAGATGTGATGGAACATGCTCGGGGCTTCTGCCTCGCGTGGGAGGATCTTTTCTTGTTTGAAGTATCTGTAAAGTTTAGCAAGCGTATGGGAGGCAGATCTTTGATTGAATCGATGTTTTACTTGGTCGAAAGTGGTAAATTTCGATTTTTGTGCATGTTATGATCATGTCTGGTGGGTTGAGCATCTAGGGGCGTAAATGACCATCGTGTGGCTAGATACTGCTGCTCAAGAATTGTAGGCAAGACAGCTCAGGACGCCGGCCTTGTCTCGTTGATGTTTAAAGATCTCCAAAGCTGTTGATGTAGCATGTCAGTCACTGCCCCCAACCGTGGCCGCCCCCAGCCATGGGTCAGAAGCCTGAAGGTCCAGAAATAAATAACTTTGAAATATCATTGGTGATGTGTATGCTTGTGGGCAGCTCGACGGCATGACCCCTCTTGGTATCCTTTTATACGCCCTATGCTGGCTTTCTTTCGCCAAACAGTCGCGTCCGTCTATCCTCCTCGCCCCTCATCGTCGTCACGTTCTCATGTTACTCGTATGCTAAAGTCTCTCTTTGGGTTTACTGGCGCGCAGCGAGAGCCTCGGCCGCGTGGCGGTCGTGCTCGGCAATGTCGGTGGCCTCCCAGGGGTAGTTGATCCAGACGTCGCCGACGGTGCGGGCGGCGAGGTAGTGACCTGAGGTCATCATGTCGGAGGGAAGGGTGCCCTTCTTCGCCTTGTCCTTGTTCTGTATTCCGTTACGTCAATACGTTTGAACTCGAACGAAATTTGCGATTGATATGGGGATATGACTCACGTGCAGAACAAAGATACCAAACTCAGTCTTCTGGCCCTTGCCGAGGCGCTGGCTAGCAGCCTCAACGTCCTTCTCCAGCTCCCTGACGGCGTACTCAAGGGTGGTGCGGGTGTCGTCGACCTCGTCGACAATCAAGATGCGCTTGCCGACGAGGTTCTCCATCTCGCCGATAGCGGTCAGGTCAAGCCATTGCGTGCGGGTGACCTTTGTGCCAGGGACCTCGGGGACGCCAGGGGTAGAGTTGCCGCCGAAGGTCTCGGGAAGGCTCTCGTACAGGGAGAGACCGATGGCCTGGATGGGGATGTTGGGGTTGCCGGGCTTCTTCAAGAAGGAACGGAGGATACGGGCGGGAACGTAGCCACCGCCGCCGATTGCGATGATGAGCTGGGGTTGGAAGGTCTCGAGGATCTTGACGGCGGACTCCTGGCAGAGGTTGTGCACCTGGAAGAAGAACAACATCTGTTAGCCCATGTTTTGCGACACCTTGCACGAACACGGAAACCCAACACTGGAATAAGAAAGTAATAGCGCTAGGGGTCTGGAAGAAGGAAGGAAAAACATACATCGTTGTACGTGACGTAGAGCTTTTCGACCATTTTTGCGGTGTTTGGAGGGGTTCTTTGACTCGAATTCGGTCGGTGGACGGGGTGTACTGCGGGGTAGGAGGAATGCTGCAGATTTGGAGATGTCTCTGACGTCTGGTATTTGAGAGAATGTAGAGAAGAAGAAAGAGAACGGGAGAGATGGATCGTGTATATTTCGGAGGGGGGGGGGAATATACAGAAGGGTGAGTTTAAAGTGGAAAAGAAGCTTAAGTAGGGAAGAAATGGGACCCAAGGTTTTTGCCAGTGAGAAAGAGACTGCCGCTATTCACACGCGAGACGAGGACGGAAGAAAAAAAAAAGATGCGCGCCAGGCCTACCAGGACCCCTCCATCCATCGATGAGCAAAAGGAGACCCCGCCATCCAAACAAGGATGGATGGGCCATGGCGGCGGGCACTTGGGAGAGAAATTTTGTCTGGCGAGCCCCGAGCCCCGCGATGACCAGCGGGTTGCTTTAGACCCACTTTGGCATGGATCTGGCTGCTGCGCCCCGGATGCCAGTCATCCGACTGTGGCTTGTGAATGGCTGCTGACCGAGGGACATCATACCGAGGCTTCGGAGCCCGCCGTCTTTCTCGGTGAAGGGGCCCTCTTCCGGTGTTTACTTACCAATGGAATCGGCGTGACTCTCAAATGGCAGGGATCAAGTGTTGCGCTCCTTCCAAAGTTCCTTCCCGTCCCAAGTGAGGAAAGAGCTTGGTGCTGAATTTTCATCCCCTGCCACCTGCCACTTGCCATTGAAGATTTGACGATAATTTCCAGGCTCCAAAACGACGCTGTAACTGTCGCCGCGTTCAACTTTGGCACAGTCAGCATTGAGTCATGAAACGATGAGAGTCTTCCCAATGTAGAGTTGTCGATGTGGAGAGCTTCGAATATGATGACATGCCAATTTAGACCCACTCCTTCCCGACCCTGGCCGCGAGAGCCGATGGGACTGTTTGCTGCTATGCTCTCGACTGTCAGTTGAATATTCTCTCCACTCAAAGACGAGTAGGTTGTTGGCCCTGACCGGGTCATGTACGAATTCACATGCTCGGTCTCATGAAATTCTCGCTTTCGTACTACTTTAGAAATGGTCTCTGGGCGCAATACGATGGGTCACCATATGGCACATCTTGAGTGGCATAGACTATCGTGTCTTTGCATAAGCTCTGGGTATCCCTTGGCGATAACTCATCAATCCCAATAAACCTTTTGTCCCCTGCCCTCGTAAATGCAGCAATTGTCCTCCCAAAGAAAGCAAAGCTCAAGACCAAGCTTGGCACAAACATAACCTAGAGCGTCTTCAGACGCGCGCATAGAGCCTCCATGAGCAACTTTCTCAACTCCTGATCCCGATACGATCCCTCCGGCGAAATGTCCTCCTTCCACTGAATGATAGCCTCGCTGACAATCAAGTATGCCGCCCAGAACGCGTCAAAGATACCAGGACCAACGCCAGGTCGCGGGAAGAAACGCTCGTTCTCCTAGATATATCCCGCCGGATCTCCCACGAAGCCGTCGTCGTTCCCATTAGTCGCCAAATCTTCCATGTTCCCCAATCCACTGACCCAGAGCTGAGGCTTGTCCTGCGTTGGATCGTACGCGAGCCGGAACTTGACGTTACGGGCGTCCTTCTGTAGATCGTGGTGAATGATGGCGAGAGCGGTACCCATCTTGCGCGCGAGCTCGAGGACGCCGGGGCGACCGATGAACTTGAGGAGCTGGTCGAGGTAGGCGGGTCGCGTCGCGAGATTCGGGTGTTCTTTGAGCATCTCTTTGACCTCGGGCGGCTGCACCAAGCCAAGCCAGATCTTCGGGTGGAGATTGTAGTTCTCTGGCATTGTGAGAGCCTCTTTCTGGAAGTCGCGGCCGACGGTATGGTCGATGATGATACGGATGATGGCCGGCTTGATCGGTCGCATTCTCTGCATGACGAGTCTACCTTGCATTTCGGGAAACGGTTCCATGAGCTGATCGGGAATGTGGCTGGAGCCGTCCATGCCTTTGATGAGCTTGAATTGGCGCGGCGCGGCCGGGAGTACGAGGCGCGAGAGGTAGGAATGGTCGACTCCCAGGATCTCTTGGACTTGCTCGTGAAGCGCGTTGGACCAGTGGCTGAGGAGCGTCGCAAACTCGTCGGCAGCAAAGAATCCTTTGCTCAACTTCTGGTAGGAGGATCGCTCCTTGAGGGCCTTGCCATCCTTCAGCATGTATACCTGCGTCTCCCACGCCCTCGAGTGGTAGATGAGGCGGAGTCGGGCCGAGTGAGCGGGAGGAGAAGGCGGGCGAGCCCTCTCGTGGGGGAGGAGCAGGTCCTCCGGCGGATCGAGGTTTTCGTCCTCGTCTTCATCGTAGTCGTCATCCGACGAGGAGGAGGCATCTTCCCAGCCCTCCTCCTCGCGGATGACCGGCAGCGGAGTGATTGTGCCTCTGGATGCCATCTTTGGTGGTGGTGAGATGGTTAGTCTGGAAAGGAGGAAAAGAGGGAAGAGGATGAGTACTTTAAAAGGTGATCATTGACACCCTCAGGTGCTTAGTCGTCAGTATCCGCATTCATCCCACGGGTTTGAGAAACCCTAATGAGGTCGGCCTGGATGAATCCGGCAGGCAGGGCGAAGGCCAGCTTGTAGACGGGAAGTTGAAGTTTTGCAGGCTTGCGCCGGCAGTTAATAAAGGCAGGAGCTGTCTCTTATCACTTTCTGTGACTAGGTCGTTCGTATTCGAAACACCATAACGAATACGGAAACGATAATGAGCAGTGATAAAAAGCAACGATGATGACATGGAGCAACGACAGTGATAGGAACTTGAGGAGAAAATCCAGAAAGAACAATGGGCAGAGCAACAATTATGACGGGGTCTTTTGGGAAAGGCATTCAAATAGCCTGTGAATGTTCACTGTTGGTGATGGGCTGCGACCACTCGGGTCTGCGATGATCCCCGGGAGCGAGTCACCGCTGTGAGGACCGTGGCTGCCGTTCAAATCCTGTTAGAAGACCCTTTCATAGTGCCGCAGGCGTGAAGACATTGAAAGAGAACACAAGAAAGCAGCCTGAAGTGTAAGTTGAAGAAGGCAAGTATAATAATGAGACGAAATGTAAGAAGAAGGGACGGCATGGGGATGAAAAACGATGTAAACCAATAAGGTCAAGGCAAGAACGAACAGTTGATATCTGACGCTGAGAGTTCTGCTCAACTAGTTTGCAAAATTTGGGCCTTTGCGAAGACGTATTTTATCCCTCAACTTTGAGATGTGACAAATCGACCTAGATGGCAGTTGTGCCACTCCTGATGCTCTCTTCCCCAACCCCAGTTTCCTATCTTCGGCCACATCTCGAAGCAAGACAGGAGCCGACGGTCGAGCCGGAAGGCGGCAAGGGCGCATGTGGTGGTGCCTTTGCGAGTAAATATCCCGACATCGCAGCTTTCGGAATCTCATACGATCGTGGTATTGTGTATTGTAACAAATGTCTATGGATGACGCTGATGATGGCTTTTGCGGATGGTTGCCTCCGACGCAAGCTATGAGACGAAAGAGAAGAAGGTAGAAAGGACCGAAAGACCAAGTTCCGTGACCCTCAGCCTCCAGTTGTACCTTCTTTTTCATGTACAGCTTTCAGCTTCTTCTCTGTCTTCATGAACTCTCGAATGCCTACCGGGACATCGTCATAGAGCTTCTCGTCCCACATATTCTTCGCAATCTTGGGATCCTGCGGCACCCAGTTGGTATCGGAATCGCCGCCGTCGTCATCCATGGTATTCGAATCATTCGCGCTCGCGCCTTGCTGCTCCTTCAACTTTAGCTGTGCCTCCGCATTCGCCGCCGACCAGTCTTCCATCTCCTCCCTGTACCGTTCCCACACGCAATTGACGCAGCCGCTCATGCAACAGTTATCCGGCTCTTCAGGTCGCGGGGGAATCACCACCCCCGCTATCGTCGTGCTCTTGGAACGCAGCTCCTCGAGACGCTTCTGGCGCGCGGCAGGGCCGGCTAGGGCGGAGCCGAAGACAATGGCGGCCTTCTCAGCCGCGGTTTGCGGCGGCGGCGTCGGCACCGGCTGTGCGGAGAGAGCTTCAGCAACGGGTTCGGTGGTTGGGTTTGGATTTGGGCTTGGGCTTGGGCTTGGGGAGGGAGGCGACGTCTTACGGCCTTGCTCCTGTTTGTGGATGGAGGAGTTTGGGGGCTCCTCGGGCTTCACATCGGGGATGGGTTGAGGGTCGTTGAGGATCGCATCGTAGTAGGCGCCCAGCGGGTGCGCTTGGGTCTGGGAGGGCTCGATGGGTGCCGGGCCGGTTTGCGACTGGCTCGTGACGAAGGCACCTCGGGGCACACGGGCGATGCGCGGCACGAGAGGCCGGAGGGAGGGGAAGAATCTGGCGGGTGCTGACATATTGGGTGTGCTCCGTTGGTAAGTCCAGTTCTAGGTGGGTTGAAGCTTGGAGATGGGCATTGTTGGGGTTGAGTGAGGCCAGCCTGCTGTCACTGCAGAGGCGAGAGAGACTAGGGCGATTGGAATGCGGTCATCAAGGCCTCGGACGTCATCGGTCTCAATTCGTTGCTTAGGTAAGGTGAAAGTATCGTCACGTGCTCTCGTGTCTGGACCTGTCCTCCGTGCCCATGTAAGGTCAGGAAGGGACCTGTAGTGGAAGTTCAAACAACCTATTTCATTGGTAAATAACGGAGAAAGCATGGCCGCAATAGTGCTATCAGCATTATAGACCAAAAAATAGAAGACCGATTTTAGATACGGTAGACATTGGGCAAGATTTGGAGCATGCTTGTACTAAAACACACGCTTCAAGGAGCTCTAAGAGGACCTCCCCTGTTTACTTCCCAAGGTCCGCCCAATCACGAAAGCGGTGGGGTCGCATGTACACAACGCGCCGCCTGTGCACCCGCTGGACGAGACCGTCGCGCATCTTACCAAGGTCGACTACCAGCGCCGCAAATTCAACTCGGGCTGCCAGCTCCACGCTGAAATGCTTCAGTAAAGCCCAAGACGACCCTTGAGCATGGAAGAGTCCGCGCCGAAGCGGCGGAGGGTTTCTCCCCGCCTTAGCAGAGAACGCGACGAAGACAATAACGAATCGACCACTCCGCCGGACCCTCCCCCACCACGATCGCGGATACCCAGGAGACCTTCCTTCGCGTCGCCAACGAGAGCAAGCCTGTCCCGGACGAATCCCGATATCCTGCGGAGAAGAAGTCGAAGTCTGAGCCCATCAAAGGCGGGTTCCAGCAACCCAGCAACGCAATCTACTACCCAAGATGTAACTGGCGAGGGTCTAGCCGCTCAACCCGGGAGCCAGGCAGAGCGATTCTTAGAAAGAGGGCCTGCGCGCCCAAGGAGTAATATGTCGGGATCAACTGCGGTCGAATCAACCAACCTGGGCTCTCCAGCGCGGCGGATGGCTCTTGAATCGAGGGTGAGCGGAGCTCTGGCGTCTAGGCCACGCCGATCTGGTGGCATACCCATTCCGAGACCACTTCCTGAACCTGGACCCAATGACGATGAGGACTTCAACCCTTTTGCTGGACGCGTCTTGAGTCGCACGCCCCCTCGCCACGGCGCCGGCCTTGGAAGAGCACCTCCCCGCCAGCCCGAACCTGAGCCTGAACTCGATCAGGAGCCCGAACTCCCGCCTACCCCTACGCAAAGGGGCCAGGCTGACCCTGTGGTCACGACACCTCCTCGTGGCATCCACGATACACCCTCAAAAAAGAAGCGGCGAAACCCTTCACCGTCTAAGAGCTCGCCACTGAAGCAACCGCCTCTTCGACCCCCCGAGTTCTCTCAAAAGGCGCAGGATCCCTCCAAGAAGGCCATGGCACGGGCTGCCCGAGAGACGAGCCCGACTCAGATGGAAAAACAGACAAGGTCAACAACAGGCCCTTCCGGAACACACGAGGCCCGCGGAATACCAGTGCCTGATCCCTACTCGGAGCTCAAGGAGACGAGAGACGCGCTTCAGGCGGAACTCGCAAAGTTAGAGGCCGACCTGGAACTTGCAACTGATGAGAACGAGCGAATACGTAAGGCGCAGTCTCGCCGATCCGGTGATGTGCAGCCTTTGGGACGCTCTCGTCAAAATCAACTCCTCGACTTGCTCCGCCGTCACCTCGTACCACCTGAGAAGGAAGCCAAGCCAGATGCTGCACAAGGATGGTTCGACATGGCCATGAACCCAACATCATGGCTTTCGTTTGGATCCCTAGGGCAAGCTCAGCTGTCCATACCAAAAGAAGAGCCAGAGAAACTTCCTGCTCCTACTTCGCACCACCCCATACAGATGACGGCCGTCGACGAGCTTCCATACCTTCAAGCCTTTACCCCCTTCGAAATTTCAGCGACAACGAACATGCTGCCAAAGGAAAGCGATTCCGATCCTCTGCTACGGAAACAAAACATCGTTATTAGGTCGGCTAATCCGGCGGGTCTCTTCATGGCCAAGATGGAAATGACTGTCGACACCGAGAACCTTCAAATCAAAGAGCTTGCAGTACCCCGCCTGGACCCCGCAGCCGTCGCGGAGCTCGGCCCTTTCGTCGAAAAGGTCACAAACGGAGGCTCCAACACTCACATGAACCGGAACGTCAGCGTGGTGACTTGGGCCATGTCCGAGTGGTACAGAGTCGCCGTTGAGAGGGCGAACGTTTGGCACACCCTCGACACCGAACTCGGCGACAAAGAAAAGCTGGCGCAGAGCGTGGCGAGGATACGGACACGACGGAAAAAGCGAAGGAGAAAGGATGACGATGAAGAAAATAGTCAAGATGCGGATGGTGCCACAGACAGAAACCGGACTGAGAACCTGCCTCGTTCAGTACTGCTGCCTCATCTGGGAAGAACAGCGTACGAGATTCCGATACCGGGTGCCGTGAAGGAAGAAGCATCGTGTTTGAGATTACAGTGGCGGATTGATTTTGACTGGACGGGTGAGGCGCAAAGCAAGGTTGGACTGGTCATTGGCATGCCCGGCAAGTGTGAGTACCCCCCGAGGCTGCCTTACGTCACGTATTGGACTAACATCAGCCAGGGCATTTAGGTGACGAGCGCGGTTCATTGGCAGCAGCGTCCAAAGTTTTTGAAAGATTTGTTCAGGGTAATGAGGGACCGATGAGGGCGGTACGAACTGTTGTTGCATTGCTGGCGGGAGACGCGTTGTCTTGAAAGGATACCTGGTTCTACGCAATGCTCGTTATACAGAAATAACTTCATGCGTTAGAGGGACATAGTCTGCAAACCCAATGTTGATGGTGTTTCCATAACCTAGAGACTTCCCAGTCCGTTTGCCTAACCTTAGGATCGACCTCTCATCAAGTAAGCAAAGGTACTTAGTTAGTTGCGTATGCGTATGTCGATCATCATTGTCTTCTTATAGAGAAGGAAAGAGAAGGACCACTCTTACTCCTACTTATGAGGAGCCAGGACGAAAAAAAGAGTTCACCCCCCCGGTGCCGATTTAGGGGCTACATCTCTTGGTGCTCATGCTGGGACTCGAACTCGGGATCTCGGTAGCCTGTCGTCGAGTAGGCTGTGGGCGTAATTGATTGTTCACCATACACCACTCCACCACCCAGCCTGTTTGACCTGACCCGTCGACCTAGACGGGCGCCTGCTAGCTGGTGACAAAAATGGAGTTGAGGGGGTCTATAGGGCTTGATTGATGGCGTATTCAGTTGACTGTGTGAATACACATATCTGTAACGCAACAAACTTACACACGTGGCGAGTTTTTCACGTCGATGGATTCTACTTCTATTCGGCTAGACTGTCTACGGTCTCGCAACCAGTTTTACCTACTGTTGAATGCAAACTTTATACTGAAGGAGCTGTTGACTTTGCCCCTTTTCTATATCACCAGTAAGAGCCCCATTCTAGGCTCTCGAACCCAAGCAGGAGACGCTCGTGCCGTTACTAAAGTCTAGTAGGAAGGACCGCCCCGGCCGCCGCCAACACCACCGCCACCGCGGCCGTATGGTCCATAGGAACCATATCCTCCACCGTATCCACCTCCACGTCCACGGCCTTGACCGTTGGGACTACGGGTAGGACTACCATTAGAGCTCTCGTCATCGGAGCGATAGCCGTTGGTATAGCCGTTGGTATAGCCGTTGGTCATACCGTTCTGGGTAGGAGAACCACCGCCGCCCCGCCCATAGCCGCCCGGTCCACCGAATGGAGCAGCAGGACTGTTCCGGTACGCATCGCTGGCACGGGGACCTCGACCGGCGGTACCAGACATGAATGCTGATCCGCCGCCATTTGAGGGGCCACCTCTACCGTAGCCTGCGCCGTTCATATTAGGCCCAGGAGAGCCGCGGCCAATACCGGCGTGGGTGAACGGCGGGCTGCGAGGAGCAGGACGCATTGGAGTCAGGGGGTTCTGCTGTCTGCTCCTGTTGATCCCATTCATGCCGTTGGGGGAGGGACGAAAGGGGATGTTAGTTGAGCCACCGTTGATACTGGGACCGCCGCCGTAGGTTGGCCCGGAGAAGCCTGCGCCGTTGTTGGCGTTGCCGGTAAAAGCTGCGTTGTTGCGGGCGGCGTTCTGGTTCATGTGCCAGTATGCGTCTAGGACGGAGAAGCCGTTCATGTTTCCTGGGGAGAGACGGCGTGGGGGTGTGTCCCCGTTGTTGGAACTGCGGCCGCTTCTGGACATTGTGTTGAGTTCTGGGGTTGTGGGCTTTGGTCTTGATGACTGATGTTGTGTGTGCTTTGTGCTTTTGATGGTTTGGCTGTTTGAGGAATCTGTAATGTTCTTGATGATGATTGTAAGAGAGAAAAAGGGATTGGTTCTATTGCTTCAAGGTTGATTATATAAATGCTGAAAAACATTGAAGTGAATCGATGCTGGCGGTCTCCGTACAGTGAGCAGAGCGTTCGTGATGCGGCGGTTTTTGCCTTGAGAGCTCATGTCGGACGAAATCTCCACCAGCCATTCACTGTGCTACTCGAGTGAGTACTTCCGTATCGTAAAAGCGTGAAAAGTGTCTTTCTTTCATACAGACATTTATATTTCCTCTTCATTCTCTATCATTACTCGAGCAGGCATCTTCGAGACATCATACGCATGGATGGACAAGTTTGCTTCAGTCCAGCTACTTTCTGATGACAAGAAGTCGTTGAGATTTCACGCCTGACTTTTCAGAGTAGTCTTACTAAATTTGGGCAGCTAAGCTCGATATTTGCAGATCTTACAATCCTAGGTATCGATATAATAACAGGAAGATGCAAGAATCATCTTAATACGCGTAGCTTTGAATAATACAGCAAATGGGTGCGCCCATCCGATGTTAGATGTACATATTTTGATGTTATGAGCAAACCAAAATCGCAGTTCGTAGTCACTGCTGAGGCCTCCAATCCAATCTAGGGGGTAGATACATGATCGATATAAAGTCTTTGTTTCCAAAATAGGCGCATATACTTAATAAAACCATCGTGATCACTTGAAGCTTCGTACTCGGACCAAGTTACAGATGGGACCAGGCCTGGTGATCGGCCAAAAGCCGATGGTTTCTCGAATACATATCATCTCAACACTTACTACTTCTCCTCTCGTTCTTCTTAAGGAGTAGAGCATAGTCATACAAGCAAATATATTCCACGTTGGCTAGCGATTCAAGGCCCATGTCTGAGTGTCCTGAACCCGCTGATGCTGAGAAAGAAGACCAGCAAGCCAATTCTGGAAGCCACGACGTTTACTGAGCGTTTCAATCATTACTGCAAGGTTCAGAGTAACAGTGACCGCAATATACGATCTAGCTACCGGACAAGTGTTCAAGTTGAGCTCGAATTGTGGTTCAACGGCTTGGATTTCAGACTGCCGTCGAGGTCGGAATTGGACCGTTGCTAATTGAAGTGATCGTTGATCGCGCTTAAGGCAACTACTAGCTGTTTTAAATGACCAGCGTATGGAGTGAAGATTATCACGCGCTGGGATGCGTCGCATTTTTAACTTCTTCATTGGGTGCATCAGTAACGTAACTTCGTCATCAGTAGCTGAATCTAAGCTTCCACTGATGTGTGCAAGGAAGCTAAGTGTTCTCCCGTCATGAAAGGGCAACTGTGAGGCCGTTCTGACGTCTCAGGATTCGACACCGCAATGTAACGTTGACAAGCCATTCGCATCGTCGACGGCCTAGGCAAAAGTTTAACCGGCAAACCATCTGCGCCACTTTCGGCACGGTCGCTAATGAGTTTGTTGAGATCCCCAAGACTCTGATTGGGGATAATCTTTGGATCGCTACCAGCCAGCGATCCCAGCCAGGCCTTCAAGACGTCAACACCCCGTTCAGGAATTTGTCGTACGGAAACCTGTTCAGTCATCTCCAGCCATGGATCGTTGAACGGCATGGCCAGGCAGTATGGAATATTGCTGCCGAAAAAGTTCATTGGCATCGGACGAAACATGCGTCGTCGAGACTCGGCAAGCTTCAAATACTCCAGAATCCAGGTCGCCTCGTTCAAGTTCTCCGCCACTTTGTTGGTGTAGTTGGAGATCCGAATTTGATGCTCAATGAGGGGTTTGTCCAAGTTGCATAGGAACTCAGCCTCTGGCCATTCGTCTTGAAGTTTGTCCAGGTCCCCTTTGTCAGCCATCCTCTTCCGGACAGCATCGATGAAGCTTTCCTCGAGGCTGTAACTGTATACAGATTCACCGGTCGTTGGGTCAGTTGTCGGCGTATGCAAGAGTTCAGCCTCGACGGGGATGTACTGCATCAACTTGAGACGTCTCCAGGAATAAATCGGATTCCAAAAGTCAACCATCTGCAAGGCGTTGAAGGTTTTCTCGGAAAAGAGTTGACATCGTACCGAGTCTTTATCATTTCCCAAGAACATCCTCTGAGCAGTCCATACGCCATGCGCATCATCCACAGAGCTTTGAAGGATAACCCAAGGATTATCCCCTTCGCCCCATTGCTGAACAGCGAAGTTGACTTGGGCTCCTCCACGAATATCCTCTTTGCCATTTTCGAGAGTTCCCATGAAGATCCCACCGGCAAGGCTGTTTGCTGGAACAACAAGTTGTGCGTCTTCCACATTGGCTACCTCCTGTAAGGTGCAGAGCTTGAGTTCCCGTGAAGCCCAGAGATAAGACGGCCCGTCATACTTCAAAGATGAAATGGAGTACCTTCTAAACCATTGTTCTTGAGTCAGGTACTTCTTTTTGTCCTTTTTGAACTGTTCTTTGTTCCAAGCCGTCAATGCAGCTGGAGTCTCCTCGACTATGTGGGCAGCTAGCCATTTGTCGTCATCAAGACTTCGATTGGGTTGGAATTGTCAATAAGTATATGTGGTAATAAGGCGTAATTGCTAGCCGGCAATTACGGATCCGTTTTTGTACGACAGTTATGAGCCCTTTGCCTCTACTAGTTAGCGTATAACTCTAAAAAGTCTAGCTTATATAAGTACTATACTAAGGGTTACGGGTTCGAATCCTATCTAATTAAATCTTTTCTTAAGTATAAAAGTATATTAAATATTTACTAAGTAGTTAATAATAAATAAGTCCCTAATTAGTAAGTAAATTAAGTAAATATCTAGCTAGGCTATAAATCTGGGGGGGTATATAGTAATAAGGCGTAATTATTAGCTGGCAATTACGGATCCGTTTTTATACGATAGTATACTACAAAGGGTGTGCCTTTTTGGCGATACTAAGTGGTAGTAGAATGGAACATAACGTACCAGAAGATCGCTATATCCTCTGAGCATTTCATAGCTGAAGAAGTGATCCGATGGTACAATGTTGGCATTGTTGGATATAGCAGCGATGTTAATATTGGTCGTCAGGAAAAAGTGCGCTGCCCAACGCTGGATATTATCCGGGCATGTTTTAGTCTCTCCTTTCTCCGTCAAAAAATCCTTATTCCGTCGGCTGGTAAACCAGACTCTGGCAGAGTCCAGCACTATTCTTTCGAAAGTCTCACCAGATTGCACACTTGCACCGTAGAGAGGGGGGAATCCAGGATAAGTGAGCCATTTCGCTTCCTTAAGCTTTGAACTGAGCTCTTTATCAAGAAGATCTGTCACTCCTCTACCTCCAATAAGCCAATGCATCCAAGGCCTATAAACCGCGTCAGCAAGCAACTTGGTTAGTATCAGCCCGATGATAATTTACTTGTGTATCTCTTTCATGAGGATTCCTCCATTAATATGACCATTTAAAGGACCCAGGTATGCCTTGCCTGGAGCATCGAAAGCATCCATCGAAGAGCAGAGATATACCCAGCCGTGCTGCGTTCTGGCTTCATCATTCATGATAAGATCGCGCTACCATCTCAATCAACTTTGAACACTTAACAGGAAATGAACTTCAACTTACAGCATAGTACCTGAATTGACCATCCTCACGCGACCAACTCATGATGTGGAGGATATCCTTTTTGGAATGGATGGAAGAGGAGCTGATATGTTAGCCCGAAAAACAGCAAACTGTTGACCCGTTTACTTACGCTGCTATAAGCACAAACCAGGGCGCCCACGAATCAGACCCGATTGGTGCCTTGCCATCTTTCTTGTGGTTTACACCAGTGGGAAAGATGACGGAGATGAAACGAAGCTCGGATCTGAACCAGGATTTCTGTTTGTTCCTTGAGACTGTTTGACCGTCTGCGACGGCGTAAGTCTGCAGGATTATGTCTGGATCCTCTGCCTACCGTTAGAATCAATCAGCCCTGACGAGAAAATTTTACTCACCCCAAAACTGGGTCATCAGCTCATTGTACGTATTGTGCTTCCTGAACGCTTCATCAGTCTTTAGTCGTTTGCCCCAATAATCGACGAAGTCGTCATTGAGTTGTTCAGGCGTGGCGGGCGTGTCTTCATCAGGATACGGTTCTTTTGTCTGTGGCTTTATTCCACGAATGAACTTTCGATACCAGAGTGTCTGGTTGATATCTTCATAATTCCCACGCTTAGGGTCAGTCATTGTGTCTTGTGTGAGTGATGGGACAATAGTTGCTGCAAAAATGTGGCAAGGAGCGCTTGAAGATTTATGTTGAGTTCAAAACTCTGGATGTCTACCGGAACAGGGTAAAAGAACGCGAGTAGCCAAGTGCATTGGTGAGACAGCTGATACACTGCAAGCAACCTCATCGAGCTTCATCACATCACGTCTCACTCTAGAGGCACTTGAAGCCAGCAATACAGATGTGCAGTGCTTTAAGAAACGCTAGTGTGTGATTTAAATATGCGGATGTCCTCTGAGCTGAATCTTCGTAACCAGTTGAATGTGTCCGATTAGCAAACGAGCCTTTTGTGGCTTGCTCTAGAGAGGCTGAATTCCATTTCCGTCAGAGGCTAGGCTCGGCCCATTCATTAGCTTGTGGTTTATGATATGTAATCAAAAACATCGGCGATACCCCGCACACACCAGACTATGGACCAGACATAACCTTTCCCAGCATCGGTAAAGGCTTGTGACGACGTAAGCCTCTATCATGCACTATCAACTCTCGATGAACGTTTGATTCGTCAACGTACGCTATGTGATGATGAGACATATCAGAGTCAACGACTGTGTCTCAATACGAGCTTGTAAGATGACAGAAAGTGCAGTAGGCTAGGTTCATCAGCCGTTCGATCTCAGCCAGCCTCAGAGCGGCCAGACTTGAAAATCTGGAACAAATGTATGCATGGTGTATCAAATAGCTCGGAACATTGTTTCCGGCCAATTGTAGGAAGATTGTTACTTTCATAGTATTCGAGCATGTCTAGAAGATAGAGCGAAGGCATTTCTCTTTAGATGTGCACTTCATCTCACCACTTCCGCTTCTCACGTACTCCTTCCATCTTCACTGTCGTCAGTTTTCCGCCGAAATGTCTGAACTCAGAAAGCTCGACAAGTTTCATCCTCCTGCCTTCTTGGATGATTTTGAGGGCGAACAGCTTGAAAGATGGTCCAAGACTGTTGACGGTTGGTTCGGTGACGAGATAGCAGGCAGACTCCCAGGGAGGAAGATTCTTACTCAGTTCTTTAACCCTCGTCACTTTGCCTACAACTCGTCTCTGCCGCCTGTACCCATCACTTGGGTTGGCTTCCCTCTGAATGCAAGTTTTTCACCAGCCTTCTATGCACTCGTCTAAACGGTTATCAGGTCAGAATTAAGCAGCCTACGGATGACGCTCGATGGGCATACGCGGAGGATCCGGAAAACCAGCGAGCTCCTCCAGGACGCTTGGATCCTGAGATTCTGAAGTTCCATAAGAAGAACGAGCAGACGGGGGAGGATGAAGTTGTTGAGGTACCTCGACAAAGGGAGGATCGTTGGGTGATGGACGAATACTTGGAATGGTCTACCAAAAAGGTTGATGGAGATGTTCAGATTGTGAGCTTCACTTGCGAAGGTCCAGAGGTAAGTTGCAGCCAATTCTTCTTTACAAGGATGATCTTTGTACTGACTGATGACTAGTACTGGGAAGAACTTGCGAAGTATACTCCCATTCTGACCGAAACTCCCATCAGGGACTGTGGTAAATAAGGCGTAATTGCTGGCCGGCAATTACGGTTCCGTTTTTATACGACAGTTATAAGCCCTTTACCTCTACTAATTAGCGTATATCTGTCGGATTGGAAGTCCAATTCGACCTCGGCTCAGGGACTAACTACGGCCCCTATTTACGATTACCGCAGACTGCCCAACCTACGGTTAGAACCTCCCTTTTCTATATACGTAGAAATTTATATAGTTTAATTAATCTCTTCGTTAACCTACGGTTCGAACTAATCGACTAATATCCCTATAATAGGGATACTAATACTAATTAGTAATTAAATTCTACTATTATAGATTAGTAAAGTATTTTATTATATAGAAGAGACGACCTCTTAATACCGCATAAAATAGGAGATTCGTATTAATTAACCTTATAGAAATAGATAAAAAAGGAGGCAATTCTTAAATACCGTATAGAATTAAATAATCGTAGCCTTTTATTACTTATAAGAGGTTAACGTTTACTACGTTAAACTACGTTAATTAACGGAACTATTTAAATAATTAGTCTTTTGCTATTACCCCGAGTAGCTTTTTTATTAAATAACCTTTCTACGGCCGGCCCGTAATTAGAAATTAACTAGTTAACTAAGTAATAGAAGGGATTATTAGTAAGTAATAATTACCTAACCGTAATTAAACTATAAAAAAGACTATTTAAAAAATATAAAAATGGGTACCGAGAGGCTATAAAAAAAATATTTTTAAAATATCTAGCCTTACTAAGTACGAGTAATAAGTAGTATTTTTAATAAGTCTTTAAAGTTTACGAAGTCCGCAAAGTCCGTAATTTTATAAAAAAGAGGGCTTAACTTTACTAACCGTACTTAATAGCTTATTAAACTCCTCTATAAGCTACTTAGCGTCTATTTTTAACTATTTTTATAGAATACTACCCTAGAAGAGGTAGGTTAAAAAAAGAAGCTATTTAAAGATTATAGAGAGCACGAGGCTTAGAAGCTAGAAGTATACGGAATAGCGGAAATCGGTGATTAGTAAAGATCCTAAGACTAATTACTACGTCTTTTTATAATAATATAAACGTCTATTATTATTATTAAAAAAAGGAATTATTAAAACCTACTTTTTTATATTAAATAAAGAGGAGGATCTTAGTAAGTACGATATTTAGCGATTTAAAGGGTTAATAATAGTTATTAAAAATAGTAAAAACGAGGGTAGTAGCGAGATAGTAAGAGGAAGTAGGAATTACTTAGACCTTAATAAATTCATTAAGTAATAAAAGTACGGATTTATTATAACTAACGTGCGGATTAAATATATTCTTATTAAGATTAAATACGTTAATAATTACTAATATGAGTATAAACTAGGGTACGACCCTTAGTAAGTTAGGGTAAAGAAGAAGAGGAAAAAACCCGATCCTAAATAAAATTTTAATCCTTTATAAGTAAGTAAATATTAACCCGGATTATTAGGGGACGTAGATATATAAAATTATAAATTAACTTAATAGCGAGTAAATTAACGTAGTATTAGTCTATTTAACTAAGGTTTATAAAAAAAAGAAGCTATAGGGGTAACTCTTATTTTATAAAATCGTAAATAACCTTAATTATTAGTTAGATAAATAGTTTATAAGTACAAGCCTAGGAATTATAAAAGTAGTTAATAGATTTTTTTATAAACGAGGGGTATTACTAGCGTAATTATAGTTATAAGAACTATATAAAATCCTAGTAATAACGATTATAAAAAAAGAATTCGTATTATAGAACTAGGTATAGGTTAATAGAGCGTATAATCGCTTTAATAAATTTAAAAAAAGGGTAAACGACCTAGATTTCTTTTTTATAATTACTAATAATAAGCTATTATTATAAAAGGATATATAGAGGTAAAATATAGTATTAAAAGTACGATAATCGATAATTCTGCCTATTTCGATTTATAGCTCTTCGCTATTATTAATGCGAAATTTAGTACTAATTAGTTAATAAAAAAAAAATAAATAACCTAAAGTTACTAATAATACGTAGTAACACAGGGATCGTATATAGATACCGAAAATATAGTAGTAAATACGAAATAATTTATAAATTTTAAAAAGATCTTTTTAAAAAAGAAATTATATTCTAAGGGGAAGTACGAGGTTTTATAAGAAACCCTAACGATATTTTACGATTATTATAAAACAGTTAGAATTAGGGAATACTAGTACTATTTAGTAATTAATATTATATTTATAAATAAAGCTTTTAATTATTACTATAAAGTAGTACGTAATCTCGATCGAAATAACTTTCTTAGTATTATTAATATAATCCAAAACCGCTTTAAAACCTATAATAAGAACCTAGAGCTCTTATTTAAGTTATAAACGATTTCTTTTATATTTATAATTAAGATAATAAAGGATAAATCGCGAGTAAAGATCTTTAAAAAGCTTATCGATCGAATTAATAAGCTAGTAAAAACCTAGTTAAATAAGGGGACTAACGAGTAAAAAGTTAGATATCTTTATACTATAGTCTAACGCGTATTAAAAACAAAAATAACCTTATATTAAATACTTAAAAACTACGAGACGCTCTACTCGAGGCTAAGATCTAGCTTTAATATTAAAATAAGAATACTATATTAAACTTATTTCTAAGCGTATAATAGCCCTTATTAATAATATTAGGTCGATCGAACGTATAATAAAAAAAGAAAAGAGGCTAGATATAATAATTATTAATAAAGAGGCTTAAACTTATTAAATAAGTAAAGATTTAACTCGTAAATAAAGTAATAAAAGAAATAATACTATATTTATAAAAAAAATAGATATTAGTTAAGTAACTACTTTAAAAAAGAGCGTATTAAATCGTATAAATAGTATAAAAAGTTAAGGGTAATAAATAGTAAAACTAGCCCTTATCGATTTAACTAATTTTTTATTATATATAAGGGTAGATCTGGGGGTACGGAACTTAATAAAAGTAACTAACTTAGTAACTTAAAATATCCGCACTCTATAAGAAATTCGGAAAATAAAGAAGATCTTACTCCCTATATTAATAAATTAGATTATAACGAAATTAACGAGATTAACTACTCCTTTTTTACCCCGTTAGCCTCGGGAGGATATACGAGGCTAAATAAATAAAAAGTAATAAAAGTTTTTAATAAGTAAGCTTTTATTTATAAATAGTAAGGGAAAGTCCCTTAGATAACGGATATAAAAGTAAATAAAAAGATAAATCTAATAGCGTTTTTATACTACTTAGATTACCTAAACGCTAAGCTCGTATAAGTATTCTATATAAGTAAAAAGTACGGCCTAGATAATTTCTATAAGATTATTCTAAATACTAGGGTATTATAATAGTTAATAAGAGGAAAAGGGTAATTCTAAGTACTATAAAAAATCGCGCTAATAACGCTTAATATATTAATAGCAGGTATTATAAGAATTAGTTTTAGCCTAAGTAAGCAAATCGTCGCCCTAAGTATAGTAAAAGTAAAAACGTACTTCGGAATAATAACTTTCTATATTTTACTTATTAATACCCTATTTCTTTTATATTTAAAAAATATAGATTAATTAAGTATTATATTTAATAATACGAAGAATAAAATTTCTAATAGCGAGCATTTCGAGATAGTTAAATAACGATAGGAGTATATGTTTATAAGGCTTATTAACGATATAAAGTTAATTAATTACTTAATAAAAAGTGAGCTTAGATAACTATACTAGAGGTTTAGCTACCTATTAGTTACGAGGTTATATAACTTCTTAAAGTAATTAAGTAACGATAATATTAAAATAGGGGCGTTAAAGTAGTTAATAAAAGTATATTACTAATGCTAGATAAATACGCAGGGCCTACGTAGATTTAAATTTAAATTACGTAATAAGCTTAATTTTAATTAGGAAATTGTTATTAATATTTTCTATTTAAATAGTCGCCCGGTCTTATATATAATTAATAAGGCTATATTATTTTAAGTAGGGTAATTCCTCTAGGACTTATAAGTAAAGATAGTATAAGTAACTTTATAAAAAAGCTAGATCGATACGTACTAAGGACCGCTAGATAGTATTAAAACTAACGCTAGTACGAGTTTTAAAGTAATAGAATTTAAAAAAAATGCGACGGCCTATGGTATATAATTAAAAATCGTGCTTATAAAAGCGTATTATAGTATTAAAAAAGTAAAAAGGGTATATTAATAATTAAAAAGGGCGTTTAGAATTATTAAAGAGGAAAACCCCGATTCTACTAACGATAAATACTTCTAAATAGTACTTAAATACTATAATAATACTATAGGGCCTAACGAGCTTATATTAACGCTTTTAGTATTTAGAATATATTTAAGAACGACCTTAGCCTCGCTATTATTACTAAATATAAGCTAACGAGCCCGAGTAATTAAAAAAGTAATACGGGTACTACGTAAAATAAGCGTAAAAAAGTAAGTTAACGAAGCGATTATTATATATAATAGGCCTAATATAGGGGCTAATCTAAATATATTACTAAATTCGAATATATAAATATAGTATAAAATTACTTAGTAATAAGCTAGGCTATATAAATTAATTTTTATTAATAAGCGTTCTTACGTAGTTATAAGAAATTATAACTAGTTACTCAAGGTATTAATTATAGTAGTTAAACTATATTATATAGATCTTATTAAAGTAATTTCTAATTTATAAAAAAAAGAAGAGCGAGGGGAAACTATATAACTTATAATAGAGGTATAGGAAATTATTTTTAATAAAATCGTCGTAGTAATATTAATAAATAATAAAGAAGAGGAGATTATTAAAAGGGTACTAATACTATTAGCGAGATATCGTAAAAGATTATAATAGTAAGCTATAATATAGTAGTTTATTATTAATAACGAGGTAATTAATATTTTTTATATAATAAAAAAGAAAGCCGATTTCGAGTTAGTAGTTAAACTACGGAAAGAAAGCGTAATTATAACTACTAAAAAGCCGTATAAAGAATTAGACCTTATCGAAGTAGACACTCTTTACGATCGAGGGGTCTATCGATTTATTCTCTACGACTTAAAAAAGTATATAAACTTTTATATATTTAAATTATAAATAGTTTATAAAATTAAAAAAAAAGGAATACCCTAACTATATAAGAAATCTAAGTACGTAATTTAGGGGTATAGTAACGTTAAAAAGGCGACGCTATTTACGTAATTGCCTATAGTATAGCGCTATAGCTAACGATTAATAATAGTACTAATAGTATTATTATAGAAAAAGGGATACGAGATTTAGAGCTATAATATTACCTAGGCCTATACTTAATTAGTTACAGGGCTTATAAGAAAAATCCTAGCCTATTTACTAAAAGAAATAGCTAGTAAGTACTTAGAAAGTACGATTATTAAGGTACTTAAGCTACTATATAAGCTTATAAAATTAGGTACTTATTAATAGGCTATATACTACGATTTTTATATTAACTAATTATTAATAGTTATATTTACGTACGATCCGTACTTATTAGTCTCTAAGTACGTAAATAATTAATTTAGAATTATTAGAATATAGACTAACGATATATTAGGCCTATTTAATATTAACTTTATAAAAAAAGAGGATAAGGAGCTTTAGAAAGCGGGCTTTATAATAAAGCTAAAAGAGGTCCTTATAATAAATAACTTACTAACATTTAATAGCGGGATTTTTATAATTAAAAAAGAAACCGTTGTTTTTTAATAAAAGGGGTAGGGTAAGAAAATTAACTTTATTAATCCGAACATAACTAATATTAAAAAGTAGTATAAAACTAAGCTCGTACGAGGGGTATATATTACGAGTATATATTAGCCTGAGGCGACTTTTAATTACGCTAAGGTAGTATAGGCTATAAATCTAACTAAATAAAACGTCGAGGTACTTAATAAGCGGCTTAAGTAGTAGTAAATAAATCTCGATCGAGGCCTCGTTTACTACTTAATTAACCTTATAACTAGTAAGCTCTACGTCTTTATTAATAAGTTATTTATAAATAATAATAACCTTATTTCGTAATTAAAGTATATTATTATCCTAGTTAACGAGAGTATAGATAAAAGCGAATTTACTATATATAATAATATAATTTATTACTTATTAATTAAAAATAAGCGAGTAATAAGAAGTATATTTATATTAAAAGTCTACGGTATAGTTAACGGTATTAACCTTACTTATATAATTTTAATAACGCTAAAGAGGATTACTAATTGACTTAGCTTTTTACCGATCCTAACGGTTATATATACTAATTCTTACTTATTATATAAATACCTTATTAAATTAGGGATTATAAAAGAAAAAAGGCTTATAATTAATATTATAGCCCTTAGGTAATCGTATAAAAGGCGCGAGATTTTCGAAATCCGTTAGATTAATAGTAATAATAACCTCGCTAACGCTTTTATAAAAATAGTACTTAATAAGGGGTTAGAGTAATTCGTAAGTAATAACTAAGTTAATATATAAATAGAGGGATAGGTTATATAAAAAAAAGTAAGAAAAAGGGGGAAAAGGAGACGACTTAGTAAATAGGCCTAAGGTCGAATTATATTTTTAACCGTAGTAATTAAAATTAATAAAAAAAAAGAGAAAGTTAGTATTAGATTAGAAGTCTAATTTAACCTCGGCTTACGGTAGCTAGTATAGGGACTAACTACGGCCCCTATTTACGATTATTATAAACTACCTAATTTATAGTTAAAACCTCCCTTTTCTATATACGTAAAAATTTATATAGTTTAATTAATCTCTTTGTTAACCCACGGTTCGAACTAATCGACTAATATCCCTATAATAGGGATACTAACAATATCTCTAGAAAAATCTAGTTTATATAAGTACTATACTAAGGGTTATAGATTTAAATCCTATCTAATTAAATCTTTTTTTAAGTATAAAAGTACGTTAAACGCTTATTAAGTAGTTAATAATAAGTAAGTCCCTAGTTAGCAAGTAGACTAGTAGATATCTAGCTAAGCTATAAATCTAGGGGGGTATGTAGTAAATAAGGCGTAATTACTAGCCGGCAATTACGGTTCCGTTTTTGTACAACAGGGACCTAGCAACCCAAAAGCATAAGAGAAACAACAAGATCCTCAATATTTATAAGAAGCTGAACCCCGATTTTGCACATAAGATGAAAGGAGATCACCTAGTGGACGACGAAGGTAGATACAACATCTATAACAGGTGGAATGGCCACACCAATACTGGCACCATTGCCCACCTCATCCAAATCAACAATAGCCTTAGTGCCGAGATTGACATCGCTGCTCAAGCCACTGTCACAAGGACCGACTTGGTGTACGGTGAACCTATTACCAACATGCTTACCCTTTGCGGAGATGGATCTATCTATGGTAATCCGAACAGGAATTCTGACCCGACTGTGAGAGACTCTGTTGCTGTTCGGTGGGAACTATTCGAGGCTAACGATTTGTGGATTGGTGCCGCAGTCAACGAAGTCTGTCGTTTGGCTCGCGATACAGTGTGTCACATCCCGGTCACAATCTCTGTCAAAGATCCTGTCGCTCTGTACATGTACGACGCAGACTTCTCGTCCTTCCTGTTAGATCGCACCGGTAAGCGAAGAGGAAACGTTCGAGAAATGGCCCCGGTTCCCGAAAGGGTCTTTGACTGGTGTGACCATGGTGATATTACCAAGAACATGGGCCTTCATCTTCGCGTGTCTATTCCAAAAGGTCTCAAGACTGATGACAATACCCGCGACCTTAATCTGAGCGATCTTTTTGACCAAAACAACGGAGGTCGCTACGTGCATTATGGAAGCCAATCTGCCGATTACATCTTCATGAGCGTTTCTGGCGTTGTTGGTCCGAAGCCAGAGCCTCAAAAGGATGGAGAAGCGTGGCCTGGAAAACCTCAGCCTGCACTTACCTACACTGAGCCGTACCTCCAGAAGCCGTTTATTGAGCCCAAGGTTTTGGGGAGTCCTGTTCTCTTCAAGATGATGGGAGAGCTCGATGCGGTTGTCACACCTTCTGATCGAAAGGGCGACCCGAGGGTTGAATTCAATGCGGTTGTCACAACTTCTGATCTAGAGGCAATGGATCTGAGAGTAGAAGCAAAGAATGGACCGTCGGGCTATATGGTGATGCCAAAGCCCGGTCCTCCTAACGGGCCGGACTACCAATCCATCACTCCGAAGGCCATCTATTAAGCCAATGGGCAGGAAGCCGAGAGAAATTACCGATTGATGGATTTGACTGCACCCAAGTATTGAACCCTTAAAGTTGTATTCGTTAGACCCCCAACATAAACTTCTTAAGAACTCGCCAATGTTGAAGCTCATATTTCCCTGACTGAAGCTGCATATAAGCTGATTGGATCAAACGGCTTGTTGCTTTATATAAGATTAAAAGTCGAAGACCCTGTATTTCCCATTACACTATCAGCTTACAGTGACGATGTCTGCTATAAACCAATGCGAGATTTCCTCATGGGATTTTAACTGCATACAGCCATGTTTTTATGTCTCGTATTCGGCGAGCTACATGCTTTCAATAGTCACTCTGCAGATAGCTCAGCTGCCTAGCTTAGCTCGACGCCACCTCGGACGCAACTGGAGATCTACGGTTCCAGACTTTCGAGTGACTGATAGAAAGTATGTCTCTCGGCGACTGATCGATTATGAAGAATCAATGATGCAACCAAAGAGAATTTTGCGTGCCAAGACGGGATTTCAGCTCGCCACTCGTATCAATGCCAGCCATTTTGGAACTCGTGAGGTGCGCCTTATCTGTGACCCTTTGTTTAGAGCACAGACTGGTGGCAGACTTATCAATCAAGATGTGTCTTTGGACCCCGCACTATATATATGTTGGATTACTGACTGTTTGTGATCGCATACTTCATTCCTTAAAAATCTCCCTTTGTCGCTCAGCCCGTAGCGATGTCAATTTTTCCCTCCATTCTAATTGAATCCAAATTCTTACCCCTCACACTCTCTTGTTGGCAAAGATGACTAGTCTTAAGTCCCCGGTATCTATGGAAGACGTTCAAAGGACACCCAACTGGGAGGACGACATCTCTCCTCTCATCAAAGCGCCCTACTGGGTGACCAAGAATCCCGAGGTAATAGGTCAAAGGTGGATAAACGAAATGCTTTACTGGGGCAAGTGGGACCTTTCCAACTATGATGACGTCAGGAAAAGGGCACTTGGTATCTACAGACATCTTCGCTCTAAGTCAATGCCCGTAACTCGAAACCCAGATCATTATTGGCCAGAGAGTGCTCTCGAGACATTTCGCATGTGGGCAAACAATGGTTTCCCGCGAGACTCCGACTGTCAGCCTACAAAGACCCCTGTCCAAGTCATTCCTGAGCCAAATGACCCGCCGATAACCTTCAGAGTGAGGAAAGACATCATGAGCCTGAGCCGCGAGGAACTCGTGGTTTACCAGGCCAAGCTAGACGACATTCTCGGCGCTCGGGAACTAGGGTCTAAATGGCAGGACTTGGGACTTCTTCGTGAGTTTGATATCCTAATGAAATAACAGGATTAAATGAAAGGGAATTAGCTAAACACATATGGTAGATGCATACTGGTGTCTTCACTATCAAGAAGCCACGTTCCTTTGGTATCGAGCTTATCTGCGATATGTGGAAGAATTGATCGACTTCCCTATTCCTTATTGGAATGGATATGCGAAAGAAGCTGCATGTGCAACATCAAAGTTCGCTGGAATTCCTCCAATGTTCCTTGAGCAGACCTATCAACACCCGGGAGGCGAAACCAGACCGAATCCGCTTCGCTTTGCCAAAGCCTTGGACGGAAAGTCAAAAGATGAACCGGGTAATTTTAGTACCGTGACGCGGAATCCAATATTGACGCAAGGCCCAACAGCTCCTGGTTGGAAAGAAAAAATTGAACTATTCAAAATTTACCATCAGCAAATATCCCATGCCCTGCAGCAATCAACCTATACAACATCAGAATCAGCTCAGCACTTTGGAAAACCGTGGGCAAATATTGTTGATTTCAGCGACAAGCAGCCTGATGAAGACTATCCGTTTCGTTTCGACTTTGATGGTCTGTTTGAGTAAGTTCACGACAACTTTCATGGCTGGGTTGGCAACGACATGGTAAGCTGTTTAGTCCCTGGTTCACCTGGTCGCTATTACTAACATAACGCTAGGCCGACAACACTTATACTGCTTTCGACCCCATCTTCTTATCCTATCACGCCAACATGGATCGACTGGCCGGTGTTTTCATGGACGCAAACCCAGAGAACCAATTTACTTCTCGGTTTCCACTGCAGCATTTTATCAACAATGGGACCAGCGTCAACTATGAAGACACGCGCCGCTAGCACTATACCACTATTAGTGATATGGCTAAAGTGTTAGTATCCCTATTATAGGGTAATTAGTTCGAACCGTGGGTTGACGAAGAGGTCAATTTTTATTATATGAATATTTGCGTAGGTATAAAAAGGAGGTTCTAACTATAAGTTAAGTAGGCTATGATAATTATAAATAGGGGCCGTAGTTAGTCCCTGCGCTAGTTATTATAAGCCGAGGTTAAATTAGACTTTTAATCCGATACTAACTTTTTTTTCTATTAATTTACTTATTATAATTAGAAATATAATTCGACTTTGGGCCCGTTTACTAAGTCGTCTCCTTTTCTTCCTTTTTTTTACTTTTTTTATATAATTTATTTTTTTTATTCGAATATTAACTATTTTATAATTTATGAATTATTTAAGTTCCTTATTAAGTACTACTTTTATAAAAGCGTTAGCGAGGTTATTATTATTATTAATTTAACGGATTTCGAGGATCTCGTATTTTTTATATAATTACCTAAGGGCTATAATGTTAATTATAAGCCTCTTTTCTTTTATAATCCCTAATTTAACTAAGTACTTATATAGTAAATAAGAATTAGTATAAATAACCGTTAGGATTAGTGAAAGGTTAAGTCGATTTATAATCCTTTTTAATATTATCGAAATTATATAAGCGAGGTCGACGCCGTTAATTATATTATAAACTTCTAACGTAAATATACTTCTTATTACTTACTTATTTTTAATTAATAAGTAGTAAGTTATATTATTATATATAATAAATTTACTATTACTTATACTCTCGTTAGCTAGGATAATAATATACCCTAATTATAAAGTAAAGTCCTTATTATTTATAAACGATTTATTAATAAAGACGTAGAGCTTATTAATTACGAAGTTAATTAAGTAGTAAATAAGACCTCGATCGAGGTTTAATTATTACTACTTAAGCCCTTGATTAAGTACTTCGACGTTTTTTTTATTTAGTTCTATAGCTTATATTACTCTAATATAATTAAAAATTACCTTAGGCTAGTATATACTCGTAATATATACCCCTCGTATAAGCTTAGCTTTATATCGTTTTTTAATATTAATTATATTCGGATTAACGAGGCTAATTTTCTTATTTTACCCCTTTTATTATAAAACGACAGTTTCCCTTTTAATTATAAAAATCCTATTATTAAATATTAATAAGTTATTTGTTATAAGGACCTCTTTTAGTTTCGCTATAAAGCTTATTTTTTAAAGCTCCTTATTCTCTTTTTTTATAAGGTTTATATTAAATAGTCCTAATATATCGTTAGTTTATATTTTAATAATTCTAAAGTAGTCGTTTACGTACTTAGAAATTAGTAAGCACGGATCGTACGTAAATATAACTATTAATAATTAATTTATATAAAAATCGTAATATATAGCTTATTAATAAGTACCCAATTCTATAAGCCTATATAGTAGCTTAAGTACTTTAATAATTATACTCTCTAAGTACTTATTAACTATTTCTTTTAATAAATAGGCTAGGATTTTCTTTATAAGCTCTATAGCTAATTAAGTATAGGCCTAGGTAATATTACGGCTCTAAATTTCGTATCCCTTTTTCTATAGCGATACTATTAGTACTATTATTAACCGTTAGCTATGGTACTATACTATAAGTAATTACGTAAGCAGCGTCGCCTTTTTAATATCGCCGTATCCCTAGATTACGTACCTAAATTTCTTATATAGTTAGGGTATTCCTTTTTTTTTAATTTTATAAACTATTTATAATTTAAATATATAGAGGTTTATATACTTTTTTAAGTTATAAAGGATAAATTAATAAACCCTTTAATTATATAAAATATCTAGTTTAATAAGATCTAATCCCTTATATAGCTTTTTAGTAGTTATAATTACGCCTTCTTTACGTAGTTTAATTATTAACTCGAAATCGGTTTTCTCTTTTATTATATAAAAAGTATTAATTACCTCGTTATTAGTAATAAATTATTATATTAATACTTACCTTCGTAGTCTTTTATAACGTCTTATTAATAGTATTAGTACCTTTTTAATAATTCCCTCTTTTTTATTATTTATTAATATTATTACGATAATTTTATTAAGGATAATTTCTTATACTTCTACTACGGGTTATATAGTTTCCCCTAGCTCTTTTTCCTTTTATAAATTAGAAATTACCTCGATATAATTTATATAATATAGTCCGACTACTATAATTAATACTTTAAATAGCTAGTTACGATCTCTCGTAACTATATAAGAGCGCTCGTTAATAAAAATTAATTTATATAGCTTAACTTATTATTAAGTAATTTCGTATTATACTCGTACTTCCGAATTTAGTAATATATCTAAATTAACCCCTATATTAAGTTTATTATATATAATAATTACTTTATTAATTTACTCTCTTATACTTACTTTACGTAGTACCTATATTACTTTTTTAACTACTCGGGCTCGTTAGCCTACGTCTAGCGACGGTAATAAGGCTAAAGTCGTTTTTAAATATGCTCTAAATAATAAAAGCTTTAGTATTAGCCCGTTAGGCCCTATAGTATTATTATAATATTTAAACACTATCTAGAGGTATTTACTATTTATAAAATCAGGATTTTCTTTTTTAATAATTTTAAACGCTCTTTTTAACTACTAGTGCGCCCTTTTTACTTTTTTAATATTATAATACGCTTCGACGGGTATAATCTCTAGCTAAATACCGTAGGCCGTCGCATTTTCTTTAAATTTAGCTAATTTAAAACTAGTACTAGCGTTAGTTTTAATACTATTTAGCGGTCCTTAATATATATTAATCTAACTTCTTTATAGGGCTACTTATATTGTTTTAGCTTATAAATCCTAAAAGAATTGCCCTATTTAAAATAATATAGCCTCGTTAATTATATATAGGGCCGGTCGACTATTTAAGTAAGAAATATTAATAACGATTTCCTAATTAAAATTGAGCTTATTACGTAATTTAAATTTAAATCTACGTAGGCTTTGTGTATTTATTTAGTATTAATAATATACTTTTATTAACTACTCTAGCGCCCCTATTTCGATATTATTATTACTTAATTACTTAAGGAAGTTATATAGCCTCGTAATTAATAAGTAGCCGAATCTCTAGTATAGTTATCTAAGCTTATTTTTTATTAAGTAATTAATCGACTTTGTATTATTAATAAGCCTTATAACGCGTACCCCTATTATTATTCGACTGTTTCGAAGTATTTACTATTAAAGATTCTATCCTTCGTATTATTAAATATAATACTTAGTTAATCTATATTTTTTAAATATAAGAGAAATGGGGTATTAATAAGTAAAATATAAAAAGTTATTATTTTAAAGTATGTCTCTATTTTTATTATACTTAGGGTAACGATTTCCTTACCTAGGCCGAAGCTAATTTTTATAATACCTACCGTTAACATATTAAGCGTTATTAGTGCGATTTTTTATATTACTTAGAATTACCCCTTTCCTTTTATTAACTATTATAATACCCTAGTATTTAAGATAATTCTATAGAAATTATTTAGGCCGTACCTTTTACTTATATAGAATACCTATACGAGCTTAGTATTTGAGTAATTTAAGTAGTATAAAAAGGGCCCCTATAGTTACCCCTATACTTACTTAGTACTATATTCCTTTTTTTCTAATATTATAGGAGTGGAATTCTGCACTATTAGATTCGTCCTTTTATTTACTTCTATATCCGTTACTTAAGGGACTTTCCCCTACTATTTATAAATAAAAGACTACTTATTTAGAGCTTTTACTACTTTTTATTTATTTAGCCTCTTATACCCTCCCGAAGCTAATAATATAAAAAAAGAGTAGTTAATATTATTAACTTCGTCGTAATTTAATTCGTTAGTATAAGGGGTAAAATCTTTTTTATTTTCTAAATCTCCTATAGGGTACGGATATTTTAAGCCGCTAACTTAACTACTTTTACTAGGTTCTGTATCCCTAGATCTACCCTTATATATAACGAGGAATTAGTTAAATTAATAAGTACTAGTTTTACCGTTTACTACCCTCGACTTTTTATACTTTTTATATAATTTAATACGCTCTTTCTCAGAGTAGTTACTTAGCTAATATTTATCCTTTTTATAAATAAAGTACTACTTCTTTTATTACCCTATTTACGAATTAAATCTCTACTTATTTAACGAATCTGGGCCCCCTTACTAGCGATTACCGTACCTAGTTTTTTTTTTTTTTTATTATACGTTCGATCAACTTAATATTATTAATAAGGGCTATTATATATTTAGAAATAGACTTAGTATAGTATTCTTACCTTAATATTAAAGCTAGATCTTAGTCTTAAATAGAGTATTTTATAATTTTCGGGCGCTTAATATAGGGTTATATTTGTTTTTAATATATATTAAACTACTATATAGAGATATCCGACTTTTTACTTATTAGTTCCCTCGTTTAACTAGGTTTTTATTAGTTTATTAATTCGATTAATAAGCTCTTTAAGGACTTTTACTCGTAATTTACCCTCTATTATCCTAGCTATAAATATAAAAAAAATTACTTATAGCTTTAATAAGAGCTTTAAATTCTTATTATAAGTCTCGAAGTAGCTTTAGATTACGTTAATAATACTAAGAAAGTCGTTTTAATCGAAATTACGTACTGCTTCGTAATAATAATTAGAGGCCTTATTTAAAAGTACGATATTAATTACTAAATAGTACTAATATTCTCTAATCTTAACGTTTTCGTAATAGTTATAAAATATTATTAAGGTCTTTTATAAAACTATATACTTCCCCTTAGAATATAATTTCCTTTTAAAAAAGATCTTTTTAAAGTTTATAAATTACCTCGTATTTATTATTATATTTTTAGTTTTTATATACGATCCCTACGTTACTACGTATTATTAATAACTTTAAGTAGTTTACCTCTTTTTTTATTAACTAATTAGTGCCGAATTTCGTATTAATAATAGCGACGAGCTATAGATCGAAATAGGTAGAATTATTAATTATCGTACGTTTAGTATTATATTTTATTTCTATATATCCTTTTATAATAATAGACTACTATTAGTAATTATAAGAAGGAAATCCGGGTCGTTTACCCTTTTTTTAAATTAGTTAAAATAATTATATACCCTATTAACTTATATTTAGTTTTACGGTACGAATTCCTTTTTTATAATCGTTATTATTAAAATTTCGTAGGGTTCTTATAATTATAATTACGCTAATAATACCCCTCGCTTATATAGGAATTTATTAATTACTTTCGTAATTCCTAAGCTTATACTTATAAACTATTTATTTAGTTAATAGCTAAGGTCGTTCGTAATTTTATAAAATAAGGGTTACTCCTATAGCCCCTTTTTTTTATAAACCTTAGTTAAATAGATTAATACTATATTAACTTACTCGCCGTTAAGTTAATCTGTAACTTAGTATATCTATGTTTTTTAATAATCCGGGTTTATATTTACCTACCTATAAGGGATCGGAATTTTATTTAGGATCGGGGTTTTTTTTTTTTTCTTTTATCCTAACTTATTAGGGATCGTATTTTAGTTTATACCCGTCTTAGTAGTCGCTAGCGTATTTAATTTTAACGGGGATATATTTAATCCGCGCGTTAGTTATAATAAACCCGTACTTTTATTAGTTAACGAATTCGTTAGGGTTTAAATAATTCCCGCTTTCTCTTACTATCTCGCTATTATTCTCGTTTTTACTATTTTTAATAACTATTATTACCCCTCTAAATTGCTAGCTATTGTACTTAATAAAAAACCCCTTTTTATTTAATATATAAAATAATAAGTTTTAATAGTTCCTTTTCCTAATAGTAGTAGTAAACCTTTATATTAAGTCGGAATACCCTCATTCGGCCACCCCCCCCATTCGGCCACGCTATCAAAAGTAAGTCTAGGAATATCGCCACTAACTATAATTAATTAATTAACTACTTTCTACTACCACTATAATATAATCACTACCCTTACTAAGTAATTCGACCTTTATAATTCGATAAGGACTAATTAAATACTCGCTAGTATCTTTTTAAGCCCTCTTTATATCCTTAATATTAGTAAACTTAGTATTTAAGTTTATTTAAATACTTTTCTTTTTTTTAGGAGCTATGCGCTTAACTCTAGCTTTTAAAACTCGAACTTATTATTAAGATAAAGTTAATAAGAAGGACTTCTCGCTAAAAGCTTTTTTAACTTTATAAAAATATAGTTAGGACTAAGCTTTATAAATAGCTTTAGTTATTTATAAAGATTGCTAGCTTTTCTAGGAGTTAACTAGTTAATAATAGATACTATAAAGGTTTAGTTAACGACTTTAGTAGTATTAGTAGTTATCTACTTAGTATTAATAATATTATTTAATAATATAACTAGGCTAGATAATACTATAGGATTACTAAGAAATATAGCTATATTAAGTAACTATAGGCTAGTTACTCTCTAACTATTTCGTATATTATCCCTTATTAAACTATATAAATAAGTTATAATATAATAAGCTAAGAAGTACCGCTTTCTAATAATAATAGAATTATTTACTATATCTTCCTTACTAAGCTCCTTTTTATAATTAATTTTAATAGGACTAAAAATAGCTATATTTAATAGCTAGAAGATATAGGAAGTATATAATAATAAAAATAATAAGTAAACGTTATTAATATAATATTCTTATATAAATTCTATCGTTATATAACTCCTATAACTATTTAGAATTAATAGTCGAGGCTCTAGCTATAGGTTAGGTCCCCTAGGTAGGGAGGGTTTAGTTTATAATAAAAAGACTACCCTTAATTATATAAGGGTAGTTTAGTTTATAATCTACTTATTATTTATTATTATAAACTCCTCACTATCGAGATCTTTAAGATTAAAGGGGAACTATTATTATTAGACTAACTTTCCTTTATAAATTAATAGTAATTTAATAGCTCTATTATCAATAGAGATGTACTTAATAATAGAGATCTAGGAACGTAATCTAGGCTCTTTTTTCCGTATTACGTTAGTCTTAGCTATACCTAAAACTAGCTTATTAAATCCCTTACCCTTAAAAATACTAGTCTTATTTATATTATATTTATTAACCTATTTAATATCCTTAATCTCTAGTATATTAAGTAATCGGAACTAGAGCCTAATTACTTTAGTAAGTGCTCTAATTAATACGCTTTAAATCTATAGGACGACTTCTCTAGACCTTAATAAATAAGTTCCGCTTTAAAAAAGTATTTATTTATCTCTTTTTAAGAGGATAATTATCCCCCTAGGCTTATAGTAATTACCTAGCGAATTCTCTAACTTATTTATAAATTAGTATAACTCTTAGAGTATATTAAATATAAACCTATTTAGTTAGCCTATTTTCTTACTAAGGAAGAAGCCTCTACTAGTTTATAAAAGTAATTACCTTAGCTTATTAACCTTATTAATAATTCTAAAGTATACTTTTTAAAATCCCGAACTTAATTAAGGCCCTCTTAACTAAAGTACTACTTCTAATTACCTCGAGCGCTTAAATAACTTGAGTTTCGGTATACGATATTATAGTATAATAAAGAATATATATACTAAAAAGAAATTTATTCAGATAATAATTACAATTATTATAGTAGTTTATAAATTGAGGGTAGGATTTTAATTAGGGGGGCTGGGAGGGATTTTTGGGGTGGCTAAATGGGGGGGGGGGGTGGCCGAATGGGGGTGTTCCGACTTACCGTAAGAAAATAAAGTAGTTAGTCTCGGGATTTTTATTAATTACTAATTTCTACTATTTCGTATATTTCTAGCCTCGTAAGCCTCGTACTATCCGTAATCTCTAAATTACTTCCTTATTTAACTTACTTCTTCTATAGCTATATTATATAATAATAATTAAAAATAAACGCTAAGTAGCTCGTAACAGAGCTGTATAAGTAGTTAAGTATAATTAGTAAAATTAAGCCCTCTTTTTTATAAGATCGCGAAGTTATTAAAAATACTTACCGATCGCTACGAATCTTTACTACGTCGATTTTGCCTATACTAAGTAGGGATAGACGCTTTAAAAATCCTTTTTTTTACGGCCTCTTGGTGCCCTATTTTATAAGTTCTTAGGCAGTCTTTTTTATAGTTTAATTATACTAATTTAATAATTATCCCTCGTTAATAATCCCTTTTATTACTTAGTTAATTTCTTAAAATTAATAATTTCGTACCGGGAGCTAGTAGTATAAAAAGGAGCCTCTTAACGGCCTTTTAAAAGATTCTTTTTTTTCTCCTTAGCTTATTATAACTTTAATAAGAAGTTATTTAGCTTTTTTTTAAAAATAACTACCTTTTTCCCTAGGTTAACCTCTAATACTTATAATATTCGTAACTCGAGGCTATTAAGGTCTCTAAATCCCCTCCTCCCTCGTTATACTATTCCCTATTTTATATTCTTAAATAATACTTAGGGGGTAACTAAGGGGATTATAAAAAGATTATTTAAATTGCGGGCCTCGAGGTTAGATTTATAAAATCCTCGCAATAATAAAATTTTTATAATCTTTATATATTAAAAATTTCTTAGCTTTATAATTCCTATTTGTATAATTACTATACTTATTAAGAAGTTTATATTATATTTAAAGATCCCTTTTTTAAATTACGTAGTACTCTTTTATACCGTATTATTAAGCTCGTTTATTACGCTAATTAATTAGGTAAGTAGTCGTTATATAAGTATTTCTTTTTATTAGTTTAGCTAATTTATTTTTAATTAAGGGCTAGCTATACAAAAGTTATTTAATAAAAAAGCTACTTAAAATAATAGCAAAATATTAATTACTTGAGTAGTTTTATTAATTAGTATAGTTTAATATAGTAAACGTCGACCTCTTATTAATAATAAAGGTCTACGGTTACTTAATTCCGTATAATATTTAAAAATCGCTTCTTTTTTTATCTACTTCTATGAGGTTGATTAGTACGAATTTCCTATCCCGTGCGGTATTAAGAGGTCGTCTCTTTTATATAACAAGATACTTTATTAATTTATAATAATAGAGTTTAATTACTAATTAATATTAGTATCCTTATTATAGGGTAATTAGTTCGAACCGTGGGTTAATAAAGAGGTTAATTTTTATTATATAAATATTTATATAGGTATAAAAAGGAGGTTCTAACCGTAGGTTAGGGAGGCCACGATAATTATAAATAGGGGCCGTAGTTGGTCCCTGCGCTGGCTGCCGTAAGCCAAGGTCGAATTGGACTTCTAATCCGACACAAAGACACACGTGCATTAGGCTACATGTATGGCGAGCCTGCAAGCTCTGATTTTTCCACAATCAAAATAGCTAAAGAGAAAGGTATTCGTTCTGCTGTATTAAGTGGGGGACAAGCTATTGTCCTGCCGTGTGGTTTGCCGGGTAAGAAGAAAGGTTCTTTCGACATTGACTCTCCCGACAGTTCTGGCTCAAGGAGGCTCGTTCCTTATGTTGTCTTTACTGAAGTTGGTTGCACCGTATCCAGCTATAGGATAGACATATTTACCCCTAAAACCAGTTCAACGTGTTCAGATGCTATGGGAAACCACGGTTTTATCGGCCAGGTTACACGGCTAGGGATGGGGCGAGGAAGAGAGGATTCAAGACCGCCGAACAAAGGCAGATGTCGCAAGCCAAGTGCAACTAGAGTTCTCCCCGCTGAGAGTTTCCAGGACAAGCTCTCTCGAGGAGACAAGTTGAGGATCATTGTAACAGATCTAGAGACAGACAAAAAGGTTGAGGAAGGAGAGTATATGCAAATGTCAGGGTTCGTTCCGAAGCTGATGTGGCTGCCGGTCAATTGAACGGAATTGTGGGAGGAAGTCTTGGCTTACTCGTTCCTAATTTCTTTCTCATTAATCAAGGCCTGAAAGTGACACAAAGATTCGAGATCAGTCGAGACTCACATAAGGGATCGGCGGACACCCGGGCTATGTATTGGCGCAAAGATTACTCACACCATGACACGGCAGGCCGCATGCATAACGCCGGCTAGTCATTGGTCGTGAGAACACCATAGCAACCACCATATGCCGGAGGCCAACTGAAATAATAGCAAAGACAACTTGATGTGGATATTGTGTGACCCCGCGTCGACGTAACTGCAGAAAACAAACTTCAACATTGCGGGAAGCCGCCGCAGCGCCCAGTCTGTTCGCTCAATTCCTGTATTGTATAAAGCGCCATGGCCCCCTTTGCTTCTTTAAAATTAATACAACATCTTCTCTCACAATTAGAAGCCTCGCACGTGCATCGACGTTTAAAATGGCAACGCTGAATTCTCTCAAGCGCGATCTGAGGCAACAGACCGCATCCCATGGATCAGTACATGTATCACCCCAGACCTTATCTGATGCACAATACAGCGCCGGCTTTAGCTTCTTTGAACCAGGTTCTAGATGTACTACATACCGAGACTTCATTCTCCCTCAACTATGTCAGGTCCTCAACCCAATTCTTGGCTCGCGTTCGGGCATCTCGGTTCTAGAGATTGGACCTGGACCGAGGAGCGTGCTTGGAGATCTGCCCCGTGATATGAAGCGGAAGATCAAACGGTACATCGCTTTTGAGCCAAATAGTCTCTTTGCTTTGAGATTAGAAGAAGGCCTTCTATCAACTGAGGAAGCTGCCTTGCCGTGTCTTGAGACGGGTCCCGACGTTAGGAAGGCTCCGTTCGATCCTGAAAACTCACTCAAGGCCCTGGGAGACGACAAGTTTGATATTATCGTGCTTTGTCACAGCATGTACGGCATGACCTCTAAAGAGGACTATATCTGTGCCATACTCGATCTTCTTGACGAACAGACAGCGAACAGCAGAGCCATACTTTTCCATAGACATGGCTCGCTGGGCCTGGCTAGTCTGGTCTCTCATCAAGTCTCCAACTTCCCGACCGGCATAGTTCGTGTGGCAAACACAGATGAATCGCTCGACTCTTTCGCCTCCTTCATTGCAGGCTTTGTACCAAAGTCTGACAAAGTCCTGCAAGAATGGCGGGAAACTTGTCGCGCAATCGGCCGCCGCGACATTGACGACCTCGTCTTCGCCGCGCCTGATGTCATGATGACCTTCTCGCGACACTCAACCGCGCTACCAGATTTGACTTCACAGTTGCCTTTAATTGTTGGTGACATGCATGTCAAGAACCGGGAAGCTCGTCTGCATTGTCCCGCCTCTATGATCAGACCAGGACACATTCATCAAGTTCAGGAGTGTGTTCGATGGGCTTTGGAGCACCGAACTGCGTTGACAATCGTGGGTGGTGGACACAGCGGTCATTGCGTCTGGCCTCAAACTGTCGCCATTGACATGAGCGCCTTCAATCATGTCCATGTTGTTACAGGGGAAGCTGGACGCCTGGTCATGGCCGGTGCCGGTAGCAAGACGGGAGACATCATCCGCGAGACCATGGCAAAGGGGCTCACTGTGCCTTTGGGGTCTCGGCCAAGTGTTGGAGCAGGCTTGTGGCTTCAAGGCGGCATCGGACATCTGTCCAGGCTTCACGGGCTCGCTTGTGACGCTATTGTCGGTGCGCTTGTCGTCGGCGTCAACTCGGCAAAGATTCTATGCATCGGTCATGTACCTGCGCAACACCAGCCAATCGGAGCCATACGCCCAGAGAACGAGGGAGAACTGCTATGGGCTATCAAAGGAGCGGGAACCAACTTTGGGATCGTCATTAGCGTTGTTTTTGCGGCACAGCCGGCCCCAGCGTTCTTGGTCAGGAACTGGGTCATACCGCTGCGTGACGGCGATGAGGCGCAACGCAAGCTTGCCGAGTTTGACCGGGGTATTGCCAGTCAACTTTCTCGGCATAATTCTGCTGACGCTTATCTATACTGGGACACTGGAAAACTCCATCTCGGCGTTACCATGTACGAAGCTTCGACTGCTGGGGAAGTGCCTAGAACACCCATGCCTATCCCCACACCCGTGGCCACGATTCTAGGTCCGGAGCACAACAGCAAGATCGTTGACAGCGTCAGCCTCTTTGAGACTGAGATGTACATGTCAGGTATGCACGGCGGTCACGCTGGGGGCAAGACATCTTCGTTCAAACGCTGCCTATTTCTCAAGGATATCGGAAGTGCCATGGTTGCAAACGCGTTAGCATTAGCCGTCCGGACTCGCCCCTCTCCGCTCAGTTACCTTCACCTCCTCCAAGGCGGCGGAGCAATCCGTGACGTGCCGGTATCAGCCACCGCCTTCGGCTGCCGTGACTGGGACTTTGCCTGCGTCATCACCGGTGTCTGGCCCCGCGAGCAAGACGGATCTGTTGCTGCCCGAGTGGCGATGGAGTGGGTCTACACCGTCGCCGAGACCTTGCTACCGCTCAGTACCGGAGTTTACGGTGCCGACCTTGGACCGGATCCCCGGGATGCAACGCTGGCAACTAGAGCCTTCGGTTCAAACGGTCCTCGTCTAGCTCGTCTCAAATGTCTTGCAGATCCACGTCGTGTACTTGCTTACACCTGCCCTCTCCCACTGCGACCAACTGAACCAGGCCTCATTATCGCGGTTACTGGGGACAGCTGTGCCGGCAAAGACTACTGCGCTAAGATCTGGGGTGACTTTTTCAACCGATGTGGCAACATTGCGCGTGTTGCCAGTATAAGCGATACCATCAAGCGGGAGTTCTCGGCGGTTGCGGGTGTGGACTTAGATCGATTGCTCAGCGACCGAGAGTATAAGGAGAAGCACCGGCCGGGCTTGACGGCGTTTTTCCATGACCGCGTACGTGAAAACTCTCATCTACCAGTAGATAACTTCCTAAACGTTGTCTACGGCGCTGCTAGTGCGGATGTACTGCTCATTACAGGCATGAGGGATGAGGCACCTGTCGCAACTTTGGGCCACCTCGTGCCGAATAGCAGACTTATTGAGGTTCGGATCAGCGCAGGATCTGGTGTCAAACAACTTCGGCAAGGATTCTGCAATGACCCAGAAGGTCGCGATGGTTCACAGAAGGAGGATGGCAAGCGAGCAACGCGTGTAAGGGACTGCAGGCCCAACTTGTCTTTCCACAACAACATCGCGGGAAGTGACAATGCGAGAGCCTTCGCAGAGAATCGTCTCTTCCCATTCATACATCAAGACCTAAAACGGCTAAGCGATATGGTGCGTATCGTACCAGACTTCCCAAGTCCTGGCATCGACTTTCGCCACATCCTCGACATTGCCCAGACACCGGGTGGTCTGGCATTATGCACCTCTCTCTTCCAGTCTCACTTCACGGGAATTTGGTCAAATGTCAACGCCATTATCAGCTGCGAGGCGGGCGGCTTTATCTTTGCGTCAGCACTGGCGTTGCAGGTTGGTCTACCCTTGGTCCCGATCCGAGAGGCCGGCAAGCTACCGCCGCCGGTTGTTTCTGTCGCCAAGTCTGTGTCCCACATCTCATCGGGGCCGAACATGCTAGGAGGGAGAAGATTTGAGATGGATCAAGATATGATTCGGAGTGCAACGTCAGTTCTGATTGTGGATGACGTGTTCGCGTCTGGAGAAACAGTGTACGCGGTTCTAGAGCTGTTAAAAAAAGCAGGAATAGAGGCTGAGAGAACCAGTGTGATGACTGTGGCTGAGTTCCCGTGCCATCGTGGCAGGCAAATGTTACGTAGTCGTGGGTTTGGACGAGTTAGTGTTCAGAGCCTCTTAATTTATGAAGGGCTCTGATGAAATCAGCATTGCAACGAATCCACGCACTACATAGGCCAAGTTTCCATATAAAATTTAAAACCATTTGGTGGTGCAATGGATGGAAAAACAAATAATCCATTGCCGTCATCACTATTCATGCGATGCGACAATGGCTATGATTTGACCATGCCTGAGTCCTGTCGAAAGTGGAACCCTAGAAGGACAACATTGTGAGTGATGTTGTGATTAATTACCTTACATAAAGCATGCTGGGATAACTCATACTTGTATCATACGATAATCCGCAGGACTTCGCGTGGGTAAAGTGCCGCGATTTTTTAAATTTTCGTTAACTTCAACTTTGTCAGAACTCGATATGCCTATTCACTTGAGAAGTTTGAGTTCTCTAAACTTTCGTACTGGATATTGTATAGTATATAACTGTAATGGTCGTGGAGCTCTGTGGCACTACTGAGGGATACATCCTCCTCCGCTAAATCCCGAGTAGAGCTCGCCCAGAATCCATAGATACCGAAATAGATGTTTCCACATACATCCAACCAAAAAGGACAAAAACCAGTACCTTTGCCACTCGATCACTCAGCTGACTGGTTGCACGTGAGGAGTGCTCAGAAGATGATTGGGTGGAGCCACCGTCTCTCAGCTCTCTTGCATTCGACTGACATCGACGTAGTCGAATGCCGCCTCAAATAGGTTGTTGCCAGCATAATCTTGCCAGTGGTGTGCGGCCACAGTTCCGGGGGACAAAGAGATGAGGGTGGCAAGAATAAACATCAAGATCTTGAGTGAGAGTGACTGGAAATTAGTATATTGCCTTCATCGGCGGTGAATGTTGCACTGACCGTCTTTGGGGACAACGATGGCATGCCTTATTGATTTTGTAAGCTTCCACCGGATAGTGGGGAGCTGGTGACTTGCAGAAGCCAGACTTCCCTGATTTCGTTCGGGTAGCACCACACTTCCACTCGTGACCCTGGTACATATGAGGGCATTGAGTATTATAAAACTCATAGTGTCCGCATGTGCATTGGCCTGGTGGGGTTTTTGACTAATACCTCCTTAACCTTATCCCCCATTTGGCCTGGCTCGATCTCTGACATTTTAGAGCCCGGGAACTTTTATAGTGCAAATAGTGTTAGTAAAAATAGGTGAGGTATCAAGCGCCGTGTTGAGAATCCAGAAGAGAAATCTGAAGTGGGAATTTGATGAAGGGCAGGAAGGCAACATGATGAGTACATGAGAAAACTGCGCCCATCTTGTGATGAGGCGATTGAGCCTTTTCGGTCAATGATAAGTGCCAGCTGAATTTGAACATACTTCAAAGAAGTCATGCCTTAGCCTTGTCTATTGACGGTGCTGTTAGACAGGTTGATTAAGAAGTATGCGTTTTGGATGACCATTCTCTTGGTCTGGTTAGTTTTGCTGTGTCGATGACTTGTGCCAACATGCAGTACTACGAGGGAAGGAACTGGATTGGCCGCCGCTGTTGGAAGTGGCCAGTCGCGCGTGTAGCGAGGAGACAAAGAATGTTAGACGTGTTCTTCCAACTCCGTTTACCCCGCTCTGTAAGACCCCCAACACTCTGTCCCTGCCTCATTTTCGCCCTTTGTTGACAGCTCCAGATCTACTTACCTGGACTAGACCGGTGAGAACCACTTCACCCACCTCGGCCGTCCTCTTTACCCCGAGTATCTATCCAAGGCTTTCATCTTGAGTCATCGACCCGCTTAATTGCTGGTACTTCCTTCATTTAACTCCCCGTATCCTGCCTCGTCGTTTTTGCGACCACATCAGCAGCCATCGTCACATCTCAGCAAAAAATGACCAATCCAGAGCTTCAGTACTGGGCTCCAAGTGGGGCCATCTTTCCCGGAGGGCCCAGTACATGGTACATTCTCAGTGATGACCAAAGAAGAATAATAGCAGTCACCATGGATGGGCAGCAAGAAAGCGAGGATCTAGCCGTGGAAATCCTCAAGAAAATTATCGATACTCTCCCGGCTGATGTGTACGCAATCAAAGTCTCTCCAGAAGGGAGTTTGATTTCCATGTCCAACGACCCCGAAGATGACGAAACCATTTGCGTATATTATCCGCCTCTAGAGGAGGTCCAACGGCCTGAGGGTATCAGGACAATCATTCGCTCTGAGCTCAAGGAAATTGATCGGCTCGGGCCCGACACTGATCTTGTGTCGTATCAGCCACATCCAAACGACAATGAACCAAAGAAAGTCGTCTTCAAATACTACTTCATTTTCCAGTTCATTCAAAGGGTTTGGAATGAATTGAATCTGTGGATGCGTCTCCCTCGGCACCCAAATATTGTTCCTTTCGATCGGCTGGTGGTGGATGAACTGAAGGGCCGCGTTGTTGGGTTCACAAGTGTATTCATTCCTGGCGGAACACTTGAAGATGACCAATCCCGCGTGTTCAAACTCAGATGGTTCGAGCAGTTGACTAATGTCGTGGACGTTCTCAACCTGAAGCACGGCATCATGCATCAAGATATTGCTGCAAGGAATCTATTAGTCGATCCGTCGACAGATAGCTTGCAGCTGTTTGACTTCAACTTCTCGGGCCGCATCGGAGGTCCCTGTTATATCGAAAATCGGAACGATGTCAATGGTGTTATCTTCACCCTGTACGAGATCATTACTCGCGATGACCATTTCAGGCATGTGCCCCACGAGGAACAGAACCCGGATGATGTTCAAGGGCTGTCCACATGGCCCAAGCATCCAGAGGTACAGCTCGACCATCCGGTGTCGGAATATCGATCATATCTCAATCGCTGGGTGAAAAAAAGGCGGGAAGAGAAAGGTATCTCTGTTTATACGGAAGCGCCAGAGCCAATAGACTGGCCTCCGCTCCAAACTCCGAGAAGAGAGTACACCGCCGTTGGTAAGGAAGGAGATGAAACTGTCCAGCTGAAAACGGATTGGAGCAGATTACGCCGCAACGAGAGAAAGGAAGGCAACATCACGCTGGAATGGCAACGCCCACCGCGGAACAAAGTTTTGCAAGATGATAGGAGTTAAGTGATATGGGAACAGAAAATCATAAGACAAGTGCAAAAAGGTCACCCAAATAATATCTTCTAGAGCGAGCTCACATTTTGCATTTCTTGAGCCGAATTCTAAACAGACTTAAGTGGACAAGTTATCATATCATACTATTCAAAAAGGTGCCTGATGTCTATTGCCTTACTCTAAACTTGGGCGAGTTCAATAACATTGAAGTATGCCAGGACTGCGTCAAGAGTTCTGGAACTCATCATATTGACTTGATAGTTCTTGCATACCGGCCTCACGCACTGACAAAACTTCCTGGAGGAACTTCTCCTTACGCAAAGGCCCTGGCCAGCCGCACCCATAATACAAGTTCTTGATACCCTAGAAGATGCCATAGGTAAGTCAGCACTCACGTTTTATGCATATGGAGAGAAAGTCACCGGTTGATGCACATGTACGCTCACCTCCGATCCAGAGTCCCCGCTCTGCAAAATGCTCTTCCCGAGATCTCCCGCCGCAGGAGCCGGCACAAGTGTTAAAGAAGAAATCTGGGTTCTAATCTTGTCAAAGAACTCTTTAAACGAGAGAGCCTTTGCTTTGAGCCACCACATCTGCTGTTCGTCGACCTCAGCAGGCTCGTCGTCGAATAAGTAGTATTCATCCGCGTGAGGATAGACACAGCCTGACAGATGAGACGCAGTGGATCAGTAGATATCTGGCAAGCTTGGAGGGTTTGATTTCACCTCGATCGGTATCAATTACCCAAGTGATTCCTATCTCCGACTCCTCACAAGTCAGGGTGATGAGATGCGGTGGCATTGGACCGTCGAAAGGCGCCAGGCCAAGTGCACAAAACGACCTCTTGTGCCAGTTGACTCGGCGGCCGTTTTCGGGCTGCCAGTGCTCATGTAGGTAGGAAATAGCCATGGACGCGAAATAGACCTCGGTATTCTTTTTGCGGGGATAAGGAATATGTCGAAGTAGTTGAACGACCTTGATGTCGCGACCCAACATTTGCAAGGCGTTCACATTCAGGTCTTCGTCGGACCATCCCGCGGGCTCCGGTGGCCAACGGACATCCTCGGGCTCGAAGTAAGCCATGTCAATCAGCAGTTGATAGTGTTTTTTGATGAGCAACACAAGTTCATCGTGGCTGTAGACGAAGTTTTCGGCCTTGGTGGTACGCTTCTTGCGGCGGGTCATGGCTAGAGTGCACAGGTACGTGGCTGAGTGGAAGTTGTTGACGGGAAGATCCACGTGAAGTGAGGGAAATGAGGGGAACACGCGGTTGGAGAGGCGAGGGTGTCAGGTGCACTTCTATAGGCACACACGCCTATTGGATGTAAGGGGTTCTTTGAATGAAACCGACATGCAGGAGCCAGAATCAGATCGAATGATGCCAACAGATGTGCTCCTACTATCCAGCAGGCCTTTATTGGAAGTCGAAACCCAGAGTGGTATTCGCAATATAGCTGCATGTCAACTCAACCACACACAAGGAAAAGTACCCTGTCGATACACTCATATCAACACCATCCACAACAAACTGCGGTAAAATCGTGATCAAAGCCTTTTTGTTAGTAACCTGTTTGATGACACAGGTGAGTTGCCTAAACTTCAGTATCTGGCATGGGGCCCCAGAGCAAGAGTTGCTGCGAGTGGTGACATTCCTACTTCGCTCAGCTCCACCTACTCATATAGGTAGGTAGGTCTGACACGGCTAATATCGCTTTCTCAGAAACTCTGATTATCGCTATTGAAAAGGTAGGTGTCATTTCAAAGTAGATAGTCAGGCATGCGTTTTACATCCACTAAAAGTCTACGACCGAAACAAAAGAGTCGTACAACTTGCGCCACTCACTCCAATGGTTGAACAAACGCGAGGAATCCATCTATTTATCGCATCGAGTGCGAGTTGATCCAGGACACAGATACGTACTTTCACAACAGGTAACAATGAGTCTGAACACATTTGGGTTACCCCGGCAAATAAAAAATGCGGAATGGGGTTTAAAGTAAAGCTGGAGAGATTTGTAGCTCTGCGTGGAACACAAGCAGCGCAAAAAGATAATCTCTCTCCTTCCAGAATCGAACTAGAGACCTTTCGATGACAAGGGATGAACCATTACAGTCGAACGTGATAAACCAACTACACCAAGGAGAGGACGATCAAGGCTATGCCTTGCTCGGTGTGGGGTGGTGCGAGAAAGAAATGCCTCAAGAAGCCTGGCGATGACCCACCGTTTCACCCTCCAAATCCACCTCGAGATTCAGGTAGTGTATGGATTGATCAACAGCATCTCAAACCCTCTACTAAAGGACAATGACAATTTGTTACTCTATTAGTATCTCAAGAGTGGCGGCTTATCACAGCATCTCTTAATCTACTGAATATGATCCCGATGGTGCAATAGATGGACTGAGGCGTCCTATCCTCTGTCAGTCCTTTTGTGGAGAATTCTAATGTCTGACTAAGTAAAACATGTAAGATTTGAAAAGACGCGCAGGACCGGATCTATCTTTGAACTCCAGTTGAAACCCCTTTCCAAAATTAATACGTATGAGGTTATCACCAGGTAAGTATGAAGCAGTGCATTATACACGGACTGGACAAAAACAAACGTCTGTATCAATTTACAATTGTATCTGAGTCTAAACCTATATGGTAAGATTCATTCCATGTCTGAACGGTAGTGGGTGGCGTCGTTGTATTGGGAAGCGTGCACATCATTTCCCGCAACTGTTGTGCAGAGGCTCTTGCCGAGGTCGTCTCACATTCAGTTTGGCACTAATACTCCCACAGCGAGTTTGAAGATAGCAATCTGAATATTTCGTGTTATCAATTTCGAAAATAAGTGAAAATCAAAATTTCAGAGATTGATGACCAAGCTTAGTCCCAGAACTTTGGCCCGAGGTAGGCGGTAAAGGCTACATTTTCCCCGCCTCCCGTCGAGACGATTGATGCCATGTTATGCAGGCTTGTATCCCTCTCATCGCCGCTATGTTCAAAGAATCAGTTATTGTTCATGAGTGTGAGCTTCTGAAGTAGATTAGGTAACTCACAAGACGCATTGAACAGCAGCCTCAATATCGTAATGCCCCAAACCCTGCGTCTGTAGCAAGCGCTGGTAGCGACGCACGATCCCGGGCTCGTCGCGCGCGTATTGCCATATAGGCACGTACATCTTGACCACCGGAACTGCGTTGCCCGGACCCAGCTCAAACGTTGGATTAAGCCCACAGTACTTGCTTTCCGGTTCGCGCAGAGGCTTTTGCAGTCCCTCCCTATCAGTCAGAGAAACGTCCTCCATATCCATAAGGAGGGGCCAGAGAATATCTAGATACTTCGGTGAGGGGACACGGCCACCCATAGTGATGACACGACGGGCTGAGGCGAGCGAGTTAACATGTGTGTGGGTGTAGACTTTGAATCGAGGCTTCATCTGGGGCCCCAGACAGTCGATGGCAAGGAAATGTATGAGATTATCCTTGCCATCAGAGGTAAGAAATGATCGAACCATTTGCCAGGATGCTAACAGCTCCTTATCACCACCGGCAAGTCGTCTCAGAATGAACTCTGTGACGTCTAGTAGGTCCTTGCCTGTTGCAAGAGCTTTGAGCTGCGGAAACAAATACAACTTCATATTAACAGCCGGGCTGCCGCTATCAACGGGCTCGAGATCGAACGCAACGAAACAGTTTTGATGAGGCAGCGCACCGGCCGCGTCACTGCGACCAGCATGCTTCTCAAGTAGCCCGGCCTGCTCCTCTTCAGTGAGGAATATTGAATCGAAAAAGTTATCCAGTCGATCACGGTCTGCATGGCATGCAGACGCGAAATCTTTACATTTCTTTCGTAGATCCTCTTGCCCTAGGGGGTCATCGACCACATGGCTCTCAGCCAGCGGCTGTACCGAAAACCGTACTTTGGCCTTTTTATGAGGCGCAAAGGCGATGCTTAGCTCGTATGGCCCATGGTTGTGCGTTCCGATGTAATGCGGCCAGTCGGCCGCGCGAGGCGGGTTGAGACGGGGAACCACAACCTCACGCGCAAACTTGAGATAGTGCCCCTGCGAATCGGCTGAGTAGGAGCCCGTCCAGCGTAAAAGCGAGGCGAGAGTGTCTTGGATGGTGGGATCCCATGAGGAGACGAGTGGTTTTCCTTGGAAATTTCCTTTAATAGCGAAAGAGTGATCGACTCTGCTGTAGAGGTTGGAGATATCTTTGGTAGCACGATTGCCGTCGGGGACAATAGTAGACTGATAAGTTTCTGTCATGTTGAGGTCGTTGATGTCCACAGTCGTATTCCTGATTAGCTGCTAGGCATTCGTATCTTCCGCATCCCCCATCACCTCTTCTTTCTGAACGTTTTATATCTATATGCAAGGTCCGTGTCCTCTTAGACGTTCAATCATGGGTTGAGTTGCCGGCAAAGCCGGTGAAGCTAGGGAGGTCGCGACTAGTTGCCGTTTTAGGACTTTCAACACGTCGCCAGCCAGAGGCATTCATTCCGCAGAAAGTCAATGATTTCGAGATAATTTTGGCTCTTTAGAAGCAAAGTTGCTTTCGGAGAGCAATGAGAATTCGAATACGGGTCCGAGGACCCGGTATGCACAAGCCAAACTAATCGACAACGCTTGATAGGCTATTGGAGTCGAGATGACAAAGGTTATTTCTCATGAATGAAACCGAACTCAAAGAGAGCATCCGACCGCACTGTTCCTTGCCCCACCCCGATAAGCCGGCTTGACAGGTCTAGAATGACAGTTCGAAATGTCATGTTGGCTTCCCTGTCATGGACGCTACCAATCAACATGCATCGAGCGGGAGTTCATGAAGGATTGATAAAGCACGAGCAGCTCCATGTATGAATTCTCAACTTCAATCAACATCTCTATTCTACTTCCCTCCTGAGTCTCGTTCGTCCCATAACCCCGGTAATCGTCAGCGTGCAGTCGACTCTCCTCGGAATGCTTGTGTAGGTTTCCCTCTTACAGGGTAACTGGTTCGAACCGTGGGTTGACGAAGAGATCAATTAACTATATAAATTTCTACGTAGGTATAAAAAGGAGGTTCTAACCGCAGGTTAGGATAGCTACGATAATCCTAAATAGGGCCCCTAATTAGCCCCTACGCGATCGACTATATACTATAGTTAAATTAGACTTCCGATCTAATACTAACTTTTTTTTTTTTATTAATTTAATTACTATAGTTAGAAATATAATTTAACCTCGGGCCCGTTTATTAAGTCGTCTCTTTTTCTCCCTTTTTTTTATTCCTTTTATATAACTTATTTTTTTATTTATACGTTAACTTTTCTGCTACTTATAAATTACTCTAACCCCTTATTAAGTACTACTTTTATAAAAGCGTCGGCGAGGTTATTATTATTATTAATCTAATAGATCTTAAGGATTTTACGCTTTTTATATAATTACTTAAGGGCTATAATATCGATTATAAGCCTCTTTTTTTTTATAGTTCCTAATTTAATAAAATATTTATATAGCGAGTAAGAATCCGTATAAACGACCGTTAGGATTAGTAAAAAGCTAAGTTAATTAGTAATTCTCTTTAGTATTATTAAAATCGCGTAGGCGAGGTTAATATCGTTAACTATACTATAGATTTCTAATACTAATATACTTCTCGTTACCTACTTATTTTTAATTAACGAGTAATAGATTATATTACTATATATTATAAATTCGCTCTTACTTATACTCTCGTTAACGAAAATAATAATATATTCTAATTATAAAATAAGGTCTTTATTATTTATAAATAAGCTATTTATAAATATATAGAGCTTATTAATTATAAAGTCGATTAAGTAGTAAATAAGACTTTAATTAAGATTCGAGTACTACTACTTAAGCCGCTTATTAAGTACCTCGAAGTTTTATTTATTTAATTCTATAGTTTACGCTACTTTAGTATAGTTAAAAGTCGCCTTGGGCTAGTATATACTCATAATATATACCTCTTATATAAGCTTAGCTTTATATCGCTTTTTAATATTAATTACGTTCGAATTAACGAGGCTAATTTTCTTATTTTACCCCTTTTATTAAAAAACGATAGTTTCCCCCTCGATTATAAGAATCTTATTATTAAATACTAAGGGAGTATTCGTTATAAGGACCTCTTTTAGTTTTGTTATAAAGCCCGCTTTTTAAAGCTCCTTATCCTTTTTTTTTATAAAGTTAATATTAAATAAGCTTAATATATTATTAGTTTATATTTTAATAATTCTAAATTAGTTACTTACGTACTTAAATATTAATAAGTACGGGTTGTACGTAAATATAACTATTAATAATTAATTAATATAAAAATCGTAATATATAGCCTATTAATAAGTGCCCGATTTTGCGAGCCTATATAGTAGTTTAAATACTTTAATAATTATGCTTTCTAAGTACTTACTAGCTATTTTTTTTAGTAAATAGGCTAAGATTTTCCTTATAAGCCCTATGGCTAATTAGGTATATACCTAAGTAATATTACGGCTCTAAATCTCGTACTCCTTTTTTTATAATAATATTATTAATACTATTATTAATCGTTAGCTATAGCGCTATATAGTAGGTAATTATATAAGTAACGTTACTTTTTTAATATCGCCGTATTTTTAAATTACGTATCTAGACTTCTCGTATAGCTAGGGTATTCCTTTCCCTTTAATCTTACGAACTATTTATAATTTAAATATATAGAGGTTTATATACTTCTCTAGGTCGTAGAGAATAAATTAATAAACCCCTCGATTATAAAGAGTATTTACTTCGATAATATTTAATTCTTTATACGGCTTTTTAGTAATTATAATTACGCCTTCTTTACGTAGTTTAATTATTAGCTCGAAATCGGCTTTCTCTTTTACTATATAAAAAGTATTAATTACTTCGTCGTTAGTAATAAATTACTACGTTAGTACTTATTATCGTAGTCTTCCGTAACGTCTTATTAGTAATATTAGTACCCTTTTAGTAATTTCTTTTTTCTTATTATTTATTAATATTACTATAATAATTTCGTTAAGGATAATTTCCTATACCTCTACCGCGGGTTATATAGTTTTCCCTAGCTCTTTTTTTTTTATAAATTAGAAATTACCTTACTAGGATTTATATAATATAGTTTTATTACCGTAATCGATACCTCGAGGGGTTAGTTACGATCCCTCATAACTACGTAAGATCGCTTGTTAATAAAAATTAATTTATATAGCCTAGCCTATTATTAAGTACTTTTATACTATACTCGTATATCCGAATTTAATAATATATCTAAATTACCCTTTATATTAAGCTTATTATATATAGTAATTACCTCGTTAACTTACTTTTTTATACTTACTTTGCGTAGTACCTATATTACTTTTTTAACTACTTAGGCTCGTTAGCTTATATTTAGTAATAGTAATAAGGCTAAGGTTATTTTTAAATATACTCTAAATACGAGAAGCGTTAATATAAGCTTATTAGGCCTTATAGTATCGTTATAGTATTTAAGTACCGTCTAGAGGTATTTATTATTAATAAAATCTAAATTTTTTTCTTTAATAATTCTAAATACCCTTTTTAGCTACTAGTATGCCCTTTTTACTTTTTTAATATTATAGTACGCTTTAACGGGCACGACTTTTAGCTATATACCGTAGGCCGTCGTATTCTCCTTAAATTCTACTAATTTAAAGCTAGTACTAGTATCGGTTCTAATACCGTTTAGTAGTCCTTAGTATATATTAATCTAGCTTTTTTATAAAGCTACTTATACTATTTTTACTTATAAATCTTAGAGGAATTACTCTATTTAAAAAAATATAACTACGTTAATTACGTATAAGACTAGCTAACTATTTAAATAAAAAATATTAATAATAATTTCCTAATTAAAGTTAAGCTTATTACGTAATTTAAATTTAAACCTGCGTAGGCTCTGCGTATTTATTTAGTATTAATAATATACTTTTATTAGCTATTTTAGTACCCCTATTTTAATATTATCGTTACTTAATTACTTTAAGAGGTTATATAGCCTCGTAACTAACGGGTAACTAAATCTTTAGTATAATTATTTAAGCTTATTTTCCGTTAGGTAATTAATTAACTTCGTATTATTAATAAGCTTTATAAACGCGTACCCCTATTATCGTTCGACTATCTCGAAGTACTTATTATTAGAGATTTTGTTCTTCGTATTATTAAAGATAATACTTAGTCAATCTATATTTTTTAGATATAGTAAAAATAAGGTATTAATAAGTAAAATATAAAAAGTTATCGTTCTAAAGTACGTCTCGACTTCTATTATACCTAGGGCGACGATTTCCTTCCCTAGGCTAAAACTAATTCTTATAATACTTACTATTAACGTATTAAGTATTACTAATACGATCCTCTATAGCGCCTAGAATTACCCTTTTCCTCTTATTAATTATTATAATACTTTAGTATCTAAGATAATCCCTTAAAAAGTTTCTAAGTTATACTTTTTACTTATATAAAATACCTAAATAAGCTTAGTATTTAAGTAGTTTAGGTAGTATAAAAAGGACCCCCCTAGCTATTATTATAATTACTTAGTACCTAATTTCTCTTTAGGTATTAAGAGAGGTGAATTTAGTATTATTAAATTCGGCAGGCCGGATTATAATTTACCCCCTTTACCCCTCTCTATACCCATTATTTAGGGAACTTTTCCTTACTATTTATAAATAAAAGCCTACTTATTAAGAGCTTTTATTACTTTTTACCCGTTTATTTTCGTATATCTTCCGGAGGCTAACGGGGTAAAAAAGGAGTAGTTAATATTATTAATTTCGTTATAATTTAATTCGTTAGTATAGGGTATGAGGTCTTCCTTATTTTCTAAGTTTCTTAGTAAATATTTTAAGCTATTAATTTAGTTACTTATACTAAGTTCTGTACCCCCGGATGTGCCCTTATATATTACGAGGAATTAGTTAAATCGATTAGGGCTAGTTTTACTTTCTACTACCCTCGATTTTTTATATTATTTATATAATTTAATACGCTCTTTTTCTAAGTAGTTACTTAACTAATATTTATCCTTTTTATAAATAAAGTACTATTTTTTATGTTACCCTATTTACGGGTTAAATCTCTACTTATTTAACGAATCTAGGCCTCCTTATTATTAATTACTATACTTAGCTTTTTTCTCTTTTTTATTATATATTTAATTAACTTAGTATTATTAATAAGGGCCGTCGTACGCTTAGAGATAGGTTTAGCGTAGTATTTTTATTTTAATATTAAAACTAGATTTTAGTTTTAAGTAGAGCGTTTCGTAATCTTTGGGTACTTAGTATAAGGTTATTTTTATTTTTAGTATATATTAAACTATAGTATAGAGATATCCGACTTTTCGCTCGTTAGTTCCCTTATTTAGCTAGGTTTTTACTAGCTTATTAATTTAATTAATAAGTTTTTTAAAGATTTCTACTCGCAATTTACCCTCTATTATCCTAGTTATAAATATAAAAGAAATTACTTATAGCTCGGATAGGAGCTCTAGATTCTTATTATAAATCTTAAAGCAGCTTCGGATTATATTAATAATACTAAAAAAGTCGTTCTAATCGAGATTACGTACTACCTCGTAGTAATAATTAGAGGCTTTACTTATAAGTACGATATTAATTACTAAATAGTACTAGTATTCCCTAATCCCGACCTTTTTATAATAGTTATAAAATATCGTTAGGGTTTTTTATAAAACCTTATATTTCCCCCTAGAGTATAATTTCTCTTTTAAAAAGATCTTTTTAAGGTCTATAAATTACTTCGTATTTATTACTAGATTTTTAGTATTTATATATAATCCCTGCGTCGCTACGTACTATTAATAACTTCGGGTTATTTATTTCTTTTTTTATTAGCTAATTAGTACCGAATTTTATATTAGTAGCGGTAACGAGCTATAGATTAAAATAGGTAGAATTATTAATTATCGTACTTCTAGTACTATATTTTACCTTTATATATCCTTTTATAATAATAAATTATTATTAGTAATTATAGGGAGGAAATCTATATTATTTACCCTTTTTCTAAATTTATTAAAGCGATTATACGCCCTATTAACTTATACTTAGTTCTATAATATAAATTCCTTTTTTATAATCGTTATTACTAAGATTTTATATAGTTCTCGCGATTATAATTACGTTAATAGTACCCCTTACTTATAAAAGAATTTATTAATTACTTTTATAATTCTTAGGCTTACGTTTATAAACTATTTATTTAGTTAGTAACTAAGGTCGTTTACGATTTTATAAAATAAAAGTTACCCTTATAATCCCTTTTTTTTATAAACCTTAGTTAAATAGATTAATATTACGTTAATTTATTTATTATTAGGCTAATTTACGATCTTATATATTTACGTCCTTTAATAGTCCGGGTTAATATTTACTTACTTATAAGGGATCGGGATTTTATTTAGGATCGGGTTTCTCTTTTTTCTTTTTTATCCTAACTTACTAAGGGTTATACTCTAGCTTATACTTATATTAGCGGTTATTAATATATTTAATTTTAATAAGGATATATTTAATTTATACGTTAGCTATAATAAGCCCGTGCTTTTATTACTTAATAAATTTATTAAGGTCTAAGAGATTCTTACTTCTTTTTACTATCTCGCTACTACTCTCGTTTTTACTATTTTTAATAACTATTACTACCCTTTTAGATCGCTAGCTATTATACTTACTAAGACCTCTTTTTTATTTAAAATAAAAAGGTAAGTTTTAATAACCCCCTTTTTTTAATAATAATAATAAACATTTATATTACTATAAGAAAATATAGTAATTAGTCTCGTAATCTTTATTAGTTACTAATTTTTATTATTTTATATATTTTTAGCTTTTTAAGCCTCGTACTCTCTATAACTCCTAAATAGCTTCTTTTCTTAACTTACCTCCTCTAGGGTAGTATTTTATAAAAATAGTTAAATATAGATATTAAGTAGCTCATAAAGGATCTATATAAATTATTAAATACGGTTAACGAAGTTAAGCTCCCCCCTTTTTTAAGAAATCGTAGGCCTTAAGGACTTATTAAAAATACTACTTATTACTCGTACTTAGTAGGGTTAAATACCTTAGAGATCTTTTCTTTTATAGCCTCTTAGTACCCTATTTTATAGTTTCTTAAGTAGTATTTTTTATAGTTTAATTATACTAATTTAATAATTATCGCTCGCTAGTAATTCCTTTTACTAATTCGGCTAGTTAATTTCTAATTATAGGCCGGCCGTAATAAAGTTATTTAGTAAAAAAGCTACTTAAAGTAACGGCGAAATACTAATTACTTAAGTAGTTTTATTAATTAGCGTAGTTTAACATAGTAAACGTCGACCTCTTGTAAGTAATAAAGGGCTACGATTACTTAATTCCGTATAGTATTTAAAAATCGCCTCTTTTTTTATTATTTTTATAAGGTTAATTAATACGAATCTCCTATCCTATACAGTATTAAGAGGTCGTCTTTTTTATATAATAAGATACTTTACTAATTTATAATAATAGAATTTAATTACTAATTAGTATAGGTTTCCTTTTTATAAAATAACTAGTTCGAACCATAGGTTAATAAAGAGATTAATTAACTATATAAATTTCTATATAAGTATAAAAAGAAGGTTCTAACCGCAGGTTGGGATAGCTACGATAATCCTAAATAGGGCCCCTAATTAGCCCCTGCGCGATTGACTGTATGCCGCGGTCGAATTAGACTTCCGATCCAACAGCTTGTACGTCTTCCGTCCGAGCTTCGAAATAAGTTTCACCAGCCCGCTGAGTAAGAACATTCACGGGCTCCGAAAGCTTGTACAAGCCGCCCATCAGTAACATGCCAAGGCCCATACGCTACTACAGAAGCAAAGCAAGGATGTAGAAACTATTAGGTTGTTCTTATCTTCTAATACTTTCCTGGGTGAATAAGCCTAAGACGTGTGGGTAAAGCTGTTGTGTCGTTGATCACCACGGTCAACCTACGATGACCTGTCTAGTACGCAGGCTCCTGAATGCATCCGAAAACCCATCCTCTTCATCCACGTTCAGATCCGCATATAAATCCGGTTCGCCCAGAAGCAACGTCTTACCCGCGACTTTCCAAGCCCCCTTTTCATCCTCGTCATCTGCCGGCACCAACAACCAAGCCCTCATCCATGCGCAGTCTTCATGCAGCAGATCTGTAGGCACTGCCACCCGCATTCGAGTGTCGATATCACTCTCTCGGAAGTTCTTTGTGAAGCTGAAGCCCGTCAATAGTGCGGATTTGCCATCGCGTGCACACGGAAGGCGCAAGGCCATCGTCGAAATCCAGTAGATGGATCGAGGATCCGTAATCCAAGTCAGAAATTGCATGGCAATTTCGACCGCAATTTGGTCTTCACTGCCAACCCCGCCCCGATCGCTCCTGGCAAAGGCTTTGAGCAAATCTTTCGCGTTGGGGAGGAGATCCTCGTTGACTTTGAAGTCTGCAAAAATGCCCGTGTTGTAGTTCCACTTCACCACTTCACGATCGAGCTGGACCCAAAGCCGCTTCAGCAAGTCTGGTCCACTCGACAGCACAGCAGCAAGGAACCGTCGTCGCGGCATATCCATATCCTCTTCAGCCTGGAACTCCGGCATCTTGACCTGCGCTTTGAGCGGCGGAGGAGTATTCCGTATAATATCTGGAAATATGGCATATGTGCGCCGAAGCTCCTGCTCCGAAATCCACAATACACCACGATTGAAAAAGACCATGTCGATTTCTAACTTGTTAAAGCCCACAGCATGGATCCCTTTGACGCCGCCCAATGTGAACTTGTTGAGCGTGGTGTCCGCCGCCGTGATAGGTCGAGCAAGCCATGATCCCTTTCCGTGGAATGCCAGGGGATCCATGTTGGTGAAAGCAAGGGGCATCTTTTCGCCTGCTGCTAGAGCCAGCAATACCGCCAGAAAGTACACTTCGTCTACTGTTGGCTCCTCAGATCTGAAGAACGCTAGACCAAGTCCGATGAGGTTGAGACACACGCTAAGCCTGTCACCGGGCATCAGGCATCCCGTCTGGGCGATGGCGTTGAATTTCGCCATGAAGCTGGACCTGATCACGCCGGCTTTGCCTTCTGGGTTATCAAATCGAGGAGACGTCCGATTCGCGAACCCGGAAAGGATCGGGTTGAGGTAGACGCTCCGTTCATTCCGATGGCCGAGTTGAACTGTTATCGTTGCCAGGATTGCGTGCAGTGTAGTCCACTCTACTGTCACAGTCCTGTCCTCGCCAAGTCCCAGGATGAAAACGGTATTATGGACTCGTTGATGTCGTTTGTCACTCCAAGGCTCAGCAACAACGAATTCGTGGTAGCACCATGAACGCTGCCACCACCGCGCAGCGGCCACTTTATCGTAGAGCGAGATGAGCAGCGAAACTTCCCTGTCGTCGGTCGGACCTTTTTCGAGTACATATGGAGACCGATAACCATCGTAAAGTTCAAATATTCCAGCCTCGTCGTTGGTGAGCTCGACATCCTCCAGAAGTACGACCAGCTTGCGGCAAGACTTGTAAACAACATCCATTGATGCGATAGCTCTTTGTTGCTCGAACTCATCGCGTTGGTTGATGCAGACCTGGTCTATCCACACTCCCTCACGTGGATGACCTCGTAATTCTAGGATTGCGTCGGCAAAGCGCTTGCCAACTGGCCACACCCCTCCAGGTTCTGGAACTGATTGAGGTGTCCCCGGCCAACTCGGGTTGTGCCAACTGTAACTGATGGCTAGAAATTGTCGGATCACGAAACGACTGTCGAATGGGATCCCGCTTGGGCTCGAGCAAAGCAGCCGGAAAGGAGTGTCGAGAATAACGTCTGAGGTGCGTCGCTGGAAGCGTTCCGCAGCTTCTGCGGACCATGCTTGGAGGTTGCCGAGAATGAGATCGGCTTCATCGCGGCCTGAATCTAAGCTGCCAATGGCCTCGGAGAAGAGATTGAACTTGTTGTCTCTGGTTAATGACAGCTTGAAGAGATCCGGGGAGAGTTGTTCGATTTCAAGAGTCTTTCCAGCTTGCGCCGTAGAGTATTCGATGAGGCCAGACATTTTGATAGTCTACCACAAGCTACCTGCGTGAATGTCTGTTGCCAAACCAGACCAGAAGTGGTGAGCCACGGAAGGATTAGAAGGATTGAATAGACCTATCGGATCTAAGAGGGACTCTTGTGCCAACTGGGGAAAATTTCTGCTGCACCATGAAATCTGTGATGTAGTATGGTCAAGAAGAAGTGAAGTGCGGTGTGATATTCTGGTCAGTCCCCTCCCAGAAGTGTGTGGGTAGTTTGTTCAGCTGAGTATCCGCAGCTCCTCGATGTGTGGTGTGATCGCCCAGGCTGCAGCAAAGCCTCAAACGAGAATTCTTGACCCTTTCTGGTTAGTATTTCGGCCAAGCCTCTTTGCCTCAAAGCTAATCATGCCCAAAACACTCAGCTCATGTCACAATCATGGTCTACTCACCACAACTCTATTTGAACGTTTTTCCAAACACATCGCGATGATTGAAAGCAAATCGCATCTATATATATATATCTCACGGTGGTGCAGGCAAGCCAAACAGTATACATGCATGAGTTCGTTGAGTCTAGATAATAAATACAGACTTGATAACATATGTACGTGTGAGCTTCGCAGTGGGTATCTCAACCTGACCGGTTTTCACACTTTGCTGAGACATAACATAGCTCGCCATATCGAATCATCACTGCGCTCTCACAAGAACCAGCGGAAGTGAGGGCTCTTAGGTCCATCGCCCAACTTCGATGTCGGGACTTCACTAGCAGTCAAGGTAACACCCTCGGCCCGGTTTCTCTTTCGGTTGTCCCACATCATAAAGAATCCCAGAGCAAGCGCGCATGAGGCACCGGCCACGCCGAATGCCGCCGTTGTGATCAATGCGGGCGCGTATTTTGGAGCATCTGGCTTGCGGAAGATGTTGCTGCTCACAAGACCCATGAGGTTGGCCAGTGGAACACCGATTGAAGTCAGAAGTACACCTGCAGTCTCGATGTCAGTCTCTATCAGAGAACCAGAACTTTCTTGGTTTTTACTTACGCTGATTTTCGTTGACAACATTGTTGTTGTACCAAGTCGACAGAAGCACACTCGGTGCTGAAGTTCCCCAAGTCATCATGAAACAAGCATAGTATGCGAGTTTGATCTCAGCTTCGACATCGTCAATGGCAGCGTAGATGATGAAGCCGATGAACGTGAGCATGAAACCCAAGGCGATGAATGGGAACCGAAGTCGTCGCCAATCCGAGAGGAAAGCAAGGATGAGAAGCATGGCAGCACCGCTGACGTTCGGGGCCACTGTGTAGAGGTTCGTCTTGATGGTGCTGTATCCCAAGCGTTGCACGATCTGGGGCATGAAGAGACCAACGCTCTGGAGGGGAACGCCGAGGCAAATCTCGATGGCGAGAAAGCCGAACTGTGTCAGAGTTAATCAGTAAGAGCCTTCTTTTCAGAAAGACAAAGTGAAAGAAACCGAAGAAGGGGCAGATGCTTACCGTCGTCGGATGCTTGAAAACTTTGGCTGCTTCTCGGATCTTCATCTTCTCTCCAACCACGGATGAGCTGTCGACTCGGATGCGGTGGTGGGCAAGTCGCTTCTGCTCCTCCGTAAGGAACTTCGCCTCCGCAGCGCTACGCGGAAGATACCAGAACGCAAAGAAGGAGAACAAGATGGTGGCAGTGGCCTCAATGATGAAGAGCCATCGCCAAGGATGCAATTTGGTGTTGGTGATGTGGAACACGCCGAATGCCAGAAGACCGGAAAATGCGTTTGCCTACGATATGTCAATCACGAAGCCCACGAGTACGTCATAGGTAGTAGAGGGGCAATTACGATGTTTGAAGCGGCGTAGAAGACAGCCAGGCGTCGCGCAAGCTCACCGCGACGGTAAAAGGTGGTGAGATAGTAGATGACCAGCGGGAAGAACGCCGACTCTGCCATGCCGAGGAACCATCGCAATGCAAAGACACCGCCAAAGTTTTGCGCGGCAGCCATAAGCATCGTCATCGTGCCGAAGGTGAACATGAGAATCGGGAGGACGACGGCCGGGCCGAATTTCTTGCCGATGAGGGCCACGAACGGCGCGGCCGCGACGAAGGGCACGAAGAAGATGCTGACGATGAGATTGTACTGGCCATCTTTGAAGCCGAGATCCGTGCTCAGGCCGTCGGTTTCGGCATTGCCTAGGTTTCCCTTATCGAGTGCGTTGAACAGGTCTGGTCGAATAATTGCGTGTGAGCGACTACAAGCACACCCTCTGGCGATTGAGAGCGGGAGAGGCTACTTACACATCACGGCTAGCACAGGCAAGATGTGAAGGTCCAGCTTTCTGCAGAGGGCCCTCTCGGCGGCCTTGTCGACGACTTGAACCACATCGTCGTCGTAGTCATTCTTCTTGACGTTCTCGCCATCCACGGATCCATCGCGAAGTGATCCTTCAGCGCGTGTCGCTGGGGTGATCTTGTTGTCCTTTGCGGCCTCCATTGTGCGTCTCACGGGTCCTTATGGCTAACACCACAGGAACGATGCGAAAGGAAAGTTCAAGAATCGTGGTTGGAAGACTCAAGTGGTGCAACCCGCGAGGGAGAGGGAGAAAAATGCAAGGTTACAGTTACCCCAACTGGGACATTGCTGTCCGTGCCTTAGTAGACACATACGACTCACATAAGCTTCGGATGGAGTGTGCTGCAGTAGCATTCGCTGATCCAGCATATCCTTTTCCTGATTGACGTATCTCTCATCCCGGTCATCTAGCATCCTTGTGGCTGGTTCGTAAAGATGAGAGACAAGCTCGTTGGTGGCCAGAGATAAGAGTGATACTCCAAGCAGGGTCATACAACCACGCGCACTATCCTGCTCTCTTCGGGTATCCCATCTCAGCCATCCGCCAGCAAGGAACTGTTCGATGGGGTGAGTTCTAGCCTCCATGTCGGCTCACGGTCGGCGAGGAGTTGCGACGAGAATTTGAATCTCCACACGAATCGCGTTACGATACCTACCTAAGAGTCTACAGAAGCAACGACCTCAGATGTCCAAAATCGAACACCCTGGTGTGGACGTACGCTAGTTTCCAGGACTGGTACCACGCACGGGAGGTCTCTAGGGCTCGATGTCAACTACCTATTACTCCTCCGCTTTAGCTCCCACGTCAGGATGCTTTCAATCACTGCGCATGGCTTGGCCTACCAGTATCCTGTGCTGGACCTCTTGCTGGGAAGTCTTTGCTCAAGAGTGCCATTGAAAGCAAACATGCCATATCTGCATTTGAGGTGTACGGCTTGATAAGGACGGATGCCGATGGCCTATGGTATAGCAGTCCATTTATCAATATGCACCCCGCAATCCACAAAGCTTGCAGCAACTCCATCATAGTGGGGCGAGCCGACGAGAACTGTAGCGCCGTGCAAGCAGCCTCTAGCCCTCACGACGAAGGCCGGTGATGAGCGGTCCGTGGGGGTACAACTCCTATTCAACACCTTTCAAGGCGCGAACATCTCGTAATAGGAACTGAATGGAGTAATGGCCGTATTAGAAACAAACCCGAGATTTAGGGACAGAAATCCGATTCCTAAGCGACCCACAAGTGAATGCTTAGGAAGATAAGGGTGAGCTATCCGGGGTGTTGAAACGTTGCAATCCCGCTCACCTCGGGATTGCGGGGTTGATAGGACGATCCCTCGCAACTCTCCGCGGGCATTTCAAGCTCATCCGAGAACGGAGACTTCGACGGGTACTCCTATCGCAGAGAAGATGACGCTCACGATGAGTGCGATGGATTATCGATGGGGTTTGCGAATGACTAACTAGTAGCTTTCATGATGGTATCTCAATTGCGTTTTGGTCGACGGAGAGGCAGTGAGATCAACTTTTGTGCTCATGTAGAAACACACCATTTAGAACCGAACTCAAACCATTCCAGCACGAAATACACGCTTACCGATCATCATGTCCTCCCCAAAGACCCCCGTTCTCGCAGATAAGGCTCCCAAGCCCCTGCCCGGCATCTACAGCCAAGCCATCATTGCCAATGGCATGGTCTTCTGCTCCGGCGCCGTTCCCATGGACCCGGTGACAATGAATATCATCGACGGTGACGTTCAGGCACACACGGTATGTGCATGCAGCACTCCCTAATCTGCAACCCAATTCTGCCATCTCGATTGGACACCGATGTTGCTCATCGTTGACTGGAAACTTCAGCACCAATGCATCAAGAACCTGACCGCGGTACTGGAAGGCGCCGGTACCACGATTGACAAGGTGGTCAAGGTGAACGTCTTCCTCTCGGACATGAATGACTTTGCTGCGATGAATGAAGTTTATTGCACTTATTGGGGTGACATCAAGCCGTCTAGAACGTAAGTGTGGCGCCTCCCTTGATCCCATCAAAAATGCTGACTGACATGGCAAAGTTGCGTGGCGGTCAAGACTCTTCCACTAAGTGTCGATGTGGAGATTGAGTGCATAGCTGTCCTGTAAATCAAAAAATAATACTTTGGATGTAAAATCCTTCGAAAATTTCAAAAGTGTGATAAGAACAATAGTGCAATGAAACGTCTATAGCTTTAAGACCGTGGTTAAGCATCCTTTCCATGTCGGCATTAACCGTGAGGGGGATCTATCACGATGAATCCATCACCTAACAACAAGCATGCCTTCCGTGAAGTTTGACTGGTCTCATTCATATCAGGAATGATATTGTTGTTGTTCAATCGAGTCTCATGTAATCTGAGTGATATCTTCAGAGCCTTCCCTCACAACAGCTCTATAAGCTTGTCGCAAAAGTACGTGATGGCCCTCCTACCATCTTCCAAAGCCTCATCCATAGCAATGAACGGATGCGGCTGCCCCTTCATGATATGCACATCCGTCTTAACGCCCGCATCCTGAAGTTTCTTCCCAATAGCCTCACCCTCACTTCGTAAAACATCAAGCTCACCAACAACCACAACAGCAGGAGGCAACTTGGACCACTCGCCTTCCCACAGAAGCGGGCTTGCCTCGGGGTGCGCCCAAGTTTCCTTGTCGGGGAGGTAATGGTAACGATACCACATCATCTTCTCCGCCGGCAGCGCGGGCGTGAACTCGTTCTCCTTCCACGATGCGTGCTCTTGTTTCGTCGAGTCCACTGTGGCGGTGTTGTCTGCGACGGGCACAGAGAGCAGCTGCGTTGCCACGGTCGGGAAGTCTAGGCGCTTAGTTGCGCGCTGGCAGATGATTGCCGTGAGGTTTGCGCCTGCTGATGAGCCTCCGATTGCGATGCGCGAGATGTCAAGGTTGAGCTTCTCGGTGCCATTTGCGGAGATGGCCCAGAGGACCGACTCCCAGCAGTCGTCGACGGCTGCAGGGAAGGGATCCTCTGGCGCGAGTCTGTCAAGGTTAGTGTGTCCTCTTGCAACTCGGATTTCAGGCTGCAGTGCCGTCTTGTGCCACGGGACTCTACTTGCCTATAGTCTACGCAGATAACCACGCATTTCGCCCGGTTGCAGAGGTGCGTGGCGATGACATTCTCCGTGTCAATGTTGCCCAAGACCCAACCGCCGCCGTGGAACCAAAAGCATAGTGGCCATCCCCTGGCCGGTCTCTCCCCCAAGGGCGTGAAAGCTCGCAGGAGGATGTCAGGCCCGCGCGTTTCTTTTCTCGGAATGGTGAAATCCTCTGAGCTGGCGACCTCGAGCTTAGGGCCGGCGCCCGGGATCAGAGTGCCGCTTGCACGAGACGCGGAGATGGGCTGGTGGTGAACAACTTGCTTATCGAAGACAAACTTGTTGTAAAAGACCTTGTACTCGGGGTTGATGCGGTCCACGACCGAGGGATGCAGGGGGTAGGGTGGCTCGGGCATGATGGCGATGTTTTTGCAAAGGGTGATGATAGTTGGTCAACGGGTTGTTGGAGACACGCGGATTGCTGTGATGCTTCACTTCTTAGCTGTGCGAAAGCAGATGGCTCAAGCTCTCGGCAACATGCCGTCTTTAGCCGGCAAACTCCTCCGAGCTCCGGTCACCGGCCGGACGCCCTGTTCAGCCAACGTTGCCTGTGGCACCCCGCCCGAGGGTCCGTCGCTGGATGATCAGTCTGTCATCAACGGCAAGATTATGCTGGGAGCTTTATCGGTGAGTGGAGCCCGACGTTGCTCTCAGGGGTTAATTTGCGTCATGCTACCCCTCCGAACCCCGCAGGGATCAGAGCATTTGACAACAATTGACGAATATGAACTTACTAGCGCATGGGAATAGGCTAGAAAGCGAGTTCGAGCAGACGAATGGTTTGAATATGCTTCAGGCTCGTCTCCATATCAGGCCATTTGGATGACTGGAGCGCCTATTGGGGTTCAGGAATAAGATGTAGATCCTGAGCTCTAGCGCTTGCTCTTAACCAGAGCAAGCTCACCAAGTCAGCACTCGTCGGTACACCGAAAAGAAGCTTAAGTGAGCTTACATTCGAAGTGGTATCCCGTTGTCCGTGTATGGTCAGGCGACAGTGCACAGTTCCGGACTGGAAGGAAGTCGTTCAGCTTGCCGAGTTCCAGTCCATGTTCAATCAGCTGGCGGGCATCACGACACGTCCCAAGAGACACGCAATTTTTCATCCAGCTTATCATCTTGATTCAATAGGGTGCCTCGTGTATAGCTGACAGATGTCGGCTATCAAAGACGGAGCAAAGACAAACCTAGCAGGCCTGCTAGCCCAGAGAGATACCGCCGTTAGGTAGCAGGTGTTCATGGGCACTTCTTGCACTGGCGGACAGGCACTTTGGCGAGATCAACGGCGAGGATGGCGGTCATGTTTAACAAATTCTTTTCAATCGCACCAAGAAAAATATGCTGCAATGGTCACAGGCTCCTCAATCTGTTCGCGCAAATGAGCGATTCTACTCCCACTTGGGTCTAGAGCGCCACCGGAAACAATGGTCGTGGTCGTGAGGCTCATCATAATGACTGACTTGTTGCAATAACGGTCGTGTCGCGGCCTTGCGGTGTTCATTGAATCGAAAGTCTAGGTCTAACATCGAGTTATCCTGAGCAGCTTGAAAGCCGATAGATAGGTCACGGGAGTCCGACAATCAAGCGTCCACCAGGCATCGATAGCTGCTACTTGTGCCAATATACAGTCATGAAAACTTGACATTAACAAGAGTGTAGACCCTTCGCAGCTCTGAGTCTCGCAATATCAAGTATTCGTACCGAGCTTTGCCGCTTCTCTAGTCGCCTCCTCCAATCACATACGTGGCAGGGATGGTCGTGTTGTACGAGTCTCGGGTGGGCGCGGAAAACGTCAACGTCATGAACGAGGTACTAGAGGTCAACACACCATTTTCATTGAGAATCTCGAGCTACGACCCCCAAATATCCTACAATATTACCTGGTCGGCTTTCACATCGAGTCGTGGGTCTCTTGGGATTTCGTCCTTTCCTTAGTCCACATCGACACCAAGCTTCCGCAAGTCGACGACGGCCTCCTCGATCTCGGCCATGAGTTCCTTGTGCGCCTCGGGCACATCGTTGAAGGTCATGACATTGTATCCGAGCTTGGCGAGGAGGTAGGAGCCGAAGGAGATCAGGACCCAGAAGGGCAGCTGTGTGCACGGAGTACAGGTTAGCAAGGTTGGGTCGGGTCGCAGGGGTTGCTTCGAAATTGTGATCGCAGTTACGTACAACGGGGACAACATCGTTCTGAATCTTGGCGGGAATCGGGATGAGCTGGAGGAAGAGAGCGAGGTAGAGCTACAACAGAAGATTGACGGTTAGCAGACGCTTCATAGAGAGGTGGGATGGCTCTGGACACAAGGGAGGGAGGGGTCGTACCGAGCTCACGAGGAGCGCAAGAGAGATGGTCTGCTGAGCGCGGGTCATGTTTGCGGATGGTATAGGAAGCTCGAAATGATTGATGGTGCGAGATGTGATTCGCGGCTGTTGTCTTTGAGCAGAGGCAATCGTGGCTGAAAGGAGTGACTGGAAAGCTGGCGAAGAGATGACGATCCTCGTGCCCTTGGAAGCACTGACAAGTGGAAAAGGAGTCGCGAAGCTGTCCTGAAATCTTGGTGGAGCTCTGAATGACTAAGCGTAGCTTGACAGTACGTATCCCTGCATTAGCGCACTTTACGCGAATGCGCGACCGCTTCGGATCCTTCCCTTCACTCATTGCTGAGCGTTCCATGAAAATGACAACTCCCGTGAATGATTAATGCCTCTCACATGATGTTGTGGAATATATTTGAGAAAGATTACTCTTTATCAAAGTAAGTCTCTAGCAAGAGTCTTTCCGGGACACGTCAAGAAACCTAGCCCACTCAAGTCTGAGCACCCATGTGAACGAGGGTACCTATCACGGAAACAGGTCTTACCATGAGGCTTTCCCATGATTCAGGCCCCGAACATAGCCTGCTGAAAACAAACTCCGATTCCTGTCAAGTCAGCTCATTCGTTTCGAGTAAGTAGTTCAGTTGTGATACTTGCGAACAAAATGTGCTTCGTAAGACTCAAACTAAGGTAAACTCATATTTGCCGCGTTGCCATAGGATAACATGCTCAGGAACCGAAGACTCGCACCAATCGCATCACAGGCCACCTGCTGGATCAGCGTCGGGATGGGCTTGTTATGAGACTTGGGGACGACGATGATGAGGGGAATTGGCCAGTGCAGGAACACGCAACCTCCGTAACTCTATTACACGCTTCTATGGAACAAACTTTTGGGGTCCAATCTACAATGAACTGGAAGAAGACTCGCTGACATGTTCACCCGGTCGCCCGAAGATGGCGGGGATGAAGTGCGTGGCAGACCGCTTGGTCATTACGACTGAGGGGTTCTTGAGGTCAAAAGCTTTATAGGCAATATTGCCGCGCTCGGGGAGTATGGTCGTGTCCTTCACGTCATTTTCTGTCAGCACCTATATGCAGTTGACTTCAGGATGTATACCCTAGGCTTTCTTAGTCGCGTATCTGTGCTCGTGAGGACGGCATTTGGCGACTTTGACCTCACGACATCAGACAGTACTTACACGATCGACACCAACGGTGGACTAGTATTCGAGGTTAACCGGTATGGGAGATGAGAAATCAGCCACCCCTCGCTTGGAAAAGTTCAGGCAAGCTGACGGGAATTCTAAGCCCAAATGGCGACATTACCAGTCTGCTCTACGACGGTGTTCAGTTTCGAGGCACAAGCAAGATGTCACAGATCAACTCCGGTCTAGGAACCTCAACGGTCACAGCCGACACGTTGAACGGTCACGTCAAGATCACCGTCAAAGCCAGCTCACAACCCTTGACACATTATTATGTAGCAAAGCCAGGCGACCCAACCATCTACATGGCGACTCATATCACGGTTGAGATCGCTCCTGATTAGTCGCGATGGCTTGCCCGGCTCGAGCGCAAACAGGTACCGACCGGAGTGCATGGCGACGTTGCCGATCTCGATGGATGCGTAGAATTTGAAGGCAAGGATACGTTCAAGTGTCTAGATGACACCACAAGATGCAAGATGTACACATCTGAGATGTACACATCTGACCGTTTCATTGACGACCAGATTCACGGCATGAAAGGCGATGTAAGCCATGAAGAGAACAGTCACCGGCTAACTGAAGCTAACGATTGTAGAACGTCGGGGTGTGGATGATCATGCCGGGCAATGCCTACGAGCACTCTGCCGGCGGCCCTTTAATGAGAGACATCAATTCGCAAAGCACCAGCGATCAAGAGCTCTACTGGTATATGAACAGCGGCCATGTGAGGACCGAGCCTTGGCGATTCGGGCATCTTTGGCCTCACGCAATGCGCTTCACGTAAGTGTTCTCCGCCTTCAACCTGTCCTAGGATCATATTGACAAGTTACGCAGAAGCAGCACTCGGCCGCCGTCAGCGGACGTTGACATGAGCTTCTTCGACTCGTTGAACATAGATGGCTACGTCCCTCATAATGTGTCACGAGATATAGATGTGGTTAATGCTGCCCACATTGAGTAGGCCCGCTTTTTATAATAGTTATAAGCCCAGCTCCTATCCGCTATACTATAATAGTTAAAGTACTATATTATTTATAAATCGTATACTTAAAAAATAAGAAATAGCCGTTTGAGTTTTTATATAAGTATAGTTTTTTTAATTAGTTTACTATTTATAAAACTAAGGTTATTATTTATAAAACTAAAGTATAATATAAATACTTATTATATAAATATAGCTCTAAATATTTAGGGAGTATATTATAAAATATAAATATAATTAATATTATTTATATTAAATAGGCCCGCTTTTTATAATAAAAAATAGTCTTAGTAATAGTTATAATAATTACTATTTTTTATATTTAAATATAAGAGTATTATAAAGATATTATTATTAAAATATTATAAAAGTCTACGGGTCCGGTTTAAACGTTTAAAACCTAGTAAAGCTTTACTTAGTACTTAATAAAGTAGTTTTTATAAATTTTATACTTATATAGTATTAAAGGTTTATTATAAAGCTTCTTTATTAACGTCGATTTTAATATTAAAAATTACTTTTTTATAATTAGTACCTTATTTATTACGCACTCTAACGTTTTATTAAGAGTTATTAAAAATTAAAAGCTTAAGAACTTTTATAATATATATAAGTACTTATAAAGAGGAACGTAGATTACGTAGAGCTATTAGTAACTTAGTTACTATACCCCCTTTTTTATTCCTACCCCCGAGCTCGCGTAAGGGGGTTATTTTAAAGGTTAGTAATAATAATAAGTAGGCCCGCTTTTTATAACATATTATAAAAAGCGGGCCCACTCAATGTGGGCAGTATTAATTACATCTATATCTCGTAACATACCCCCCAGACGCCTAGAGCCGTATCTATATAATAGGTATCTATACTACGCCTCAGCCCTATAAATAACAGCCTCAGCTCTATAAATAGCGGACTAGTTAAAAAAACTATATTTATATAGAGATTTAAATAGCTACCTCTCGCTTTTTAAATATACGACCTATAAATAATACGGTATATATAAGATATTTAGTTAAATACGTATTAAAAACGCATAACTTATATAAGATCTAAGTACTTACGCTCGAGTAAGTATTTATTATAAAGAATATTAAGTTTAATAAAAAAGTTTTTTATAATCCTATATATAAAAAATAAGCTATCGTAAGTAAATAAGTAAATCTAGTAGTCTAAGAGCTATAAAAACTCTTTAATATTAATAATAAGTTAATTTAAGTACTTAGGGAAGTAAATTTAGACTTTAGAAATACTAGTACTTAAAATAACTCTATAGTTAAAGATAATATTATTATTAGATTTTTAACTATTTAGGGCGCTAAGTAATTAATAAGCGTATTATAAAGTATAGTTAATAAGGCTAAAGAGACTATTATAATCTTATTATTATTATTAATTTCTAAAATAACCCCCTTGTACAAGCTCGGGGGTAGGAATAAAAAAGGGAGTATAGTAATTAAGTTATTAATAGCTCTACGTAATCTACGTTCCTCCTTACGAGCATTTATATATACTATAAAAGTTCTTAAGCTTTTAATTTTTAATAGCTCTTAATAAAACGCTAGAGTATATAATAAATAAAGTACTAATTATAAAAAAGTAATTTTTAATATTAAAATCGACGTTAATAAAGAAGCTTTATAATAAACCTTTAATACTATATAAGTATAAAATTTATAAAAACTACTTTATTAAGTACTAAGTAAAGCTTTACTAGGTTTTAAACGTTTAAACCGGACCCGTAGACTTTTATAATATTTTAATAATAATATCTTTATAATACTCTTATATTTAAATATAAAAAATAGTAATTATTATAACTATTACTAAGACTATTTTTTATTATAAAAAGCGGGCCTATTTAATATAAATAGTATTAACTATATTTATATTTCGTAATATACTTTTTAAATATTTAAAACCGTATTTATATAATAAGTATTTATATTATACTTTAATTTTATAAATAATAACCTTAGTTTTATAAATAGCAGATTAGTTAAAAAAATTATATTTATATAGAAACTCGAACGGCCGCTTCTCGCTTTTTAAATATATAACCTATAGATAATACGGTACTTTAACTATTATAATATAGCAGATAGGAGCTGGGCTCATAACTATTATAAAAAGCGGGCCTACTCAATGTGGGCAGCATTAACCACATCCATATCTCGTGACATAATGGGCGTGGAAGTGTCTCAGGCACGGCAACAGGAATGAAAGGCAGTACCGAAGCTGTGGTACACTGGTTCAACCAGGACGCGCAGTACTGGACAAAGGCCAACAGGGGAAAGTTTACCTCTCCACTGATGAAGTCCGGGACATATACGACGAGGCTATACCGGAACAAGTTTCCTGTCGCCAATACCAGTGTGACGATCACGGCGGGCGGAAAAGCCACACAGGATATCGTGGCAACCGATTCCGAGCCGTCAGTCATTTGGCGTATCGGCGAGTTTGATGGGCAACCCTCTGAGTTGAAGAATGGCGACAAAATTCAAAGGCTGCACCCCTCGGATTCTCGCATGGCAAGTTGGGGAGGCGAGTTCACTGTCAGCTCATCCCAAACCAAAGACTTCCCCATGGCCTTGTTCTCGAAGATCGGAGGTAATGCCACCGTCAACTTCGACCTGGCCCCCGACCAACTGGATGGGGTTGTTCTGCGCATCGGAACGACGCTTTCGTTCAAAGGCGGCAGACCTAGTGTCAAGATTATCGAGTGGGAAGGAGCGGATCCAGGGGCCCCGGTAGGTTATCATCATCAATGAAATCCCGTACGGATGCCATCTGGGCATGCTCATATTCTAACACAACTCTTAGACACTCATCGACTCTCGCGGCGTAACCCGTGGTGCCTATCGCGGGTTCGCCGAATTGTATAGTTGGGAAGTACCTGCGAGTGAGCTCAAGACGGGACAGAACACACTTGTAATTGAGGTGATTGGGAAAGGAGATGCTGACTTTCTGAGCGCCAACTACATCATCGATGCTGTTGAGTTGCAGGGTAAAGGAGGGCTCAAGAACGACACCTCGTCATATACTTCTAGATACCGCCGGCGTTTCCAATAATACGAATGAAAATCAGTGGCTACATCTTGTCAATTGGCTTTATCCTTCTCACTTCCAAAGCTTCCGTCTAATAAAGCATGGTTTTCGTCAACACTGTCGCTCACAGCTCCCATTATCTGCAGTTGGAGCAAGTTCAGAGCCACATCTTCGCTATTCTCACACTGCTCCGGCCTGATCAGATCTCTGAAGTGGATGGAAGAGAAAAGAAAGGGAAGAATCGATATCGCTAAAGACATTAGCAAAAACAAACATTGCATGACTCCAACCTTGAAGTAAAGACTACTTAGTCCTAATTGCAAGTACCATGCGTCAAAACATACTGAGCTTTTAGAAGCTTACATGCAATCACAAACAGCAAAAACAATAAATCTACAATTTCCGAAACCGAGAATCGAACTCGGGGCTATGCCTAAGCTCTCAAAGAGATGAGAGGGCATCATGTTGGCCACTACACCATATCGGATGTGATGATGGAGTCGTGGTCCACCAATACCCATCATAGACTCCACACTTTGCACCAAGATATTCTCACAATTTCATCTTCGTAACTTGGCCGGCGTCCCATACTCAAAGAGGGGTTAACCTGTACTACATTTTACTGTTCTCCGCGGTTGACTTGGGTCTATGATGGTCAACAAGGTGTTATGTCTCCTCGTCATCGCACAACATTAGCTACAATGTATCTTGCTTACTTGATGTACGGACAGTCCAAGACTCAAAACTTGCATCTCAATATCCACGAAAGATCATGAGTCAGCTGCCAATGTCGAACTGCCAATGGACCTTGTTGTCGTATTCTTTTGTTCTCGTTGTTGTTCAAGGGAAGCCTCGTCGAGTTCCCATTCCCACACCTCTATATCTCCCCCAGGAGCCCTGACGGCAATTCTGTACTTTCCTTCGAACTGACTGACGGTGGCTTGCCGTCCCAAATTGATAGGAACCTTGAGGTACTTGCGGCCGAATAAACCATACCACACTTCCTTCGCTACCTCCAGTTCTTTCTTGTGTGGGAATGGATTATGATATCTCCGTCTGCTTCCCGTGGCGAAGTCGAAAAAGTCAATACCTTCTCCATGTGTCATCAACGCACCACGATCAACAAACGCCGTGGGCCAGAAGCCTTTTGGTTTTCCTTGCTCATGTTCTTGCTTCACGTAGCCTCCATATTGAGAGTGAGTGACCCTGTCTTTCTCGATGTCCCAAGCAATGACCATGACAGACCCATTGGGCACATCTGGGATCCAGAATAAGACACGATGTCCGTCGTCCGGTTGCCGAATAAGGATGAGGCCGATCGCCAAGTTGTCGCACTTGTCTTCTTGTCCAAGTCGAAGGATCGAGTTCTTGGCCTTGACTGAGCCCGTCAATGTCTCCAAGCAGATTGCGTTGCCATCTTTCAGCAGCGCGACGGCGACGTTACCCCATATTCCAATCCGGCTAATTTCTGCTGGCCCAGGAATCTCGGCCAGCTTTTCGTGCTTCCATCTCGGCTTTTCTGACTTCCATATAGAGTGTTTGTCATGCCAGAACACAACAAGTCTTTTCCCGTCAAGATGTACTGGGTGGAGTGTGATCCAGTCCTGGTAAGTCTGGTATACGTCCAGGACTCGCTTGCCCTTTTTCCAATCCCAAAGAGAGGCGCCTATTTTATACTGATGCAGTATGATGTATTCTGAATCGTGACCACAGATGGATGCTGTTTTGATTTTGTAAATATCCCATGAATGGGACTTTTTGGTGTCCAGAGTGCCCAACTGCTTTCCGGTCTGTATATCCCATATGACTACGTTGGAAACTCCATCTACACCGATGAGATGACTCCCCTTCGATCTGATGTAGTGTATGCCGTTGTTGTACGTGAGTTGGTGTATCTTGGTAACTTTCATCGGCCCGATGTCTCCGATGGTATCGTTGCTGATGACTATGCCACTGCCTGCTAATTCGGTCTCCGGAAGCAGCATCCGGTCATGAGCGTTTGGCGGCAAATCCTGTAGCAAATCGCCACAAACGCTTTCAGCGTAGGATGTGAGGGATTCCAGCCAGAGGTCAATGGTATCGCTGTCGGCGACTTTGATCTGCCGATTGGCGCCCACAGCTTTGCGAATCCTTGCTATTTGCAGAGTGACATCGGAGACTTGTCGCAAGAGGTTCGTTGTGTCTTCTTTGATCAGACCTGCATCGTTGCGAATGACGACGGTATCATCCTTGATCGCTTTATAAGATACACTGCGAATCAGCGCTTATACCCAAACAAACAAATCAAATATAAGGTTCATATTTGATTATTTGACTAATTTCTCGCGCCATATTTGATTATTTAACTTATTTAATAAATAATTAATTAATTTAACTAATTTCCTAATTGGGAATTAAATAAAGTTATTATAAAAGTCCTTATAGTACTAACTTATAGACTTTACTTCGATTAGCTCTTCTAATTATAAAATTAACCTCTTACTTCTATAACACCGTTATAAAACTAGTTCTTAAGATATTAGACCTCCTCTAGTATAGAGGATCTTATTAATAATTATTATGAGGTTAAAGTTAACTTCGTAAGGCTAAATATCCTCTCGTAGTTTATTACTATTATAAGGATTATAAAGATATTAAGCATAAGCTTACTTAATATTAGATAGGTTAGCTAATAGTTAATTTATTATTAAATTAGGTTAAGGACTAGCTAAGGGATAATTTATAAATAATATTAATTAAGCTTAGGTGCGTAGTTAATTACTACCTCTATTATTCGAGATATTAACTATTACTAATATTATAAGTCTTTTATAATACTCTCTAGAATCGTAAGGGTAATAAAAGTAGCTTATAACTATTATAGTAAAGGAGGAGGACTTAGATAACGAGGAAGAGGAGGACTTACTATCTCGTCTATATACTATCTTTATTAGTAATTATAAAATCCTTTTTTCGTATTAAATAGCTAGTAGCTCTGCTCGGGCATATCCTACCTCTTTTCTAGCTATCTTAATCCTTACCTAGGGTAAAGAATAATTACTATAGTATAGAGTAGAGAGTCGCCTAACTTAGTATAATACTTATTAAGGACCTACCAGCGCTTATACCCAAACAAACAAATCAAATATGAGGTTCATATTTGATTATTTAACTAATTTCTCGCGCCATATTTAATTATTTAACTTATTTAATAAATAATTAATTAATTTGACTGATTTCCTAATCGGGAATTAAATAAAGCTATCGCAAAAGTCCTCATAGTACTAACTTATAGACTTTACCTCGATTAGCTCTTCTAATTATAAAATTAATCTCCTACTTCCACAGCACCGCCGCAAAGCCAGTTCTTAAGACATTAGACCTCCTCTAGCGTAGAGGATCTCATTAATAAGCGCTCTATACTACTTAGGCTTTTTTTTTTTATAATAATTACTAGTAATTTATTTAGTTAAGTAGTATAATACCGAACTTATAGTCGTAAGTAAGGAATCGAGGGTTCGAATCCCGCCGTAGGTATTCATATTCCTAATTATAAACTTTTATAGAGTATGGTCGGGAATATTAATTTTTAATTAGCCCGGCCCCGGATTTTCTTTTTTCTAAGTAATCTTATATTTAATTAAATATATTAAATATAGGGCCTCACGATATTTGATTATTTGACTCACTGAAATTCCTATATTTAACTGTTTATTTGACTTATTTGTTTGATTGATTTGAATGGGTATGTGCGCTGGGACCTACTAAGTATTAATAACTAATAGTCAGAAGTATCCTTGTAAGTTAAAATTATTACTAAGAAGTAGCTCTACTTACTCCCTAAGTATATACTTAAACTAAATATAACGAGGGATACTACTTAAAGTTAGAGGTTAAAAAAGAAGTTAGGATATAAATTAATAACGAGCTAATTACTAACGAGGTAATATTACTTACGTTAATTACGATTATAACGCTACGATTTAAGAAGCCGTAAGATCTATCTTTTTTTTAAAAGGTTTATTATATAACTTCTTTTACTTTTTAAGACGGTTAATAAGGTACTCAAGACCTATTATTACTTTTTATAAACGGCTATAACTATCTCCTTTATCTTAGCCTTAGTATTTTATTATCTAGAGGTAAAGTAGCTTAAGTACCGCTTTTAGCTTAGTTAGTAGTTATTAGTTATTATTATTAAAAACGTCCTTAATAAGGATCTATTACTTTAGATCTTTATAAGCTTAACTAGTTACTAAAAAGGTATAGATCTACTTTTTTTTTTATAAAGAGCGCTATATTATAAAATATATTAAATTCTATTTTATATTATTATTAAGTATTAGTATAAGCTCTTACGACGACTCCTCGAAAAAAATAAATATATCGTTCTCGTTAGTCTTATTACTAACCTCGAGGAAGGCCTTATATTGTTAAAGTAACGAGCGAATAAATTTAATAACGTTCTAAAACTTATTAATAGGGCCCCTTATGTGCTAGAGGTTAAGATCTTCTTAAAGTTACCTAGTATTAATTAATATATCTAATTCTTATTTAAATACCTCTTTATTATTACTAAATAAAAAGGCCCTACTAACGAGGTTAAGAATATAACTATAGTACCTAATCCTTTAGTTAAGAACATCTTCTTAGGTATAAGTATAAAATAATATAGAATATAAATAACCAAGGTAAGTATTATTATTTAAAGTATTATTATAAATAACTACTCCGACTTAGTTACTTAATTCCTAGTCGTCTATTACTAATTTTATAGTCTAAGTAATATTAGCCCTATTATAGGTACTATACTATCGTTATAGAGTAATAAGGTATTATATTTATTATTTAGTATAGTTTAAAAAGTAAGTAAAAACGGTAATAATAGTATTCCGTATTAGCAAGGTCTATAGATCGAATAATAAGTAGACTTTTATTATTAACCTCCGGATTTCTATCCTAATTATATTTTTCTTCTTAATAAAGATCTTACTTAGCTCTTTTCTTATACTTTTATATAATAATAAGAGTTCGTTAGTAATACTATAATCTAACTAATAAAGGAGGGCCCGGAGGTAAAGATCCTAGAAAGTTATAAATAGGCTATTACTATTAATAATATACTTAATTACTAATTCTTTAATTCTTATTACCTAGCCCTTTATAATAGTACTAAAAGTAAGTTTTTATCTCTTTAGTACAGAGTCGTACTCTAAGGATTCTAATAAATATAATAACTCGCTAAAGCTTAGATTTATTATTTAATATTTTAACTTTAAGTAAGTTATTACTAAGCTCATAGTTACTATTTTAAAATAGGTAATAATACTTATTTTATTATAGTAATAATAAAACTAGAAGACTTTGCTTTAACTATTTTTATTATAGATCTCTTAAACAAAGACCCCCTCTAAGTAGACCTATAACTTCCTTAGCCTTACGCCCTTTTATAATATTAAATCGTTATTAATAAAACTCCTCCTTTTTTAAATTACTTTTAGAAGGGCGAGGAGGCTATTATAATTATTAAGGTTAGTTAATAATATAAGACTAGCGTTAGTTAGGGTCTATACTTACGAATTAATCCGAAGTAGCTACTATGTACTAAAAATCGTGCGACTTATTACTAATTAATTAATTACGATATAGTAAATTAATTAATATATAATTTAATTAATTTTAATAATAATTATAGTAGTTGCAAAGGGTTAGAAGTAGTAGTATATAACTTTATTAGTTTTGTTAATATTAAGAAAAGGGGGTACTATAGGTTTTTTAAATTCCTAGATATAGTAGGATGCTAAATCTAGCGCTCTATACTACTTAGGCTTTTTTTTTTATAATAATTACTAATAATCTATTTAGTTAAGTAGTATAATACCGAACTTATAGTTATAAATAAGGAGTCGAGGGTTCGAATCCCGCCGTGGGTATTTATATTCCTAATTATAAACTTTTATAGGGTGTGGTTGGGAACATTAATTTTTGATTAGCCCGGCCCCGGATTTTCCTTTTTCTAAGTAATCTCATATTTAATCAAATATATCAAATATAGGGCCTCACAATACGGGAACATTAATTTTTGATTAGCCCGGCCCCGGATTTTCCTTTTTCTAGGTGATCTTATATTTGATCAAATATATCAAATATAGGGCCTCACGATATTTGATTGTTTAACTCACTAAAATTCCTATATTTGACTATTTGTTTGACTTATTTGTTTGATTGATTTGAATGGGTATGTGCGCTGCTGCGAATGATTAACACCAACCTCGATAATAACATGAAAGCTGCCGTACTACTACTTACAGGTTCGCTAACTCGAGAGCCAAGTTCAACGAGCCTTTGTGCGTCTCGAGCATCGTTTTCAGCTGATTGACAGTCTCTTTGCCTCCCATCGCCCACCGCGCTGGCCCAGTTCGGCCATCGTGATTCTCGAGCTCCCCCGCGATCTCCGTTGTCACACCCAAACAGTTCCCAACAAGGGCCAATACGTGTTTTTCGAAGGCAGCGGGCAAGGAGGCCTTGGTGGCGGTATCGTCGATGAGAAGCTCGAGCACGATGCGCAGATCGGACAGTTCTCTGCTGACAGCGGCGAGATCTTCGCGCGCATCGCGACACGTTCGAACAAAATTCGTCACAGCCTGTGTCGTCTTCCCAATTGCGCCAATCAATGTGATACAAGCAGTTGTGATTGAAAGTGGATCGGCCATTGCTCTTGAATCTGAGGATGAGAAGACAGAGAGTGTTCGCGAAACATCTTGTAAGGAGAAGGACTGACAGCGTCTCCATAACATATCACGTAGGTGTGCCTCACGCTGCGCCTCGCCAGTACTATTTGCTCAGCCACAATTCCTGGCATACATCTGTAGGCGAACGATAACGTGTCAAACTGTAGAAACTCGTGCTGACATGCAGGTTGAGGTAGCGCTAAGACGGGTGATAGGCGGCCTCTGTCTGCAGGCAACAACTAGCTAGACCCCAAACAGTCCAAAACCATGTCCAATGAATGCACACCTAAACAGCGATGCGAGTCTCAACGTCAGATGTCGTCATCAGACAGCCTGGATAATAGCAGGCAACGTTGTTCCCCAAGCAGGTGAGTTATATCGGTGCGGATTCTCTTTGATAGATTCCACTCAGTCTCAATGAAATGGACCGTAAAACACGACTTCGTTTGTGGCCGACAAAAGGATGAGCAGCAAGCGAACGAGTATTGCCAAACCATTACAACTCCGAAGACTCACTAAACACAGTATTTTAGTTTGTAACGACTTGTGAAAGTTAAGAACAACTCTAAGACAAAAGCAATCCGACTGCGCCATCTCGGAATCAGACATGTCAAGCAAGGCCATATATATATCATGTCTCACGGTGAGTGAGCACTTGTTTTTTTCCCTCCATAGGTTCAAGAACAAAAGTAACTACCGTCAACAGTCTGAGATCAGCAAAAGTTTTGGACACTGTGGGAATTGAACCCACGACCTTTCACAAGCAAGCGCAATTATTCACATCCTTAGGAAGAGAGAAATAAGATGCGAAGCGAAAATCATACCCCTAGACCAAGCGCCCTATGACTGGTGGCTGGTGAGCCTGCAGCATCCACTAAGATCCGCAAACAGATCTGACTGGGTCCTCACAGAGTCGCAAAGTCTACCCAGCAAGTTAAGTACTCATGGAATCCACGGTCAGCTCTCAGGGCTACTAGCGAGCCACAAAGCACATGGACATGTTGCAATTCCTCGAAATTGGTGTGATGATTGGGAGCGAAATCATGGAAGGCGACTGGAGGAACATGAGCCTGCGCCCAGTTGGGTTGGGGAGTGGATCTTAATGCAGATGGGATTCGTGCATATCACCGGAGACAACGATTGCGGCATATTCGCTCGTATTATTCCCGGGAGATGAGAAGATCTTCGGCCAAATCTGGAAAGTGCCAATGTCAAATTGCGATCAAGTGATCGGCATTCCAGAGCACGGAAACTGAGACATACTCATCTAGCCCGAAAGGCCGCCGAGGGTTTCCAGCCGGCCTGGGCCTGAAGCTTCCGGTTGCCGGTATCTGACTAATTTCGCGGTATAAGAACAGTGGAACAAGACCCGTAGCAGTGAGTAAAGGGCTGTCAGATCCTCTCAATTGCTGTTCGTAGAAATTAGCGGTTTTGCGATTTGGCGCGGGCTATGTTGCGCAAGACCTTGAGACTGGGTGGTCGAGGGTTCAGACCTTGTTTCTTGTTTGATTGTAACCTTTGGTAACAGTATGGGTTGTCAATGTAGCCACTGGGCAGTCGTAAAGACGAAATTTACACCTCAATCAAATTCGTCACTAGCATATGCATGTAGGACTGACAAAAGCCATGTGTTCTTATTGATGCCTTCGCCCAATATTTTGATCTAGGTCGCCACATGGTGGTCTAAAGAGGTTTGGGGGGCATTCAAATTTCCATCATGGAATGCAAAACACCACCAATCCAACTGTTATGATATTGCCTGAGGTCCAAGTAACAGGACGCATTCCACAAGTTCCGCTTCGAGGTCGCATGCAACAAAAGCAGCTGATTCCTGACTTTTTGTTAATTTGCCAATCTTTGACAGTCTGCATTCACACACACAAATACTTTGGCACAGCTTCCTTCGATAATAATTATCGAGCTATCGCCAAACCACAGCATCATGTCATACCGAGGCCCGGCGAAGAATCCGCTGATAGTGTTATCAGACGGAGTATGGACTGGTCGAGAAGCCAACTCAGAGTCCAACGTACAACGGCTGGCAAGCTTGGTGTGGGGAGACTCTGGGCTGCCTAATGTCGGATCGGAAGTCCAATTCGACCGCGGCATACAGTCGATCGCGCAGGGGCCAATTAGGGGCCCTATTTAGGATTATCGTAGCTAGCCTAACCTGCGGTTAGAACCTCCTTTTTATACTACGTAAAAATTTATATAGTTAATTAATCTCTTTATTAACCCACAGTTCGAACTAATTCCCTTATAATAAAGAAACCTATACTAATTAGTAATTAAATTCTATTATTATAAATTGGTAAGGTATTTTATTATATAGAAAAGACGACTTTTTAATACTATACGGGATAAGAGATTTATATTAATTAACTTTATAAAAGTAATAAAAAAGGAGGCGATTTTTAAATACTATACGGAATTAAGTAATCGTAGCCCTTTACTACTTATAAGAGGTTAACGTTTATTATATTAAATTATACTAATTAATAGAACTACTTAAGTAACTAGTATTTTACTATTACTTTAAGTAGCTTTTTTATTAAATAACTTTTTAACGGCCGGCCTGCGATTAGAAATTAACTAAGTAATAAAAGGGACCGCTAGAAAAGCGATAATTACTTAACTATAATTAGGCTATAAAAAAAGACTATTTAAAAAGATATAAAATAGGGTACTAAGGGGCCGTAAAAGGAAAATCTCTAAAGTATCTAACCTTACTAAGTATAAGTAATAAGTAGTATTTTTAATAAGTCCTTAAGGCCCGCGATTTTATAAAAAAGGGGGGCTTAACTTTACTAACTATACTTAATAGCCTATACGGATCCTCTACGAGCCGCTTAGTATTTATATTCGACTATTCCTATAGAATACTGCCCTAGAGGAGGTAGGTTAAGGAAGGAAGTTATTTAGAAGTTATAGAGAGTACGAGGCTTAGGAGGCTAGAAGTATATAGAATAGTAGAAATTAATAACTAGTAAAAATTAATTACTATATCTTCTTATAGTAATATAAATGTTTATTATTATTATTAAAAAAAGGGGGCTATTAAAACCTACTTTTTTATTTTAAATAAAAAAGAGGTCTTAGTAAGTATAATAGCTAGCGATTTAGAAAGGTAGTAGTAGTTACTAGAGATAGTAAAAACGAGAGTAGTAATAAGATAGTAAGAGGAAGTAGGAATTTCTTAGACCTTAATAAATTCGTTAAGTAGTAAAAGTACGGGGTTATTATAACTAACGTGCGGATTAAATATATCCTTATTAAAATTAAATACGTTAGTAATTATTAATATAAGTATAAGCTAGAGTACGACCCTTAGCGAGTTAGGGTAAGGAAAAAGAAGAAAAAACCCGATCTTAAATAGAATCCTAATCCTTTATAAATAAATAAATATTAACCTAGATTATTAAGGGACGTAGATATATAGGATTATAAATTAGCTTAATAATAAATAAATTAATATAATATTAATTTAATTAACTAAGGTTTATAAAAAAAAGGGACTATAAGAATAACCCCTATTTTATAAGATCGTAAACGACCTTAGCTACTAATTAAATAAATAGTTTATAAACATAAGCTTAGGAATCGTAAAAATAGTTAATAAATTCCTCTATAAATAAGGGGTATTACTAACGTAATTATAATTATAAGAACTATATAAAATCTTAGTAATAATAATTATAAAAGAGGAATTTATATTATAGAACTAAGTATAAGTTAATAGGGTATATAATCGCTTTAACGAATTTAAAAAAAGGGTAAATAACGTAGATTTCCTCCCTATAATTACTAATAGTAATCTATTATTATAAAAGGATATATAGAAGTAAAATATAGTACTAAAAGTATAATAATTAATAATTCTATTTATTTCGATCTATAGCTCGTTACTATTACTAATACGAAATTCGGCACTAATTAGTTAATAAAAAAAGAGGTAAACGACCCGGAGTTATTAATAATACGTAGCGACGTAAGGATCGTATATAAATACTAAAAATCTAGTAGTAAATACGAAGTAATTTATAGATTTTAAAAAGATCTTTTTAAAAAAGAAATTATACTCTAGGGGGAAGTATAAGGTCTTATAAAAAACCTTAATAATATTTTATAATTATTATAAAAAGGTCGGGATTAGGGAATACTAGTACTATTTAGTAATTAATATCGTACTTATAAGTAAAGCCTTTAATTATTACTACGAGGCGGTATATAATCTCGATTAAAACGACTTTTTTAGTATTATTAACGTAATCCAAAGCCGTTTTAAGACCTATAATAAGAATCTAGAGCTCCTATCCGAGCTATAGGTAATTTTTTTTATATTTATAGCTAGGATAATAGAGGGTAAATCGTAAGTAAAAATCCTTAAAGAGCTTATTAATTAAATTAATAAGCTAATAAAAACCTAGTTAAATAAGAGAACTAACGAGCGAAAAGTCGGATATTTTTATACTATAATCTAACGTATATTAAAAATAAAAATAACCTTATACTAAGTACTTAAAGACTACGAGACGCTCTACTCGAGGCTAAGATCTAGTTTTAATATTAAAATAAGAATACCGTACTAAACTTACCTCTAGGCGTATAATAGCCCTTATAAATAGTACTAAGTCGATCGAATATATAATAAAAAAGGGAAAAAAGTAAGGTATAGTAATCGCTAATAAAGAGGCCTAGATTTATTAAATAAATGAAAATTTAACCTACGAGTAGGGTAATATAAAAAGGAATACTTTATTTATAAAAAAAATAGATATTAATTAAGTAACTACTCCGAAAAAGAGCATACTAAATCGTATGAATAATATAAAAAGTCGAGGGTAGTAAAAGGCAAAACTAGCCCTAATTAATTTAACTAATTCTTTATAATATATAAGGGTAGATCTGGGGGTATAAAACCTAGTATAGATAACTAAATTAACGGCCTAAAGTATTTACTAAGAAACTTAGAAAATAAGGAAGACCTTATACCTTATACTAATAAATTAGATCATAATAAAATTAATAATATTAACTACTCTTTTTTCGCCTTATTAACCTCCGGAGGATATATAAAAATAAATAAGCAAAAGGTAATAAAAGCTCTTAATAAGTAGGCTTTTATTTATAAATAATAAGGGAAAGTCCCCTAGATAATAGGTATAGAGAGGGGCAAAGGGGGTAAATTATAATCCGGCCTACTAAATTTAATAATACTAAATTTACCTCTCTTAATACCTAAGGAAGAATTAAGTACTAAGTAATTATAATAGTAACTAAAGGGGTCCTTTTTATACTACTTAAACTACTCGAACGCTAAGCTTATCTAGGTATTTTATACGAGCGAAAGGTATAGTTTAGAAACTTTTTAAGGGATTATTCTAGATATTAAGGTATTATAATAGTTAATAAAAAGAAAAGGGTAATTCTAAGTACTATAGAGGATCGCGCTAGTAATACTTAATATATTAATAGCGGGTATTATAAGGATTAGTTTCGGCCTAAGTAAAGAAATCGTCGTACTAAGTATAGTAAAAGTAAAGACGTACTTCGGAACGATAACTTTTTATATTTTACTTATTAATACCCTATTTCTACTATATTTAAAAAATATAGATCGACTAAGTATTATATTTAATAATATAAGGAATAGAATCTCTAGCAGTAAGTACTTCGAAATAATTAAATAACAATAGGGGCACGCGTTTATAAAGCTTACTAATAATATAAAGTCGATTAATTACCTAACGAAAAGTAAGTTTAAATAATTATACCGAAGATTTAGCTACCCGTTAGTTACGAGACTATATAACCTCTTAAAGCGATTAAGTAACGATAATATTAAAATAGGGGCGCTAAAATAATTAATAAAAGTATACTACTAATACTAAATAAATACGTAGAGCCCACGCAGGTTTAAATTTAAATTATATAATAAGCTTAACTTTAATTAGGAAATTATTATTAATATCTTCTACTTAAATAATTAGCTAGTCCTATACGTAATTAATATAGTTATATTTTTTTAAATAGGGTAATTCCTCTAGGATTTATAAGTAAAAATAATATAAGTAGCCCTATAAAAAAGCTAGATTAATATATACTAAGGACTACTAAATAGTATTAGAACTAATGCTAATACTAGTTTTAAGTTAGTAGAATTTAAAGAAAATACGAAAGCCTATAGTATATAGTTAAAAGTCGTGCCCGTTAAAGTGCATTATAGTATTAGAAAAGTAAAAAGGGCATACTAGTAGTTAAAAAGGGTATTTAAAATTATTAAAAAAGAAAATTTAAATTCTATTAATAACGAATACTTCTAAATAGTACTTAAATATTATAATAATACTATAGGGCCTAACGGGCTTATACTAACGCTTCTCGTATTTAGAGTATATTTAAAAACGACCTTAGCCTCGTTACTATTACTAAACATAAGCTAACGAGCCTAAGTAATTAAAAAAATAATACGGGTACTATATAAAATAAGCATAGAAAAGTAAGTTAATAAAGTAATTACTATGCGTAATAGGCCTGATATAGGGGGTAATTTAAATATATTACTAAATTCGGATATATAAGTATAGTACGAAATTACTTAATAATAAGCTAAGTTATATAAATTAATTTTTATTAATAAGCGATTTTATATAGTTATAAGGGATCGTAACTAACCCCTCGAGGTATTAATTATAGTAATAAAACTATATTATATAGATCTTAGCGAGGTAATTTCTAATTTATAAAAAGAAAAAGAGCTAGGGGAAACTATATAACCTACGATAGAGGTATAAGAAATTATCCTTAACGAAATCGTCGTAGTAGTACTAATAAATAATGAGGAAAAGGAAATTATTAAAAGGGTACTAATATTACTAACGAGACGTTACGGAAGACTATAATAATAAGTACTAATGTAGTAATTTATTACTAACGACGAAGTAATTAATACTTTTTATATAATAAAAGAGAAAGCTAATTTTAAGCTAGTAGTTAAACTATGTAAAAAAAGCGTAATTATAATTACTAAAAAGCTATATAAGGAATTAAATCTTATCGAAATAAATACTCTTTATAATTAAAGAGTTTATTAATTTATTCTTTATAACTTAAAGAAGTATATAAACCTTTATATATTTAAATTATAAATAGTTCGTGAGATTAAAAAAAAAGGAATACCCTAGCTGTATAAAAAGTCTAAATACGTAATTTAGGGGTATAGCAACGTTAAGAAGGCGACGCTACTTATATAATTACTCATTATATAGCGCTATAGCTAATAGTTAATAATAGTACTAATAGTATTACTATAGAAAAAGGGGTACGAGATTTAGAGCTATAATATTACTTAGGCTTATATTTAATTAGCTATAGGGCTTATAAAGAAAATCCTAGCCTATTTACCGAAGGAAATGGCTAGTAAGTACCTAGAAAGTACGATTATTAAAGTATTTAAATTATTATATAGGCTCGTAAAATTAGGTACTTATTAGTAGGCTACTTACTACGATTTTTATATTAATTAATTATTAATAGTTATATTTATGTATAACCCGTGCTTACTAGTCTCTGAGTACGTAGGTAATTAATTTAGAATTATCGGAATATAAACCGACGATATATTAGGCCTATTTAATATTAATTTTATAAAAAAGAAGGATAAGGAGCTTTAGAAAGCGGGTTTTATAATAAAGCTAAAAGAGGTCCTTATAATAAATAACTTATTAATATTTAATAATAGGATTTTTATAATTAAAAAGGAAACCGTTATTTTTTAATAAAAGGAGTAAAATAAGAAAATTAGCCTTATTAATCCGAACGTAATTAATATTAAAAAGTAATATAAGGCTAAGCTCGTGCGAGGGGTATATATTATAAGTATATACTAGCCCGAGGCTATTTTTAACTATGCTAGAGTAGCGTAAGTTACGGAACTAAATAAATAAAACGTCGAGGTACTTAATAAGTAGCTTAAGTAGTAATATTCGAATTTCGATCGAGGTCTTATTTACTACTTAATTAACCTCGTGGTTAGTAAGCTTTACGTATTTATAAATAGCTTATTTATAAATAATAAGGACCTTATTTTATAATTAGAGTATATTATTATTCTTATTAACGAGAGTATAAGTAAGAGCGAATTTATAATATATAGTAATATAATTTACTACTTATTAATTAAAAATAAGCGAGTAATAAGAAGTATATTAGCGTTAGAAGTTTATAATATAGTTAATAGCGTTAACCTCGCCCACGCAATTTTAATAATATTAAGGAGAATTACCGATCGACTTAGCCTTTTACTAATCTTAATAGTTATTTATACGGATTTTTACTTATTATATAAATATCTTATTAAATTAAGAATTATAAAAGAAAAGAGGCTTATAATTAATATTATAGTCCTTAAGTAATTATATAAAAGGCGTAAGATCCTTAAGATTTATTAGATTAATAATAATAATAACTTCGCTAATACTTTTATAAAAGTAGTACTTAATAAGGGATTAGAGTAATTCGTAAGTAATAAAAAAGTTAACGTATAAATAAAAGGATAGGTTATATAAAAAGAATAGAGAAAAGGGGGAAAAGGAGACGACTTAGTAAACGGGCCCGAGGTTAAATTATACCTCTAATTATAATAATTAAATTAATAAAAAAAAGAGAAAGTTAATATTAGATTAGAAGTCTAATTTAACTACGGTATATAATCGATCGTATAAGGGCTAATTAGGGGCCCTATTTAGGATTATCGTAGCTAGCCTAACCTACGGTTAGAACCTCCTTTTTATACTACGCAGAAATTCATATAATTAATTGATCTCTTCGTCAACCTACGGTTCGAACTAATTCCCCTGTAATAGGGAAACCTACACCTAAAGACGATGACTTCGCACACCTCCACCCTATAGGAAAGGCCCATTATGTCAACAGCGTGCCCGTAGGTAGCACGTTCATGGAGTAGAAGACCCTTTCTTGACGATCTTCTTGAAGAGAATATGGCTAACCGAGGCCTTCAAGCCATGTAATTCACGGTCTCAACGTCCAAGACATCGAGCAGCAATGCATAGATACCTACGAGTACCTAGTTCACGGCTACGCCCCACAAGAAACCGAAGTATGGATGTTTGGTGTTTCGAAAGGAGCCTTTATCGTCCGCTCCGTTGCGGGCATGATCAATAATTGCGGGATAGTGAAGCCAGTATACGGTCTGAACGGGGATGTTGATGTTGACAAGACACACCAACTCTGCCAGGAGGTCTATCGCATCTACCGATGTTCGTCAGAAGCCAACACGCCAAAGTCAGAGCAATCGCGGATCTTTAGAAGGAAGCACAGCTGGGCGTTGATCGGAGATGGAGACGTCGTCGAGTCGCCGATTCGATTCATGGGGCTTTTCGACTCGGTCGGGGAACAAGGCATCCCAGAGTTCGCGGGCGCGGTCGGCGTTGACTGGCCCAAGTTGCATGACCACCACGTATCAAGCGTCGTCTCCGAAGTCTACCACGCCATCTCGCTACACGACCGCCTGTACGCTTACCAGCCGTGTCTGATTTCCCGCGACACAGAGTATGGACCATCGTACGGCATTACGGAGCGTTGGTTCCCAGGCACGCACTACGATATCTGTCGACAAAGTTTCAAGATTGTGAGGGGCGTGCTGCCGCAGCGACTCCAGAGTCTTCTGCCGGCGTGGGCTTGGTCTAGCAAGGCGATCAAACCGAACGAGGTCTTGAGCGATCTTGTCTTCAAGTGGATGCTGGAGTGCATCGACGCACATGACCCCTCGGGACTTGTGATACCGAAGAACACACTCTACCATGAGCTAGATGGGCTTAAACACCGTATTTTGGAAGGGAAAAATACTGGCGATGGCGATGTCTACAACCACATCCTTCAATTTGCCCCGTTCGGACGGTACTTTGACCTGGTGTTGTCCACAGCCTTCGGAAAGTGGCAAGATAACCAGCTTTATAAGATGCTCTTCGCCTGCAAGCCTCGTCTAGTTCCCGAGTTCAACGCGTCAGTGTACAATTACGGAGGTCCCGATCCTAACTTGGATGGGAGAATCATACAGAAGCTGGCCAATCTCCCATCAAGTTCAATGGCACCCGAGAAGCAACCCAGAACGCGATACCCATCGACATCATACGATGGATGGCTCTTGAGGCGATAGGCCTGATCGAAACTTGGTGCATTGTGTATATTGCTGGAACTCAGGCACAATCTGTGGAGATAAGTGCACTAGGGGTGTAATATGGATACCATGCTTGCATGAGCTGGCAAACAACTTCGCACATATTCTCTATGATTGTGTACTAATACCAAATTACGACTATGAGTTATCTCGTCTCCAATGAAATGCTTTCTTGTCGCTGGTCTTATGAAGTCGAAAATCTAAACTTTAAGGAAAATGGTCGTTCAGTCGTTATTAACACTCGGGGAGGCGTATTTGACCCCCCTTCCGCGTCCATGGGTGAAACAAGCTCTTGGTCCACTCCCAAGTATGAATGGCCATGCTCATCGTGCCGAACAAGAAAAAGGGTATCAAGGTGTTGGCGATCATGTATAGCATACCGCCAGACCGCTTGACGATGTCGTAAAGCTCGCCACGAATGATGCGCAGCGACTCCTCCTCGTTCTCCCAGGGCCCCACAAGGCGGAACTTTGCATTGAAGTTGCTACCCATAGCCCAAGTGTACAAGGCCTTGAAACCCTTAGAGTAGACATAGCTAAACCGTGGTGCTGAGCCCATGTCGAGGGCTAGCTGGTATACGTAGCTCTCGTGGTCGACACCGCGCTTTTCGGCCCACGGGTCTCTGCCACATCGAGGGTGGAGTTTCCAGTCGATATCGTAGCCGGGTAGGGCGTTCGGATCCAAAGTGAGTCCTTTCGACGGTGTTGTTAGGCCAGGGACGTTAGGATACTTGGATCTGAGTAGTTGAAGGATCCAGTATTGGGTCTGCATCTCGGCGAGGGTGGGAATTGCACCTGGGAAGCTATGTTAGAAGCAACATTCGTAGGGAACATCTGTGGTTGAAGACCTTACCCAAATTCGGCCGCACGAAGCCAATAAACCCTACTGATACATCGCTGCTGTGGTAGATGGCTCGTACATCGGCTGTGTCGGGTGTGCCATAGCTCTTATCGAGGAAAGGGAAGCGGCGGGTGTAGCCAGTTGCAAATAGAATCACATCAGGCTTCACCACCATCTGCTTTATCTTCTCCGACTCTGGTCTACCGGTGTCGCGGAAGTGCAACACACCATCGTCGTCAACATACTCGGGCCAAGGCGCAACGTCAATGTATCGACCCTTGGTGTCGACGTCAAGCTCTTTGATGTAGAAGAAGAATCGGCGTATCCGCTCCATGGCCGAAAGAGGCGGCCGCCAAGGCGCTGATAGGTATGGCACAGCACGGGTGGATTTGGCCGGGAAGACTGCGATCTTTGGTTAGCCGGTTCCTGGATATGTTGGTGCGGATGACTGCATACAGTGATCGATGTGCATCCTCTCCCGACGCATGCCGCCGACATGTTGGTCCCAGCCCTCAAGCGTCCCACCAATTAGCGAGAATGTAACGTCGATCTGTTGGTTGTAAAAATCCCAAAGCAGTTGGCTCGACTGCAATTTCTGGGGAACATATGCAGTGTCGAAGAGACTAGCGATGGAACAGTCAACGGGTTTATCGTTTACTTTGCTATTCCTGCCCCAGAACCCGAACATGATTGGTGTCGGTGCAGTCTACGACAAGTCAATATCAACCTACACAAATATATCTTCAAAACATCGAGGCTTACCTTGGGTGCAACGACGAATCCATCTCGGTGGCACATCACAACATGTTGAACGGTTTCTGTCGTCGCCGCGAGTTGACCGAGGTCTTGACCAGTCTCTCCCGTGCCGACGATGACGACGGTGGGTTTATCGCTCTTGACATCTCGTAGTTGATCTCGGCTCTTGAATTGCGATGAGTGGAGGACCTTGGGGACCTTCTCCAGCCCCGGAATGTCAGGAATACGGGGTTCGAGGTTGAGTCCGGAGCAGACGGCAACGGCATCACAGTCGTAGTCGAAGGTTGTGCCATCTTTGCGGGCGACGGTGACGATATGCCCTCCGCCATCTACTCTTTCAGTGCGAGTGACCTTAGACGAGCATTCGATGTGAGGTCGAAGCTCGAACCGATCGCAGTATTCGTTTAGGTACTGTACATAGACAGCCGGGGTGACATAATCAGCGGCATCTCGGGGCAGGCGGTGATCGGAGAAGGCGGTCAGGTATTTAGACGAGACGAGCTATGGCCATGCTGTCAGCCTCAACAAACCTTTCTCTCTGTCCGATGGGAATGCATGGTTTGAGGAATAGACAGTGGGTTGAGTTCAGTAGTGGCAAACTTACTTCAGCGTCCTCGTACACTCGATACTTGAACGTGCCTCCGATATCATCCTCGGCCTCAAAGACCCGGATCTGGATAGGTTCAATCGCGAAGAACAAGTGTGCCCATTTCAGATATCTCGCCGTCGCCAGACCCGCGGGTCCGGCACCGATGACAGCGACTTTGAGAGGCATATTCGGTTAGCGTGCGTGGCCGTGAACTTTCGACGTGCCCTATCTGCAGGGTCCTCCGATGTCGTGAAACATGAAGGGACGTCTTTCAAGAAGGGGGCACCACCCTCCACCGCCACGAGAGAATAGCAGAAAGCGAGAAGGTAAGGGCACGAGGGATAGCGGGAGATTTGGTGAGGGAGTGGGAGAAAAGTCCGCTCATGAGACGATGTGGGAAAACGGTCGGGTCTTATGGCTTACCTCACACCTTGGACTAGCATCGTCCGCACAGACAACACGGTACACCTTAGTCTAGGGACGACGGCGAATCTCGGTGGGTGGAAGGGGAACCGGAGGGGAGGGAGGTGTGGTAGCGAAGATGGAATGGTCAAATTCTGGTTTGGATCGGCCCAGTCCAGTCTCGTCTGGTCTGGTCTTACTTTGCCTTCCCGAGTCTCTCGTTTTCCCGACAGCCCGTCAGGAGTACCGGCAATAGAGAGAGAGAGAACCCCTACACCAAGGCCAGGAATAGGAAGAGGAAAAGGACCGGACCTAACACCGAGCTAATGGTTCGTGCGTATGGGCGAACCAGTCCGTCGGAGGGATCCTCTCGACCCTCCCATGCTAGTGAACCCAATTGTGAGGTTCGGTCGTGGTGGATAGACCTTGCCAAGGGTGCAGTAGCGCCACTTAGTCCCATGCGACAACGAGGTCTTCCCTTGTTCTCGTCATCAGACCCTCGAGACCTAAGCGGGGTAGGCAATATCTCCAGCGGGGCGGTCCCCGCGAGAGGGATCGGCTCTTGAGTGGTGTGTGGTTTTTGGATTCCATTGTCTTAGATTGGCCGAGGATGTCGTCTTTCCTCTCTTCGGGAATGTGATATGTGGGAACCTCTCATATCATTTTGGAGCCCCTCAACCCCCTGGGTCCGGTACTTGAGAATTGGGACGTGTGGAGTTACCAGTGTTTATGGAAACTCACTGGGATTCGCGTCAAGGTATCTTCTGCTAAGACTCGCAATCGACAAGATGACTTGTCCCATCCGGCCAACTTTGCGAATCAGTGACCACTCGGTCTGGGCCGGCGTTCATTTTGGCTCAAGTCTCAGGGGCACAAAGACAGCCGCCATGCAGCGCCGCGGCGTAGCCCCAAATGCTGCAAGACAAAGCGTAACGGCGCCCCCGGTGGTTCCGGCGATTTCGTCCGGGCTAGTCTCGCGTGAGTCTGGCGCATGTCTGGGTGCGCCTGGCATCCTCTGGCCCAAGCTGCGTTGCCACACCCGCGTCGCCGACTCGAAACTCAATATGCTGTCATGTCTGTCATTTTGGATTACGGTGTGTGATGAGTGAGCCGTTTTACGTGCGTACTCTTGTTTGTGATGATAACTGGCTCATCGGCTAATGTCTGTCACATTTCTGCAAACATATCAACTTCCATGACGGCGTCATATCGCCAACTCTCCACGTCGAAAAGTCAAACCGTTCTGACCGCCACTTCGATTCCGAAACTTGATCCTGTCAATCGGACCCGGAAGACTGGGTCATTAAACATCCTCCTCGGTCAGGGAGACCTCCACCTGTCCTCAAACTTCATTGGTCTCGGTGCCGTAGCATGAGTCTCTTCCCGCCCCTTTCGTCACCTTATGGCCGAACCACCATGATGTCCACATGCTGCATTCGTCTGCTGTTGCATAGCCGTTATCCACAGCTTCAAGAAGTTTCGCTGGATTCTCCTCCACCGCTGGTTGAGCGCTCCCCTTTTCGTCGCCAACGATTCTTCTACGATCACCATGATCCTTGCCTGGGGGCATATGCGGCACATCCGCAATTCCCGTCCTGCTTGCGGATAGTCCCGCGCGTCCCCAAGATGGGGCTGCCAGTTGACTGCACTGCATTTTACTGACGAGTCTTGACCAGTGAGACAGAAGCCAAGATGTTAGGATCCAGTTGGCGGAAGTCGTTTGCCAGGATCCATGGCATGCTCTGGTCTTACACGTATTTGTAGATAGTAGCGAGGCACTAGGCGCCGACATCCACCTGCCAGCGACTCGCGTTGATTACGGCACTGGGAAGACAACCCCTGCTGATAACCAAAGATACGACATTCTACGACTCATTGATTGCATAGATCTCAACGGCACGTTGAGCAAAGCGAAGCCGCGAGCTATACGACAGAATTTCGCAAGAGTTTCCAATCTCCTTGTTGAAGACTAAGCGCAATCTGACAAGTCTGGTACCTTCAATGACCAGCGTGGGATTTCTGTTCTCGTCCAGCTCTAGGCTTCACCAACTCGAAGTCGCGAAACTCAACAAAACTTTGAACCACCTTGACCCTTGAGCATGTAGGCCTTGAAATGGAGAAATACTATTGTAGCTAGGGTGCAAGCTCGGCAACCGTCGGAACTCCATCGCTTTGCGCGCGCGAAGGCCCCATTGGTCTCATTCGAACCCGGCCGCCCCCCTTTGCCCTCTCACCCACTACTTTTCTCAGGTTGTCCAATGCTAATTCATCTTTCCGTCTCGTCTCCTTCGGGGGTTCTTCCATAACTAGAGGCTCATCACTGCTCGCCGGTATGAAGAACCAAGGACGAGCAACCCAGTTGGGCATCCCGCTCGGTTTCGGTGAATAGTTGACGTAAAACGGCAATGTCAACTCCATGATTCCAACCTCTTTGCGGAACGCGACATCATCGAACTTGGCATGGATGTCCGTGTTCATGATGCTGATCTTGCTCCAAGGAGCGACAGCAGCCTCGGTGATTTTATCGACCGTTACATGAGTTGCCAGATTGATTCCGGACCAAGACGCAAGAGAGGCCGTCGTGCCCATCTTGAATCTCTTCAGTGCCGTCATATTGCTGCTCCAGTGGTCGAGCAGCTCATGCCAGGACAAGCTGGAGTGGTAAAACTCGGTCCAAGTGTCGTCGACAAGATCAATGTCCCACGTGGCTGGCAAGTACCCACGATTCGAGACTTCAACGTCGTTGCCGTCGGCGTCGTGGACAGTAACTATGGTGTAGTCGCGGTCTCGATCCAGATCCCAAATCTCCCATTGAGGGATTGTACAGTATGCTTTCGATACCACCACGCATTCATCGAGGTATAGCTCCTCTATCCCGCCAGCTAAGCTCTGACTTCCGAGAGAAGCAAACCAGTCTAGCTGCCACTCATGACTGAAGCAGTATCTTCCAAGACCTAGGACCTTCAAGTGCGGAAATCCAGAGCCTGGTCCGCTGCCGGGATTGATGAGGCGGAAGTCGAACTTGGGTTGGTAGCCCCAGATATCGTCGTAGTAAAGAGACAAGGTTGTCAGGTTACAGGCGAGCTGTGGTTTGAACCACGAGGTGAGTTCGCGAAGATAGAGATCTTGCCACTGGTAATTGTACTCAGTCGGCTCATCCTCCAAGTTGTCCCATAACGAGTTGTCCGGGTCATCAGGTGCTACCATCAACTTGACACGTTTGAGCGTTGGAAGGGCCATTACTTGCTGGAAGATGGGCCAATCCGCGAGGTGCTTCCGATGCAATGGGTCTTCCGTACCATGATCTTGGCCCTCGTTGATATCCTCAGCTAGATTGAAAATGGCCAATTCCTCTAGCTGGATTTTGGGAAATCCGCCATCAATCAGCCTGTCCTCTACGCTCCAAGACATGTCCGGGGTTTTCAAGCCTCCCATCCAGGCAAAGTCTTCCGACGTCCCCAGGCTCTGCGACAATTGAACCAGATCCTGATCATCTTTACTACCGCCATGTATGCAGTAAAAGGCAACAAGAATGACAAAGCGCCGAAAGCTGTAGACATCATAGAAACGATAACTCGTGGAGTTATTCGGTTCAGCGTTCTCGTCGCCGTCATCTGCATAGTCGGTAAACTTCAAGTTTAGAACCTTGAGCCCGGAGAAGTATCTGAGGTAGGGTAAAGCCTCAAGGAAGTCTATGGGGAAAGGGCAGTAATCCAGAACCGCGCGAGCATCACATGTGACCTCTCTCACATGTCGTCGAAGGTTTGCAAAGTTTGCAATGTGCGTGAACCGGTCGCAGAAAGGTGGCTTGAGTAAGATATGCTGGAATGATCTGGGGGTTGCTGCGGCGGACAGAATTTTGCTCCCCAGCCGAGCGGCGTGAGCCGTCGACTTTGACGTGTGGGCAAAGACGAGTCCAAGTACCTCCACTGGTAGCCGCGGCAATGGAGAGGGACTCTCGGCCATCGGTTTTTCAAGGCCAGGTTCGGCCGGGGAGGATGGCTTCGTTGCGAGATGGTCGGAGTTCTGTCGTTGAGTTCGGATTGATGACATTGAGGGAAAACTAAAATCCAGAGTGCCCCTGTCTCGGAGGAACAAGAGCCCCGCACATCTAGTCCGCTGAGATCATTGGCGAATGAGGCTCAAGCGTAGTGAAGTGTCGCAACCTCAATCTAGTAGATTGGGTCCTTGACCCTCAAGCCAGAAAGGAAGATGAAACTATCCTTCTGCAAAGGGGTGTCCTCTCATACTTGTTAAAATATGACCCATATCCTGAATGGAACGTGGTGTTCTGATGTGAACCGCACATCTCCATCGGCTCACTGTCGGAGTTCAGAGGCAGTTGAATTGCGCTAGCGGCTGATCACTATCGATGGAAGGCACGCATAAAATGCACTTGCCCGCAAAGGCCAATGACGCTAGTTAAGTCAACATACCCACTTCCTGGCACCCCCCTGTTTCTGGCACCACAAAAACGATGGGATCACAACCCAACCTCCTCATTACTATTAACTATTAATCCTCAATCATACCCACTACAATACAACTACTAGCCTCACTAAGGCATTCAGAGTCGCTAGATTTAGCCGTAATAACCTCCTTTTTACCCACTTCGATTTAAGCCCGATAGATATCCCTAATATTCGCGAACTTCGTATTAGGATCGATTTAAATAGTCTTCCTCTTCCTTACTATAGTATTAGTAACTTAAGCCCTTAGCTAAGCTAATTACTATTAGGTAGCTACTAGTTACTAGGCCTACTTTATAAAGCCTTTTTTTACTTTTCTAAATAGTAGCCGTTGAGTACTAGTATTATTATCGAGTTAGGTATATAAGTATAGTTAACTACTAAGCTCTGCTAGCTTCTTAGGTATTAACTAGACTACTATAGAGGAAGTAGAATCCTATGGCTTAACTAGGGTAATTTATTAACTATTATAGTATCGCTTTCTACCCTAATTAGTTATTTTAGGTATAATAGGCTTAGTAAGAGGCTTAGGTAGTACTATAGGGTTTATTAGGGGCTTAACTAGAGCTATAGGGTATAGACTAGTCTATTTCTAACTACTTCTAATATTCGAGACTAATAGACTAGTAACTCGAGCCTTTTAGTAACAGTCTAGGAAATTCCTTTTACTTATAATAGTAAAATCGTTCTATTAGGACAGGTAGCTAAGCTCCTTTTAATAGGCTAACTTAATAGGGTTAAAAATAGACTAGTTAAGAAGCTAGAGGATATAAGAGGAGTATAATAATAAGAATAGTAAATAGATATTATTAATATAGTAGTTCTATATAAAGTTTATCGTTGTATAACTCCTATACTTATTTATAATAAGTAGTCGAGCCTCCCCCTTAGTCTTAAGCATAGTCTATAAGATAAATACCTTCTTTAACTATTTAATAATAATTAAGTCTATAGTCTAGCTATTATCTATTACTATAAACTCCTACTTATCGTATAGAACTAGATATAATAAAAACTACTATTATTAGACTATCTTCCCCTTAAAAATAATAAGGGGACGAAGTACCCTACCTAAGGCTAAAATATACTTAATAATAGAGACCTATACCCTTAACCTAGGTTATTTCTTACGAACAGACGTCATCTTAGCTATACCTAGTACTAACCTATTAGCTCCCTGACCCTCGAGGATATTAGTCTTATTTATATTATATTTATTAGCTAGTTTAATATCCTTAATTTTAGGGATAATAAGGAACTTAAATTAGTTCTTAATAACCTTAGTAAATACCTTATTAACGTATTTAGAATCGATAGAACGACTTTTCTAAACTTTAATAATAAGGTTCTTTTTTATAAAGGTATAGATCTAGCTTTTTCTTAATAGTTTAGTATCCCTAGTAGTAATTAGAACTCGCTCTATAAATTCCTTTACTTATTAGTACGTTAGTACGAGGCCTAGCGAAGCCTAAATACGAACCTATTATACTAGCTTGCTCTCCTAGTTAGGAAATAGCCTCTACTAATTAGTAAAAGCTACCCTCCTAGTCTAATTACCTTAGAGACGTAGTTAGAGGGTTAATCGTAGTATCTTATACTCTAATAAAGCTTTTTTTTAACTCTTACCGTTTAAAATATCCTCGAGAGCCTAATAAAGCTAATCTTCGGTATATTAAGGTATTATATATAGAAGAAGATATATGTAAAAGATGAGCCTATTTAGATACGAATTAAAAATGTTATAATAAAAGGAGGTTGGGGGTGGGCATTGGGTTGTGGTGGATTTTCGCGTTTTTGTGGGTGCCAGAAACAGGGGGGTGCCAGGAAGTGGGTATGTTGACTTACTTAATATAATGTTTCTAGGTCTCTGGGTGACTTGATACCTTTTTTCTTTTCTCTTTCTTCTCTTTTCCTTTTCTTCTGATGCTTATTTGTAGCTTAGACGCTACACGTACGGAGTAGCCATCGAGATTTCAATCTGCGAGAGTATTTAATTATAACTTACCTATCCTGCGTAAGTGCCGATTACCATTGTCATATGGCACGACCATTGCAGTTAAGATGATGCCAAATTTGGTCATGGCGATTTTAACTAATCTAACAGCCTGAAAGCTGCGAAGAAGACAGTGACAAACATCGTTTTCCACACGTAAAAGGTCTCGAGTAGAGAAATACAGTCGTTTGATAGAATCGATATCGCAACGGCAGGATATAATCAATACTCATGATCCCCATGCATCAACCGTAGACGATAACCAATCGCAATGTGATGTAGGCTCTCTCAGGATGACTAAAAAGCAAAGAGGGTGGTCGTTGGCGTTCTAGCATTAACAATCTTCCTCAGAATATGACTGATCAAGAGTTTGGATGGAAATGAGGCGAGACCCATCAATCAGCGACCAGGACATGAAGCCACGGCCCAAAAAAATTCGCGGAGCAGGAGCGGCCTCCGCAGTCTGTTGGTTTGTTGTCTCCTCGCTCAACGAGGAAACCAAGGCCGTTCCGCTGCTAAACGAGCCAATCGGGTTGGTCTAAGGGACGCAATTCTGTAGCTTGCGGCTTCAACGGAAGCACGATATTGGCCGTAACCCTTGCTTCGCATCAAACATCCTGCTTCCGGCCGAAAACATGGAGAAAAAGACTGGAGACGATGGTTGGAACGTGTTCATGTTGGTGTTGGCTTGAGAATGTTTCCCTTGGGACGTTATCTTCCCCTCTTTCTCACTTTTGCCCCTACATCTCACTCCTCTCACTTCTCTATTGCTCTCTTTCTCACTCTTTCTCAATATCGCGCCCTTCCTCAAAATGATAGCCGATCGCGCTTCAGTCCCTCGTAGTAACTCGGGCTCCGACAGTCACCGGAGTGATTCCTCGTCACCGGTCCCAGCAGCCGCGATAGCAGCGGACGATGGGGCTTCAGACGATGACGGCTACCATGATGCAAGCGATGATAGCTCAAATGCATCTACATCTTTGGCATCAAGTGTTCGAGATTACAACTTTGAGAATAGGCGTCGCTACCATAAGTTCAAAGAAGGCCGCTACATGTTACCGAACGATGATCAGGAACAGGATCGCGAAGACATGAAGCACGCTATGCTCGTGCATGTATGCGAGGGCGCTTTGCATAATGCTCCCTTGAAAAGTCCGCAAAGGGTCCTTGACATTGGCACTGGCACTGGAATTTGGGCTATGGACAGTAAGTGTTGCGTTAAATGTTCAGTCGCCATAAATGAAAGCGCTGGGAGTGCTGATCGTTGAAAACATTCTCAGTGGGCGACGAGTATCCAGAAGCCGATATCACTGGCCTTGACTTGAGTCCCATTCAGCCTGCTTATGTGCCACCAAATGTGCATTTTGTAGTAGACGACGTCGAGGCTGATTGGCTCTACCCGGATGACTCAATTGATTATATCCATGTGAGAAATATGGCTCCGGCACTCAAAGATTGGCCAAGACTGCTTTCGCAGGCTTATAAGTAAGGATTTGAAATTATGTCATGGCTGCCAAGTTGCCCTACTAAAAAGAAGCAGAGCCCTCAGACCGGGAGGTTGGATCGAGGTGCAAGACATGGTGTGGGCGTTTGCTTGCGATGACGGCACAGTCGGCCCAGACTACGCTCCCAGGAAGACGATGGACCTTCTGAAAGAAGCCTTGGACAAGTTTGGTGTGGACATAGATGTGGCCGATAAGTTTGCCGACCGTATTGAGTCCGCAGGCTTCGTCAATCAAATCCATGAGGTCAAAAAGGTACCAGTGGGCACTTGGCCACAAGAGCCTCATTTGAAGACGATCGGCAGTTACTGTGCTGCCGTCAACTACGACTCCTTGGGGGCAGTGACGAACGTGCCGTTTACAAAGGGATTGGGCTGGACCCAGTTGGAGATCGAGGTTTTCTTGATTCAAGTGCGCAAGGATTTACTGGACAATTCCAATCACGCGTATCATTACTATCACTCTTACTCTGGCCAGAAGCCTCTGGAAGCGGAGAGCTAGACATAGGCGCGGGGTCTCAGGTCAGGCAAACATAGTTCCGGAATTCATTTCACATTTCCCCCACTAGATCTTGCCGCTACACCAAGGCTGCAGTCACGTCAAGTTCAAAGTTTCTCGGATTCTTTGACTGACCAGATGTATCCGCATAGAGTAGAATACATAACTTGGGTGTGCTCCACTTTTAGACAAAAACTTACAGCCATAGATCATAACCACAACTCTAGGTTTGTTATGGGGTATGTGGGCGGCGATTATCAAGTTGCTGCCTTACCCCAGTGTCGCGAAACCTCACCGAGTCGTCTTAAACAATACCAGATTATCTCTTCGAATGCAGTCATCTCATTGAATAGAACTCGCAAAGCTGTTGAGGGACTTTCAGCGTTGTCTCGCGGTGGTAAACACAGATCCTTAGTACGTGCCAAAAAGTAAAAAGTGAAGATGGAACTAGATATACTTCACACCAGTCACAAAACCCCGATTCAGTAAAGTAGCACGGTGAGGCGACATGTTACCCAGTGTTTGCATATAAGGTCTTCGTCTATTGCTCATCGTGGTGCCGATTCCTTAGACCGTATTTGCGTGATCCCATTTTGTGGCCGCAATGGAGATTAAAGGGGTCGTATAGGTTTCCCTCTTACAGGGGAATTAGTTCGAACCGTGGGTTAATAAAGAGATCAATTTAACTATATAAATTTCTACGTATTAAGTACAAAAAGGAGGTTCTAACCGCAGGTTAGGCTAATTACGATAATCCTAAATAGGGCCCCTAATTAGCCCCTACGTTAATTAACTAAATACTACGGTCGAATTAGACTTCTAATCCGATACTAACTTTCTCTTTTTTTTATTAATTTAATTACTATAGTTAGAGGTATAATTTAACCTCGGGCCCGTTTACTAAGTCGTTTCTTTTTCCCCTTTTTCTCTATTCTTTTTATATAACCTATCCTTTTATTTATATATTAACTTTTTTATTAGCTATAAATTACTTTAACCTCTTATTAAGTACTACTTTTATAAAAACATTAGCAAAGTTATTATTATTATTAATTTAATAAATTTCGAGGATTTCGCGCTTTTTATACGATTACCTAAGGGCTATAATATTAATTATAAGCCTCTTTTTTTTCGTAGTTCCTAATTTAACGAGATATTTATATAGTAAGTAAGAATCTATATAAATAACTATTAAGATTAGTAAAAAGCTAAGTTAATTAGTAATTCTCTTTAGCGTTATTAAAATTACGTAAGCGAGGTTAACGTTATTAACTATATTATAGACTTTTAACGCTAGTATACTTCTTATTATTTACTTATTTTTAGTTAATAAGTAGTAGATTATATTACTATATATTATAAATTCGCTCTCACTTATACTCTTATTAATAAGAATAATAATATACTCTAATTATAAAGTAAGGTCCTAGTTATTTATAAATAAGCTATTTATAAATATATAAAACTTACTAGCCGCGAGGTCGATTAGGTAGTAAATAAGACCTCGATTAAGATTCGAGTACTATTACTTAAGCTACTTATTAAGTACTTTAACGTCTTATTTATTTAGTTTTATAGCTTATGCTATTTTAGTATAGTTAAAAATTACCTTGGGCTAGTATATACTCGTAATATATACTCCTTATATAAGCTTAGTCTTATATCGCTTTTTAATATTAATTATATTTGGATCGACGAGGCTAATTTTCTTACTTTACCCCTTTTATTAAAAAACGACGGTTTCTCTCTTAATTATAAAAATCCTACTATTAAATATTAATAGGTTATTTATTATAAAGACCTCTTTTAGCTTCGTTACGAAACCTACTTTTTAAAGCTTTTTATCTTCTTTTTTTATAAAGTTAATATTAAATAGGTTTAATATATCGTCAGTCTATATTTTAATAATTCTAAATTAGTCGCCTAAATACTTAGAGATTAGTAAGTATAGGTCGTACGTAGATATAACTATTAATAATTAATTAATATAAAAATCGTAATATATAGCTTACTAATAGGTACCCGATTTTACGAGCCTATATAGTAGTTTAAGTACTTCGATAATCGTACTTTCTAAGTATTTACTAGCTATTTTTTTTAGTAAATAGGCTAGGATTTTCCTTATAAGCCCTATAGCCGATTAGGTATACGCCTAAGTAATATTACGGCTCTAAATCTTATACCCCTTTTTTTATAGTAGTACTATTAGTACTATTATTAATCGTTAGCTATAGCGCTATACTATAAACGATTATATAAGTAGCGTCGCCTTCTTAACGTCGCTATACCCCTAAATTACGTATTTAGACTTCTTATATAGTTAGGGTATTCCTTTCTTTTTAATTTTACGAACTATTTGCGATTTAAATATATAGAGGTTTATATACTTCTCTAAGTTATAGAGGATAAATCGATAAACCCTTCGATCGTAAAGAGTATCTACTTCGATTAGATCTAATTCCTTATATAGCTTTTTAGTAATTATAATTATACCTTCTTTACGTAGTTTAACTACTAGCTTAAAATCGGCTTTCTCTTTTACTATATAAAAAGTATTAATTACCTCGTTATTAATAATAAATTATCGCGTTAGTACTTACTATTGTAGTTTTTTATAACGTCTTATTAGTAATATTAGTACCCTTTTAGCAATTTCCTTTTCCTTATCGTTTATTAGTACTATTATAACGATTTTATTAAGAATAATTTCCTATACCTCTACCGCGGGTTATATAATTTCCCCTAGCTCTTTTTCTTTTTATAAATTAAAAATTACCTCGCTAGGATTTATATAATATAGTCTTATTATTATAATTAATACCTCGAGGGGTTAGTTACGATCCCTCGTAACTACGTACGATCGCTTATTAATAAAGATTAATTTATATAACCTAGTTTATTATTAAGTAATTTCGTACTATACCCGTATATCTAAATTTAGTAATATATTTAAATTACCCCCTATATTAGGCCTATTGTGCGTAGTAATTACCTCGTTAACTTACTTTCTTATACTTACCTTACGTAGTACCCGTATTACTTTTTTAATTACTTAGGCTCGTTAATTTACGTTTAGTAATAATAACGAGGCTAAGGTCGTTCTTAAATATACTCTAAATATAAAAAGCGTTAGTATAAGCCCGTTAGGCCCTATAATATTATTATAATATTTAAGTACTATCTAAAGGTATTTATTTTTAGTAAAATCTAGATTTTCTTTTTTAATAATTCTAAATACCCTTTTTAGCTACTAGTATACCCTTTCTACCTTTTTAATACTATAGTACACTTTAATAAGTACGACTTTTAGCTATATACCGTAGGCCGTCGTATTCTCCCTAAATTCTACTAACTTAAAACTAGTACTAATATTAGTTCTAATACCGTTTAGCGGACCTTAGTATATATCGATCTAGCTTTTTCGTAGGGCTACTTATACCGTTTTTACTTATAAATCCTAGAGGAATTACCCTATTTAAAAAGATATAGTTACGTTAATTACGTATAGGACTAGCCGATTATTTAAGTAGAAGATATTAATAATAATTTCCTAATTAAAGTTAAGCTTATTACGCAATTTAAATTTAAACTTATATAGGCTCTACGTATTTATTTAGTATTAATAGCACACTTTTATTAACTACTCTAGCGCCCCTATTTCGATATTATCGTTACTTAATCGCTTTAAAAAGTTATATAGCCTCGTAACTAATAAGTAGCTAAATCTTTAGTATAATCATTTAAGCTTACTTTCCGTTAAGTAATTAATCGACTTTATATTATTAATAAGCCTTATAAACGCGTACCCCTATCGTTATTTAACTATCTTAAAGTACTTATTACTAAAGATTCTATTCCTTATATTATCGAATATAATACCTAGTTAATCTATATTTTTTAAATATAAAAGAAATAGTATATTAATAAGTAAAATATAAAAAGTTATTATTCTAAAGTACGTCTCGACTTTTACTATACCTAGGGTAACGATTTCTTTACTTAGGCCAAAGCTAATTTTTATAATACTTATTATTAACGTATTAAGTATTACTAGCGCGATCCTCTATAGCGCCTAAAATTACCCCTTTCCTCTTATTAATTATTATAATACCTTAGTATTTAAAATAATCCCTTAGAAAGTTTCTAAGCTATATCTTTCGCTCGCGTAGAATACTTATATAAGCTTAGTATTTAAGTAATCTAGGTAGTATAAAAAGGACCCCCTTAGTTACTATTATAATTACTTAGTACCCAATTTTTCTTTAGTTATTAAGAGAGGTAAATCCGGAATTATTAGATTTACTTTTTTAGCTACCTCTATATTTATTACCTAAGGGACCTTTCCTTACTATTTATAAAAAAAAGCCTACTTATTAAGAGCTTCTACTACCTTTTACTCGTTTATTTTCGTATATTCTCTAGAGGCTAACGGGGCGAAAAAAGAGTAGTTAATATCGTCGACTTTATTATAATCTAATTCGTTAGTATAGGGTATAAGGTCTTCCTTATTTTCCAAATCTCCTAGCGGATACTTTAGGCCGTTAATTTAGTTATTTATACTAAGTTCTATACCTCCGGATATACTCTTATATATTACGAGGAATTAGTTAAATCGATTAGGGCTAGTTTTACTTTTTACTACCCTCGACCTTTAATACTATTCGTATAATTTAGTACGTTCTTTTTTAGAATAATTACTTAACTAATATCTATCTTTTTTATAAATAAAGTACTACTTTTTATATTACCCTATTTATAAGTTAAATCTCTACCTATTTAATAAATCTAGTCCTCCCTACTAGCGATTATTATACTTAGCTTCTTTTCTTTTTTTATTATACGTTCGATCGATTTAGTACTATTAGTAAGGGCCGTTATATACCTAGAGGTGGGTTTAGTACGGTATTCTCGCTTTAATATTAAAACTAAATCTTAGCCTTGAGTAGAGTATTTCATAGTCTTTAGGTACTTAGTATAAGGTTATTTTTATTTTTAGTACGCGTTAGACTATAGTATAAAAATATCCGACTTTTCGCTCGTTAGTCCCCTTATTTAGCTAGGTTTTTACTAACTTATTAATTTAATTAATAAGCTCTTTAAGGATTTTTATTCGTAATTTACTTTTTATTATCCTAGCTATAAATATAAAAAAAATTACCTATAGCTCGGATAGGAGCTCTAGATTCCTATTATAAGTCTCGAAGTAGCTTCGGATTACGTTAATAATATTAAAAAAGTCGTTTTAATCAAAATTACGCACTACCTCGTAATAATAATTAGAAGCTTTATTTATAAATATAATATTAATTATTAAATAGTACTAGTGTTCTCTAATCCTAACCTTTTCGTAGTAGTTATAAAACATCGTTAGGGTTTCTTATAAGACCTTATACTTCCCTCTAGAATATAATTTCTTTTTTAAAAAGATCTTTTTAAAGTTTATAAATTACTTCGTATTTACTACTAGATTTTTAATATCTATATACGATCCTTACGTCGCTACGTACTATTAGTAACTTTAGGTCGTCTACCTCCTTTCTTATTAGCTAATTAGTACCGAATTTTGGATTAGTAATAGCGACGAGCTATAGATCGAAATAGGTAAAATTATCGATTATTAAACTTATAATATAATATTTTACCTCTATATATCTTTTTATAATAATAGATTACCGTTAGTAATTATAAAAAGAAAATTTATATTATTTACTCTTTTTTTAAATTTATTAAAGCGATTATATACCTTATTAACTTATACCTAGTTTTATAATATAAATTCCTCTTTTATAATCGTCGCTACTAAGATTTTATATAGCTCTTATAATTATAATTACGCTAATAATACCCCTCGCCCGTAAAAGAATTTATTAACCGCTTTTATAATTCTTAGGCTTACTCTTATAAACTATTTATTTAGTTAGTAGTTAAGGTCGTTTACGATCTCGTAAAATAGGGGTTACTCCTATAGCCCCTTTTTTTTATAAACCTTAGTTAAATAGATTAATACTACGTTAATTTACTCGCTATTAGGCTAATTCGTAATCCGGTATATTTACGTTCTCTAATAATTTAGGTTAATATTTACTTATTTATAAGGGATCGGGATTCTATTTAGGATCGGGTTTCTTTTTTTTTTCTTTATATTAACTTACTAAGGGTCGTACTCTAGCTTATACTTATATTAGTAATCGCTAGTATATTTAATCTTAATAGGGATATATCTAATTTGCGCGTTAGTTATAATAAGCCCGTACTTTTATTACTTAACGAATTTATTAAGGTCTAGAAGATTCTTACTTCCTCTTACCGTCTCGTTACTATTCTCATTTTTACTATTTTTAATAGTTACTACTACCTTTTTAAATTACTAACTATTATACTTACTAAGACCTCCTTTTTATTTAAAATAAAAAGGTAGGTTTTAGTAACCCCTTTTTTTAATAGTAATAATAAATATTTATATTACTATAAGAAGATATAGTAATTAGTCTTATAATCTTTACTAATTACTAATTTCCGTTATTCCATATACTTCTAGCCTCCTAAGCCTCGTACTCTCTATAATTTCTAAATAACTTCTTTTTTTAACCTACCTCCTCTAGGGTAGTATTCTATAAAAATAATCGAATATAAATACTAAGTAGCTCGTAAAAGATCTATATAAGTTATTAAGTATAGTTAGTAAAATTAAGCTCCCCCCTTTTTTTATAAAATTACGGGCCTTAAAGACTTATTAAAAATACTACTTATCGCTCGTACTTAATAAAGTTAGATACTTTAAAAATTTTCCTCTTACGGCTCCTTAGTACCCTATTTTATATTTTTTTAAGTAGTCTTTTTTATAGCCTAATTATTATTAAGTAATTATCGCTTATTAGCAATTCCTTTTACTAATTTAGCTAGTTAATTTTTAATCGCGGGCCGGCCGTAATAAAGTTATTTAATAAAAAGAGCTATTTAAAGTAATAGTAAAATACTAGTCGTTTAAGCGGTTCCGTTAATTAAGGTAGTTTAATATAATAAACGTCGACCTTTTGTAAGTAGTAAAAGTCTATAATTACTTAATTCCGTATAGTATTTAAAAATCGCCTCCTTTTTTATTTACTTCTATAAGGTTAATTAATATAAATCTCTTATTCTATATAGTATTAAAAAGTCGTCTCTTCTATATAACAAAATACCTTACCGATTTATAATAATAAAATTTAATTACTAATTAGTATAAGTTTCCCTCTTATAAGGGAATTAGTTCGAACCGTAGGTTAATAAAGAGATTAATTTAACTATATAAATTTCTACGTATTAAGTACAAAAAAGAGGTTCCAACCGCAGGTTAGGCTAACTACGATAATCCTAAATAGGGCCCCTAATTGGCCCCTGCGTCGATCGACTGGATGCCGCGGTCGAATTGGACTTCCGATCCGACAGGTCGATTCATCATCTAAAGTTTCGGGCGGCTGCTAAAGTCTCATTGCGGGCAGTATTTCTCTTCAACCTCTGGAATAAGGTGGTGCGAAAACTCTGATGCTTCGCTATCGTGACAACCCAACTCAAAGTCAAAGGCAATCGAGACCATGGCGCGGTAAGCACTTGAGAGAGATCCTAGATCAAGTGACAGAAATTGGAGACCGCAAATCCCATTTCTTAATGAATGCACAAGATTTAAGAATTGTATGAAGACATCGCAGCAAAAGGCCATATACGCAGGATCGAGAGCTCGCTGAATTCCGCGGAGAAACACGATGACCATCATCCGCGAAGTCCGTGATAAGTGATAGTAGCACCGGGTTGGTCAGACACAGGAACGTGCTCATGGCGGTCAGCTCCGCTGTTGGCCTCTACGCTCCATCTTCCCCATCACGAAAGGGGCACACGTCACGATGCAACTCAACAGCCCTAAGATGGCAGGACGGATCTCGGCCGATGGGAATGAATGGACTAATCACCGCGCTAATGAGCGCGCGGTGCAAACTCGTGTCAGGACCTTGGCCATCACAATGATCGTGTCCACTTACCCGCTGCCCCCAATAACTTGGCAATTCTATCAGGCATAGTTCGTAAACAACCACCCAATCGTGGTCGTTGCCTGACGATCCGGACCCTCAACTCTATAGTGGTTCGTGCATGAGCCTCACTTTGGAAAGAAACATCTGAAGTATAAGAAACAGAGACAAAGTAACTGCCCTCCCTCCTTTCTCGTTTCTCTCCTCTCTTCCAAGTCGTTCTTTCTGTACATTCTACATTATCAACTTCAACTACAACTCAGCTTCACGCTGGCGTGATTTGGTCACTCTTTCAAATCGATTTCACGCGTCCATTCTTTTATCAAACATTACATTGTTTTTCTGGTATTACACAATATGCGTTTCTCAGCAACCGCCATTTTGGCTGCCGCGGCCGCAACTTCGGCGTCTGCCCAGTCTGTCATTGGCACGGCTTACGGCTTTGCTAAGGGTGTCACTGGTGGTGGTAGCGCCGCCGCTGCCATCCCCTCCTCCGTCGACGAACTCACTCAGTGGCTTGCCGACGATACCCCCCGTACCATCATTATCGACAAGGAGTACGACTTCACAGGCACCTCTGCCAAGGGTAAGGGCTGCAGCCGTAAGAGCTGCACAGTTGCCAACGGCGGCCAGCTCTTCCTTGGAGACCTCTCCTGCGGCACCAGCGACAACGTTGCCACCACTGTCAGCTACGACCTCGCTGCTACCGAACCCCTCATCGTCGGCAGCAACAAGAGCATTCTCGGCTCCAAGGGCAAGGGAATACTCAACGGCAAGGGCCTTCGTGTCAAGACCAACGCCAAGAACGTTATCATTCAAGGCATCGAGATCACCAACCTGAACCCCACTGTTGTCTGGGGAGGTGATGCCATCGACTTGCAGGGCGGCAACGATGGTGTTTGGATTGACCACAACAGAATTTCCAAGATTGGTCGCCAGTTCATCGTCACTCACTTCGCCGGGTCTCGCGTCACCATTTCCAACAACTACTTCGACGGAGCCACCCCGGCTTCAACCACCTGCAACGGCAACCACTACTGGACTGAGATGCATCTTGGTGATGGAGACCAGATCACCATCGACAGAAACTACTACGTCAACGTCTCTGGCCGTTCCCCCAAGCTCGGCCCCAAGGGTACCTTCCACGCTACCAATAACTTCTTCCAGAACGTCCAGGGCCATACTTTTGAGCTTTTCACTACCACCCTCGCTCTCATTGAGGGTAACGCGTTCGAGAACGTTAAGCAGCCTTACGTCGGCCAGGTCTTCTCCAACAGCTTCAACGCCCCCGATGCCAAGTCTGCTGCTGCCTGCTCCTCCAAGATTGGCCGTGCTTGCGTGATCAACAGTATCGACTCCAAGAGTGGCCAATTCAAGGCTTTGGCCCAGACAAACGTTCTGTCCACCTTCGCTAAGCTTAGCGGATACCTCGTCAAGCCCGTTGCTGCCGATACTGTCGCCAGCCTTGTCGTTGGCAACGCCGGTCCCGCTAAGCTTGGCGGCTCCGGCTCCGGTTCTACCCCTACCACTATTACCACTTCTACCCGCAAGGCTACCTCTGTCATTGCCGCGACTCAGAGCGCCAAGGTCACTATTAAGGCCCCCTCGACTCACACCCCCAAGATTACCCCTACTGCTGTCGCAACTCCCAGCTCTGGCGCCAACCACACTTCCAAGGCCCCTCCTTCCCACACCTCCAAGGCCGCCCATTCCTCCAAGGCAGCTCAGTCTTCCAAGGCCAAGCCTACTCCTAGCACTCCCAGTACTCACACTTCCACCAAGAGAGCATCCTGCCAGCAGACTGCCGCTGGCAACTCCACCGAGTCGGCCATCGTTCAGATTTACCACCAGTGCGGTGGAAAGGGCTGGACTGGTGCCACCGTTTGCGTCGCTGGAACTTCCTGCGTTGTTCAGAACGAGTGGTACTCCCAGTGCGTAAGCTCCGCTACCAGACGCAGCGCCAAGGCACTCCGTCGTGTCTAAAGATCTAGACATTGTATACATTAAGACCTCGTAGTCTTTAAAGCTAAGGTGTGACTGGATAGCACCCAGTTTCTCTTCTTGAAGATAGTAGTTTATAGTTGGCCATCCGGCCTTGTATCGAAAGCCAGCCGATAACCGCGGTAGCACATAAGAAACATACGTTATGATCGAGAAGAATCCCTTATCATCTCCGTGATTCGTCCGCCTTTCTGATTCAGTTGAACAAGCACCCGTTATTTGAGTACCTTATGGTACCTTGGTCAATATCTCGGAAGGACCTGAATGACAGATGAAATTCCTTAGGCTCCAAACAAGTAAACAGATGCCTCATTTTGTAATCCTTATCAGTATGGTGCGTAATGTAGACGAGAAGCCTCCGCGAGACTCATGTTGTGAAGCAACCAAAAAAGCATGCTTGAAGACACTATTATGAAGGTACATACACTTGTTCACCATAGTACTTTGACTTTGCTACTTCTTGAATGCCGAAGTGGTATTGACGTCAATACAACTAGCTAAGGTTTCGATAACAGACAGTGACATGAGTGTTCAGTTGATATAGCTGGCCCAATCTCGCTGCTTGCCGTGGAGTTGGAATTGTTTGTGGAGGTGGGATCCGTCTAGTTGATATTGTCCCTTTCTTGCTTCGTCCTAAGTCTCCAATTTTCTTTCGAGCGAGTGTATGGAAGACATCCATGTGTCTTTGAAGGCTCTCGCTACGAAACACATTATAGGGACTCGCGAATCTAGCATATCGACTGGTAGCTGGCACTGTCGTGGAGATAGGGGCAAACAGGTGATTAAGAACCTCGGATCCCGAATATGGACGAACACCTGCGTCGGTGGCACAGCTTACTTTACTGTGTATGTTTGGTCTCCACAGTCTGCAAACTTCGTGTCAACCCGGTACCCCACTCTCCTCAAAGACCCAGCGAGGATCGGAGTACTCGGTCCTCTGAGCCGGATAGTGGCGGTCGTTGTGGGAAATGTGGGTGTTTGGCTGATGCCCGCCAGAGCAGAATTTCGTGCCGAGCATGCGAGCAGCAGTCCATCCATTCGAGCCAGAGGGAACTTAGAAGTGGCGTAAGCATCTAGGCTAGAATCTCTACTGTCTCTGCCTCATGTTCGGAGTGATCAGTAGAAGTCTGCCAGAGGGTTGATATGGAAGCTCATCACAATATGAAGATGCCCCGGCAATTGTGGGCGTGGCGCGATTGAGATGGCGATCTTGAGTTATTATTTGCAAACCAGTCAGAAATGTTTGCTACTTCCACATCACGCACATCCATGTCCTCGACTACAAAAACGGTCCACTCGTGCCACTGTGTTCTTAAGAATGGTTTTTTCAGTCGATAAAGGTACCAGTGGTGCCCGAACAGACATGGATGGACGGATGTCGAGTTTTGCAGGCGCATCCAGCACACCCAGTGTCCTCCTCCTCTTACAAAACTCTCCAATCCTCTTGAGAGTGACAAAACCCCCCTCGAAATCCAGCCCGGGGCACTTTGTACCCACGGACGTGCGATTTGCGGAGGGGCATCGTGGCCGTTTGTCGCAGAGTCCACTGCGTTGTTTGGATCGGAACCAGGGTGATGTGATGTGATGATCTGACATCGCGCAGATCTTCCACTATTTCACCTTCGGACGACCCATGCCATCGGTTATGTTCAGACGTTGAGTTGGAAGCCACGAGGCCAAACAAGACGATGCACGAAACCTAGTACCCGGGGGCATGAGAAGCTGGCACCACCACCCCCACCCACAGTGTGTATTATTACGTAATCAGTAGAGCTACATTAGCACCGTGCCACAGCACACTTTATACTCAGAGGAAAATAAGCATAATTACTATTATTTTTTAGTAGTACCTAGAGGCGGATTCGAGGGTAATTTTAACGCCCTTAGGCCTCTAGAGCAATCTATTTTATTATATATAACTACGGTTATCTATTTATTATCTAATAAGTAATTATTACCCCGTTACCTATTTACTAAAAAAGGGATAAAAGGCTACCCTACTAGAGGAATAGCGATATTTTTATTATAATATAAATATAATACTATATTACTCTCTATAATACTTAACGTGTTAAAAACGCGAATAAGACTAGACTCCGGACGGCCGAGTTTATATTTAGCGAAAGGACTTAAGAAAAAGTAGTATATATAAAACGCCTTTACTTTTTATAATACTTAGTATATATTACGAAAATTATTATTAAAAAGCCCCTCTTATACTAATATAAAGGACGAAAATATACTTTATAAAGAGAAGATTATACTAAAGAGGTAGGACGAGGAAGTCGGAGAGCTTAGTAAAAGTAGTATATAGAAAATCTAACGACGATACTCTTAATAAATCCTAGAGAAGAGCTACTACTAAAAAGAAATAATAAGCGAAATACTTAAGAGAACCGCAAGCCCCCGAGCACTATTTAGAAAACGATAATATTTAGAATAAAAAATCTCTTTTATTATAATATTAATTAATAAAACTAACTTAAAGTCACCTTAGTAAAATAATAAGAAAAGGCGGATATAAGTTAAGAAGAACTATATCTACCCTAATATTACTAAGTAATATAGGCGCGGACGGCTATATAGACCGATATTACTAGTAAAAGAAATCTCTTTTTAAATACGGAGCCCGAACTCTAGTAGACGTAATTTTTATTACTTAACGATCTAGGGACTTAACGAAATTTTTACCCTTATTAAGCCCCAATAAGGCTATAATAAGAGGCGTATATTATAAATCGCAGTTTACGGTTTTTAAAAAAGCCTAATTTCTAACGGCCGGGGTAAAGGCTAATAATATCGCTTATACTATATCTAAGAAAAGTTAAATATTTTAGTAGGCGCTTCTTAGCTAAGAGGGAGTTTTTAGACTTAGTAAAAATCGTACTTCCCCTTAAAAAACTAAATTTTAGCTCTTTTATTTATAAGAGTAGTAGGGAGGAACCGCTCCGGGAGGAAAAAGTATATAAAAGGCAACTAGTATTATAAATAAGGATATATTAGAGGACTTTCTAACTTTATAATAATAAGGACTTAGAAGGCTAGGTAGCTACGTTATTTAACTTATAAGTTACGGAGCGATATAGAAGGAAAAGGAAAAGCTTAGGATAGCCCGAGCGGTATATACTACCGTAGACTATAATAAGCCTTGATAACCCCCCCGAAGAGGAGAGTTTTCCTCTCTTCTTTATCCTTAGATTATAGTATAATAATAAGGCCTTATAAGGCATTCTTTTTAATTTAAATACTACATTTTCTCTTTAAACTAACGCGTAACGGACACTATTATAACGCTATTTATTATAAAATATTTCACGATTCTTTTTCTCTTTTATACTTTATATATAATAATATAACTACGTCCTTAGAGTAGATCTTATTAGGAAAGCCCTCGAGAGAAGTCTAAAACGATATACTAATATTTAATACTTATTAATACTTTTTACGCTAATATTTAATACGCTTAGAGTAAAAGGTATAGCAAAATCCCTATTATTTAACTCCCCTAACATTTTACGCTTAATATAGTAATTCTTAAAGTTAAAAGTAGGTAACCCTATATTATTATTATTAAGTACGTTAAGCCCTTTTATATCTACTCTAAATACTCTTATTAAATAAGTATCCTAAGATATATAAGTACTTATTAAGAATATTACTATTTATATAAGACTACTTATTATTATAGATATCTTTACTAGCTCCTAAGGCCTAACTTTTACTAATTACGACCGTAGTATATTTATAGAAGAGTACCTTAACTTAGTAAAAGCCTAAGTAAATAGGCTTAGAATTAATAATCTTATTAAAGAGGATAGGCAGAGGATTTATATTTTTAGAACTAACCTTCGTTATAGAGCAAAGGATTAGTTTAATACCTAAGGTAAAGAAGATTAATATAACTAGTTTAAGATTAAAGAAGCTTTTTAGAAGCGCTTTAAGGACCCTAATAAAGTAATAGAAAATACTAAGGTAGTATAAGAAGCTTTGCTATTTATAAAAAGTAATAGAGAAATACTTTTTATTTTTTTATAAAAAGTATTAAAGATTTAGAGACGCTTACTAGAGGCTTATTAAGATATATTTACATAACGAGTCTTTATTACTATTCTTAATAATAAGAAAAATATCCTTTTTTAATAGAGAGTATTAAATAGGCTTTTTTATAAAAAGTAACTCGACGACTACGAGGTTCCTTATAACTATACTTTTAGTAATCTAAAGATAATTATCGAGCTGTATATAAACTTAGTTCGGAGATAGCTTAATACTAATAACGAATTAAATACTAAAAAAGAGGGCCCCCTATATAAGCTTATTAAGAGATTCGAGTAGCGTAATAATTAGAACGCGGAACTAATACGAGAAGCGATATATAATTTAACTATATAAAGTACTAAATAGTAGGGGAGTAAGGATAAGTAACTATAGATACTAGCCTAGGTAGGTAATAAACCCCCTTATAATACTAATACCCTTCGATACTTTAACTATTATAAGTGGGGATATATTAGCCTAGAATATTCTAAGCCTCGGAACTTAGCTACGTAAGTAAAGAATAAGGCTAATTAAGAAGAGTATAAGGCGGAGTATCTTTATAAAAAATAAGAGGAGTTAAAGGCTAAACCTATAGCTACTAACTATATATTAACCCCCCTCTTAATAATATAGGAATTAAAAAAAACTAATTAATAAATAATAGGGGACTCTATTATAAATATTATATTAAGCCTTTTTATTAATACTATTTTTATAAAATATAAATAGCTAAGAAACGTTAATAAGCTTTTATATTATAACGTAATATCCTCTAAGGACTACCGCGAGGGTGCCTCGGGTTATAATACCTTAACTTAGGGGACTAACGATAAGGTATATATAGCTAAGAGAACTAGAGATAAGTTACCCTTAGATATATATAATAATAATAGAGCCCGACTTTCTAAAGAAGCTTATTAAGCTATGGGAAGGGAGGACGAGGAGATATTTTAAAAATATATAAGAAAAGTTATACGTTTAGTAAGGGAAGCGTAGTACGTTAGCGGACGCGTTTTAAAAAGAGGCCTTAGTAAAAATAGTAAAGCTAAAGGCTTGAGGGGGAAGTAAAGGGAGTAAGTAATACTATATTATATTAATAATTATTAAAATCGAGCTAGAGCTAAAGCTAAGATAGGTAAACGTCCTAGGACTTTATTACTTATTAAGGGTATAACTAAGTACGATATTAAACTATTTAGTATTAGAGAGACCTTATAGGATATTACTATTAGTATAATAATACTATAGCTCTTATAAATTAGTCTAATAGCTAGAGCTAAGGTAGCCTTTTTAATATAAATAGACCTAGTTAAAATAGGAAGACCGAAGAAATAAGGCGGGTTAGACCCTAAGGCGCGAGTATTCGATATAAAAGAACCCTAATACTATATTAGTCTTATTATAAACGTTAATATAATAAACGAGCAAAAGCTAAGGGGTAATAATAAAGTATTCTTTAAAAATATTATATACGGTCCCGAAAATAGTATACTAACTAATCTAGGGTATATCGATAGTATTATTGAGAACGTACGTATCTTAAGTATCCTTTTAGATAGTAAATCTACTATTAATATTATTAACCTTACTTTTATTAAAAAATATCGTATACTCCGGGTAGAAATATAAGAGCCTATAACAATTAGGTTAGCGGATAACTAAGTAATAGTAGTACACGAATATAGTATTATAAGACTAGTAATAAGAGATATTCTAATAGTAATTTAAGCTATTATTATCGGACGTAGCGACGAGTAGGACCTCCTCCTAAGTAAATAGTAATATAGACGAGTTAACATAATAGTTAATTATAAGAGTAAAACACTATTACTATAGGGACAAAAGGGTCTAAAGACTACGGTACTTATTAAGCTATTACTAAACCTTATAAAGTTCTAGTACTACTATAAACACTAGTACTAGCCCAGGGACAAGCTTTATATAAATAATATATTAGAGACTAGTAATAATAACGATATTATAGAGGATCTAGAGCGTTTCCTAGAAGAGGCGCACTAGGAGGTTACTAGGTCTTACTATTTAAGAAACGAATAAACCCTCGGAGGGACCGGCACGTCGAGGGGTAGTAATATTACTATTTAAACGCCGGTAACTTATAATATACGTTATTACTAGGAATAATATATAAACTATTATCTAAGGGGCCGTTTAATAAATACGAATAATACAGTAATATTAATAATAGGGCAATAGGATTAAGTAACCATAATCATTATATACTACTTTTACTAACTATACTAAATACGTATTTATTATTATAGAATACTACATTTTTTTACGAATACTACGATAACTATCGAGCAGGACGAGATATACATAGGTCGCGTATATTGAAAATAGACGTATTAAAAAGGGTATAATATTAAGACTATTATTATTATAATTATATAATCGAGACCGAGGTATATAATATACGAGTATAGAATAAACATACGGAGGACTATTATTATATAAGCACGCAAAAGAAGGATATAATTAAAAAAAAAGAAGAAGAAATTACTAGGACCGTCGAGGTCGTAATAAGAGATAAATATATATAGTCTAGAAGTAGTATAAATATATAATTATTTACCTACTCCTCTCCTAAAGCCGAGTATAATCGTAAAATTATAATATAGAGCTAGCTAGACTAACGATAATATATTATTAAAAATATTATTAAGAGAAAATATTAATCCTTAATAGTAGTACTGGAGAGGAAAAGTTAAGTTAAAAAAGAAGAGGATACGTTAAGAGAATCCGATATTAGCTCTAATATTAATAATAAATCTAGCGTAAATAACGATAATAATAAGCATCACCCATAGAATAATATAAACCCCGAAACTATCGCTAGAATACTACTCTTAATAATAAGTAGAAATAGTAAAATCGACTAACTAAAGAAAGATTAAGGATATAATAAAAGGTAAATATTTAAAGCTCTGCTAATTTATATACGAAATTCGATTTCTCATACTTACCCCTTAGAAAGTCGATTTTTCAATACTTTCCGGCCCTTATCTTAAGCTCCGTAGCATAAAGTAGACTTATAGTTTTAGAACTTAAATATTATAGTTAGTATAATAATAAATACTAACGAGAGAAGGGACTTAGTTAAACGATTATATTATACTTATAAGTATTATTTTATAAAAATATTAGTAAAGATTAAGCATACTAAACTTATAGAGCACGCTATCGATCTTTTTTTAAGTATACGTACTAAGATTAAGAAGTAACTTAAGTATAATCGTATTAAATAATAGTTTATAATAATAGCTTTTCTAAAGATAGAGGAAGCTAAAGTAATTAGGAGACCTAATAAACGTAGTAAATAGATTATAAATACCCTATTTAAAAAGAAAGTAGCTAAGCCGGGAGTCCTAAGGATTATATATAACTTTTACCCTATTAACGAGGTATTAATAAAGGTAATATACCCGTATTATAATATAAAAATAGATATTAACTCGATCTTTTGCGGATGCCCGAGGGTCTATTCATAAACCGACGTTTTTAATAGCTTTTAGGGTATTTTTATTTAAGAAGGCGACTAATATAAGACCTTAGTCGTTAACTTTAATAATATATAAGAGTATAAAGGTATACTATAAGGACTTAAGGAAGCACTTTTAATATACGCGCGCTTTAAAGATTTAGTCTTTAAATATTATAATATTAACGGATATTACTTTTTTTTAATTATAAGATTCCTCCCTCACTTTTTAATATCGATATTTATTTTTATTAACGACTATAATTTTATTAATAAGATATTTAAAGAATACTTTTATTTTTTATACTACTATTACTTCTTACGAGTAGCATAAGCACTAATCCCCCTAAGTAAAAGTAAGATATTTCTCTTTAATAATTACGTAACGTTAATAAAATTCGAAATATTTACTAATAAGATATGCCCTTTAGGACGGCATCGTAATAAGTTCGTTATATAAAAATAATAATTTAAAGAGTAGCCTCTATAGATATAAGAAGAAGTAAGAGGTTTATTATACTTAATACTATTTATAAGGAAATATATTTTTAAAAAAGCCGACTTAGAGACTATAATTAAGAGGGCATTTTTTAAAGAAGTATTAAAAACGATAGAGTTTAGTAAGAAAAATATATAGTAGGAATAGGTAGAGCGCGAGACCCTAGCGTAGGAAGAAGAGCAGGTTAAAGTACTTAATAAAATATATAATATAGTTTAGAATAATATAACCTACGGCGCAAGCTCGTAAGTATAGTTTTATATCGTAATAGACGTAAGCGATTATACTACCGGTACTATACTTATATAGCTTCTTAATAACTATAAACTAAATACCTTAATTACCGACACTAATTTTAATAAAGCTATAATTATTATATAGATATTATTTCGTTTATCTAACTAGGAAAGACGATATTTAGTCCTAGAAAAAGCAACTTTAGTAATTATACGAGCTTTGACCGAATACTAATAGCTAACGAGCGTAAATCTAGACCCTATTATAGTATATACTAATTACCGATTTATTAAGTAGAGCATAAGGAACTATAGTAAGGTTTATAATAAGCTAGCAAAGTAGATCGAAGTTTTAATAGAACATAATGTGGAATATATATATCGACTTAATATTACGAAGATTATTTAAGTAGTGGACGGACTAAGTCGTATTTATAATAGGCTATAAGACCTGCTAATAAATATTAAAGAGCGACTTATTTTTAAGGCTAAAATAAGGAACTAAATAATCGTAAGAAACGCTAAGTACGAGTGCCCTAGGCTAGGGTATTTTTAAGACCCCGCGAGGGTATAGGATATATTAAAATCTATTTTAGTAAATTCGAGTAATATTAAAAGAACCTTAAGTAGGGAGTAGAAAAGTAATATTTGTTATATACTTTATAATAAGTATAGACTACGGGAATAGTACGAAGACGTTATTAAATTTCTTTTTAAAGGACTATTAGTAATTAATTATTTTTTAAAAAATAAGAAGCGTTTAGTAAGAATAAAAGTAATACGATATAGGATATAGGAGTACGAGCTATATAGGAATAAGATAGATAATAGTCTAGCCCGGTATATAAGTAAGGACTAAGTAGTATAATAACTCTAAGATATATATAATAAGAGAGGCTATTTTAGAGTACTAATTACGATATACTATTTATAAGGGCGGATATATTAGCTAAAGAGAACTTAAGATATTAATCTTTATATTAAGTCTTACTAAGTATACTAAGCGTACGGCCCGAGACTAAAGATATTATTATTAAAGAAGATCTTAATACTCGAACTTTAGAAAATAGTCGTTATTAATTTTATAAGAGAGGTAACCCTAACTAGTGCTAATAGTTCGAAATATATTTTAGTAAATATTAACTATTTTACTAAGTTCGGCGTCCTTATACTATATAAAGAGGTATTTATAGAAGTAGTATACTAAGCATAGTTATTAATAATCTCTTTAATTTTTAAATAGCCCAAAGCTATTTATTACGATAATAGTAATTATTTTAAGAATATATTGTTCGCTATAGTTACTAATTACTATAATACTAAGCTTATTTATAGTCCCGTATCTTACCCTCGGTTTATAAGTTAGGCAGAGCGCATAGTACGTCTAGTTAAACTATAGTTTATAAAGTGGGCATAGTCCTAACCTAAGGAACTAAGGATACGATAGTACTACTAAGTACCTATAATTATACGTAAAATTAACTTAAGATACGTATAATCGATATTTATAATACCATCCATAGCTACGCTTAAGAGGAACATATTATAAAATATAATAGCTACTAATAGTTTTAATAAATTAACTAAAGTACTCGAAGATACTATAGAACCTATTATTATCCTTAATAAAGAAAATATTAATATAGACCCCGCTATAATAAGTTAGAGCATCGCTACTAATATTAATATAAGAGAGGAGTTATATAATAATATAAGAGATAAATCGATATATATAGCTAAGATAATAAATATAAAAACTACCCTAGTTAGAAGATTTACTATAAATAATCTTGTTTAAGAAAAGAGTAATAAGGATAATAAGTTAAACTTAAAATTCGACCTATTGTAAACCGGCCCCTATAAGATTATAGAGCCTATATTTAACGTTTTATATTAGCTTAGGGATATTATTAAAACCCGCGAGGGAGTACTAAAAAAAGTACACGTCTTAGACCTTAAACTATATACTATTAAACCTCTCTAACTCTAGATTATATAACTTATTAATAACGTTCTTATTATTATAAATATTAATAAAGACCGTAGCGTTCGCTTAGAGATAGTATTACTTATGTTAATAAGGGAGTTAGAGCGTAAAATAAAGAGGGTATTTAATAATTAGTAAATATAATAATAAAGAAGAATACTAACGGAGGCGTCTATATTAGTCGAGAGAGTAGCGACCTAGGTTAGGTTATTATAGAAATAGGTAGGCTAAGAAGCTAGTACCACTACCCCTACCCATAGTGTGTATTATTACGTAATTAGTAGAGCTACATTAGTACCGTGCCACAGCGCACTTTATACTCAGAGGAAAATAAGCATGATTACCATCATTTTTCAGGCACGAGTGGAAGGCGTTTCCGCACAGGCCTCTTCTCGGGCGATCTACTGTTTCGAAATGCGATAGATCAACGCACCGCGGACGACGATATCATCTTTGAAAAGTGCCAACTGGTTGCTTGGACAGATGTGGCAAAGGTCGCACAACTTCAGGAGGCGTGATGGTCTGTCGCCATCGCAAGAGTGTGATACAGTGACACTTGACAATCCTACCCTTCAACCCTTCCGTGCCTTCTATTCCTCCATAATATGATCAAGGGTCGGCTTAAGCGGCTAGGTTTTCGTATCTCTGTAGTGTCATGCCACCACTTTCAGTGGGGAGGGTCTGCTCGGCCACAGTCGAAATTGAGGACAATGACCCGGTTTCTGCAGCAGATTGGATTCCCCATAGGGCCATTTTAGACTCTTGCACGAGTCGAAATCATCACTTACCCTGTAAACAAGGGTCCAGTAGGCCAACGGTATTGGTAAACTCCATCAGCCGGCAGAAATTTGACACTATAAACCCCTGGATGCACAAAGAGGGCGAGGGTGAGTTCGACTTGGTTGACAAGTCCCGGCGTTGAGTTCCCGAATTAAGCAACCTTTCCGTCAATCCCACAAAATAGCCTTGCAGTCACGGCTACCAACACCCGTTGAAAGCACTTTTTGGTCTAAACATGCTGCCTCCTTGTTTCACTAGAGTGCGTCCTGCCTCCTCAAGTCTAGCCTGCATTTGCTCGCTTGTTTAAGGAAGTTGAAAATAACACCCGTACTCAGTTAGACCAATTCAGTCAAAAGAGCTTGTTTTCACCACTTTTGCTCTTCGCTGCGCTGCAGCTCCGCATCCACATTCAATTCATCCTTCACTGAGAAATGGGACTTGTCGGTCGGTTCAGAAGTCTATGGGTATGCTCTTGATTCATACGAGCGGCATTCAGCTTGTCGTCTCTGCGTGGGAATATGAGCGCACCACCATTACCCACTGTTGGTATCCCTATCACAGGGATATTAGTCGATTAGTTCGAACCGTGGGTTTTTAACGAAGTAGGTTAATTAACTATATAATTCTGTTACGTAAGTATAAAAAGGAGGTTCTAACCGTAGGTTAAGTAGGCTATGGTGATCGGAAGTAGGGCCCCTTATTAGCCCCTGCGCAGCCGGCCGTACGCCGCGGTCGAATTGGACTTCCAATCCGACACCCACCGATGGATCGGTGCCGTTGACACCGGAAGGAGATGCGCCCCAAGCTCAGACGGACTTTGTCTACAGCAACAGCCAGGCCAACGCAACGATCGCATTCGGCGCCATCATCACGATTATCACAACTGCCTCTGTGATTGCTCGACTTTACACGCGTTATTTTATCACGAAGCAAGTTCGCATAGATGATGCATGGGCCCTACTCGCTCTGGTACGATTAAACCTGCCCCGCCACAAGAAGCAAGCCTACTCACAAGATGCATAGTTCAGCGCTATTGCTGTGAACATCATGCAGAGTGTTTTCACAAAAGTGTATCTACCTACCATGCTGGCCATGGTCACAGCCAGTAACGAAGGGTCAAAAGTAAGCCTTCACTGTTGACTTCAGCGCTTCATCATATTGACGATGCCGGTAGATCCCTTATGCCGTCGGGATCACATATAACATTGCCATGGCCGCCTTGAAGATGACTTTCCTATTTCAGTTTTATCACATCTTCCGGAACGTGCGCATCATGAGAAGAGTATACGTTGGCGCCATCATCTTTGTCGCCGCTTGGACATTGGCACAGATCTTGCTCCAGATCCTGATCTGCTTGCCGATAGAAGCCAACTGGGATCACAGTGTGCGAAATGCCAAGTGTCTTCCGAGCGTGCTGTCGACGTACTTCAATGCGACAGGAACATTGGTCACCGATGTCATTGTTCTCTTCTTGCCTCTTCCTACTCTTTGGAGCTTGAAGCTGAACAGCAGTCAACGTTGGGCAGCATTGGGCGTGTTCGGCATTGGCGCATTGTGAGTTTTTCAGCCGCTGGCATCTTTGGCGTTTACTATGTAAAGGAACCTTGACTCACATGTATCCAGAGTTCCCATTATGTCGGCTGGTCGTATCTGGAGTTTGACACACGCGCCGCCGAAAGGGTACATGAGTACAGCGTGTTGGACGATCGCGGAGCTGGGAGTTGGCGTCACCACGGCATCTCTAGCAACCATCCGTCAGCTTCTGGATCGAAAAGTGAACGAACTATTCCAAAGACACCAAGAGATGGCTCGGCGACAGTCTGCCATGGTGACCGTCGGGTCGCAGACGAATACGGCACAACAGTTCAACACTCGGTCTAACGGCAGCGAAGTCGATTTAATACACGGCAGATGGCCTCACACAGGAACAAACAGCGCTCTCAGCAATCATGGATCCCCGAGATCAACAAGTTCTTTGAGCAAGGTCTTTGAGGTATTCACCAAGGAGAAGTTCCTTCGAAGCTCAACGGGCGGTAGTCAAGGTGACCAGTCGGGGTTGAATCTGCAAAATGGTGCGACAAGCACTATGGTTACGACGTCTCGCAATCACAGTATCTCTATGTCTGAAGGAGCCGCTAATTTCTTGGGCGAATTTGGCATTCTAGTAGAGAGAACTTGGGAGGTCGAAGAGATCCGCATGGAATAGCGAGATAGCTGATGTGACCGTAAGTCCGGTCAACTTAATGAAGTAATACGATGTAAATGTGTAATCATTTAAGAAAGCATTACATCTTGGCCAATGATCGCTCAAGACTCCAAGCGACATTTGCGCGCTGATGATTATCGGCATGTACCCGCCCCTCACGCCCCCTCGGGGGTCGATACCGAACGCCGGCCGAAGTGTATGGTCTCCTAGCCGCAAACTCCGAGATCCACACGGGCCCGGCAGCGGGACACTCCTGCAAGTCCCGTCGGAGTGATGATGCGGATTGGTGTTACGGTGAGGGTTCCTTGGTGATCCTAATACAAGCATCGGAGGGCCTGTTTCGCCTGGCCGTAGCGCAGTGACATGTATCCGTTCCAGGCCCTTTAATCAGCTGAGGGCGTCCTCATGACATCAGAGTAAGCTGAGCAAACAGAAGGGGGAGCTGGGATACGATGTAGAGTTAGCGCCGGACGCCCCAGGAATCCATCACCCACAAACCGTTGCCGGCCTGCACAGCGACATCGTGGTAGACAGGCGCTAGACCTGTTTTAGAAGCATCCTGCGCCAGATGAGAAACAAATTATCTCTGGGATGAGATCGTGAAGTCCTTCAAACTGAGATGCGATCCGCGACGTCGTCAATGATGCGTGCATACTGGAGATACCTAAATCTCGTCTGGACATCAAAACGTCAAGGTTGGCCGAGATCCCAAATTTTGAGATGTATAAATACCCAACGTGAGCGAAACACAACAAATGATAGGTCGGGAAACCAACAACATTTATCACTCCGTATTAGAAGCATATTCGCTTTTATATTCATCACCTCACGGAACCTTCTTCTTTCAAGCCCCCCTAGTCTCTTATACTTCCATACTCTCACGATGCCTACCAATCAAGCCGCTTGGCTGACAGCTAAAAAGGCCAAGCCCTTGCAGGTTCAGTCAGCCCCATACACACCAGCAGGTCAGAATGAGATCGTGATTCGAAATAGAGCTGTAGCTATCAATCCAGTCGACTGGTTCAAGCAAGAAACCGGCGACATACTCTACGACTGGTCAAGTACCCCTGCATCCTCGGCAACGACGTCTCTGGCGATGTAGTCGAAGTCGGCCCAGGTGCTCAGGACCGGTTCAAGATCGGCGACCGTGTTGTTGGCCACGCCGTGGGTCTCGACAAGCGGAGCAATAAGTCATCAGAAGGCGGTTTTCAAGAGTACGTTGTATTGCGAGCCGACCTGACTTCTCAAATTCCCGATTCAATCACTTTTGAGGAGGCCTGTGTAATACCTTTGGGTGCTTCGACTGCTGCCTGCGGTCTCTTCATGAAGGACTTTGTCGGTCTTCGACACCCAGACGTCTCCGCAAAATCCACAGGAGAGACGCTCTTAGTCTGGGGCGGCTCGACAAGCGTGGGGTCCAACGCCATTCAGCTTGCCGCTGGGGCTGGTTACGAAGTCATTGTGACAGCATCCCCGAAGAACTTTGACTATGTCAAGTCTCTCGGTGCCGCCGAAGTTTTTGATTATCGCAGTCCGGCTGTTGTTCAAGACGTTATCAAGGCATTTCAGAAACGGAAGTCTGCTGGCGCAATCGCGATCGGAGCGGGGTCTCTGATCCCCTGTATCAACATCATGGCCGCTTGCAAGGGCCGCAAGTTTGTCGCGCAAGCCAGTGTCGCCGGGCCTGGTAGACCGCCCACAAACGTTTCGGAAACTGTTTCGTTGCTGTGGGCGATGGCTTCCGAGAGCGCAACCGCGACATTCAAGTGCAAGACGAGCGGTGTGAGAACCAAGTTCATCTGGGGAAGCGATCTTATGGCGAACGAGGTCGGTGCGGCGATTTACCGAGACTTCCTACCTCAAGCACTGGCCCAGGGCAAGTTTATCCCGGCTCCCAAGCCGCATGTTATTAGCAAGGGCTTGGAATCTGTCACGAGTTATAGCACGCAGCAATAGGCATACGGAGTATAGTAAAAGTAGCTTAACTATCTAAGTAAAAATAGACAAAAGGAAAAGGTCTATATACAGGGTATCTAAAATAAATACGTAATTTAGTACGTAATAAGCACTTTATAAAATATAGATTACGTAACACACTCCCTAATTACCACTACTAAGGAGTTATTATACCTAAAATAAATATCTAAATACCCTTATAAAGGCCTAATTTAATTAAATATAAATAAAAAAAATAAGCATAAGAGATACGCGTTTTTTAAACTACGTTTATTATAAATATATCTCTTCGTTTAAAATAAATAAAATCCTAACTTAGAATAGTATATATTTTATTACTTTTAATATATAAATTACTAAGGTCAAGGCTACCTAGCTACCTCGTATATATTTAAATTCTCGTAATATCGCTTAGCTATTATTTTTTTTTTCTTTTTAACTTTTATAATTACTATAAATACCCCCGTTTATTACGCGTATACTTACGTTATTATATTATTTACTAATTTTACTTTAAATATAAATATTTAATATATTTAAAAATAATAATAAGTTTTATATAATTTTTATAATACGTTTTATATATAAAATATACGGTTTATTAAGAGTTTAAATAAGTAATAATATTAATAAGCCCCTTAAAGTCGTTACTCCCCCCTATACCCTCTAATTTACTTATTAAGGCCTAGTTACTAAGCTCTCCCTCCCTAACTAAGAGAATATCGAGGTTATTAATTAAGATACTAAGGATTTTATTAAGTTTAAAGCTCTCGTTAGTAATATTAATAAGGGTAATAATAAAATAAATAGTAATAATAAAGGCTTTAATAAGCTTTTACTTATTCCCCTCTTAGAATTTAAAAATAAAAATAAAATTAGTTTAAATATCGAGCTTTTTAAAAAGAGTATATTATATATTATTATTTTAGGAGTTCGTATTTAATATTATTTTAAGTTTTAAAAAATATAAAGCTAGCTCTTTTTAAAAAAGTAATAAAAAATAAAAAAAAAATACTAAAAAACTAAAGTACCCCCCGTAATAAGTATAGTTCTTTTTACTATTCTAAGCCTATTTAACGTATACTTAGTCCTTAAAAAGCGTAAGGGAGAAGCTCTTAAGGAACGGGAGATTTAATATATACTCTATTCTTAAATAGTCTTTTAGTATACTAATTATAAGGATAATAGTTATTATTTTATAAGAAGTAATAATTAGTATATATACTATTTTAATAGCTATTTAGCCGCGTAATATATTAATATACTAATCGTTTTATAATTAATAGCCTAGGCCCTTATCGAGGTTATTATAAGTAGTACTCCCTCTCTCGTAAATATATTATCCTTTTTTATTATTAAAAAGCACACTCTTAATTATAGTTTTAATAAAATATTGCTAAGCTCCGTAGTATTATTAACTAAATAGATAATAATACTAAAATATACGAGAACTATATTAACTTTTATACTAAGGACTTCTTCCCTACGCGCCCCTAAACCCCTCCCCCGAGTACGCCTATATTATTAATTATATTTATCGTAATTATTTATAACTAACTTTTAATTACGTTACTTATTCCTATACCCTAGGTTATTAACTTAATAGTCGCTCCGCTTTTTACCCCCCTTATTTATAGCTTTAAAACTTTAAAATATATAAGGCGCAGTTCTTAATAAGTATAACTAATCTTTTTATTATTAATACTATAGTTCTAATAGTTTTATACTTTTTAAACTAGGATTTTAAATAGTAAATATAAGCCCTAGTTTTATTTTTATATATATATACCTTATAAAATAAAGTTATTTTAGGAGTTTAGGCCTTCGGGCTAAGAAAAGTTCTATTTTATTTATTTTTAAGCCTCTAGGCCGCACTCCGGGTTCTATTTATTATTTACTTTCGGGTATTAAGTTTTTCTAAGTATAATTTAAATTAATTATTTTTAATTATTTTAACTATTTATAATAACTTTTTATATATTATAAAAGTTAAAAAGTATATAGAAATGTTCGAACTTAGCTTATAAAAAGTTTTTAATAAGTCTATTTATTAATATATTTTCTATTATTATATAAGTAATTTTAAAACTACTTTTAGTATGTTCTTATCTTAATTATATATTCTATATATTAATATAGTAGAGTTAAGTAGCTATTCTTTCCTCTTCTCTTATAACGAGCTAAATTATTTATTAATTATTATAATTAACTAACTATACTTCTCTTAGGTTAAGGGTAATATCTTTAAAAAGGCGCTTTAGAGCTATAGTCTCCTTTACGGTTTTTTTAAAATAAAAAAGCTTAGCTTTAGTAATTAACGTCGTAACTATTACTTAGCGTACTAATTTTATTAAATAGAGCTATTAAAAAGGAATATTATATATTTTTAAAATAATTATTATATAGTGGTTTTTTGACGGCTTTATAGGCGCAAAAGATCGACCTTAACGGGATTACGCTTTTGAAAGAAATTATACAATACGGTATACTTTTTAACTATATAATACGCATAATATACTCTAAGTACGCGCTTAACGTAATATAGTAATTTCGATACGAAAACCGCTATATAATTCGGGATAGGTAAGCTACCCTCTTTGCCTAAACTCGTGTTAGCTCTATATCTCTGTTTTTAAAAAGATAAGAGAGGGGTACGCTACTTATTAATAATAAGCTAAGTAATATACTCACGTAGTAGTGCTAGCTAGAAAGGTTAACGGTAGAGGTCGGCCGTAAAAGTTAGAAATAGCCTTCCTTAACTATAGAGGTTCTGAACTTTAATAGCGACGTAGAGGTTTCTAAAGAAAGGGTTAAAAGGGCTAATATCTAGCTACTCGTACTAGAGCTTATAAAGATTTTTTTTATTTTTATTATTTTTAATATTACTTAAAGCTCTATTTAAACTAAATAAATCTACTAAATAAACTTATTAAATAAACTTATTAAATAAACTTATTAAATAAACTTATTAAATAAACTTATTAATATATAAACTACTACTCTAAAGATGCCCCTCGATAGGTCCCTCCCTCTGGGGCTCGATAGATTGGGCCCCCTCGACGCCCTAGCTATCGTAACTAACATAAGTATACTTAAGGAGTAGCGTAGTGTTTTTTAGTAATACGGAATTTAGCTAAGTAATAATACGAATACTATAAATAGCTAGGCTAGTATAGATATTAAGATTTAGTATATTAACGTTAGTTTAAAAATTATATTTTATAGAGCTAGAAATCCTTTTAATACGGGCTATATTATAGACGTGAGGGAATATATAAGGGGTTTTTTAACTTTTAATAATAAGGAGTATATAATACGGGATCTAGCTACTTACGCGGGCTAGTACTAAGAAGTCTTATATATATTAGAGTAGGTATAGCTCGCCCTTTAGACGGGCGGCAGAAGGTCGGGAGTTAATAAAAGGGAGATAACGGTCGAGTTAGTTAACTACTATTTTAATTAGTAATTAGGTATAGAGCGTAATATACCCAGTTTTTTTTAATACGTAATATACGGTACGGCCCCGGCGGATTGCTCCGTCGGGGGGAAAATAATTATTATATTACCTCGTTATTTATAAAACTAGTATTTCTAATTAATAATAATAATTACGCACTCGGTATACTACTATAATAAAGCATAAGATATCTTTTTATATAAAGATACTAAATATATTAGTTACTTATTTTAATATAAGTTATACTTAGGTTAATTAGGAAACGTAATAATTATAAGTAAGTAAAAGCGACGTTTAGTTTAATTATAATAGCGGTATAAAGTATATTTCTAACCTTCTCTTAGTAGCTTTTTATTTTTATTTTTATTACTTACCCCTCGTTTAGTCTAAACTTTTTTTAAAAAAGAGGGGTAGCTAGATATAGCGAATTTATAAAGTTAAAGTACTTAATAACTCGCTCGATATATACGTTATAAATAAATAAATCTTATAAATAAAACGGTTTTATAAAATCCGTACTCTAAGAAAGTAATTAATTAGTCCGTTTTTTTTAAGATTAATATATTTTTTTATATTATTAACGATCTTTTAAGCTACTTTTTAGTTATTTTAATAATATAAAATAATAAAGTTATTAATATAAAATATTAGTATTACTCTTTTATTTATAATTTAGTAAATATAGATCTTTTTATAGCTATATATTATGTTTATATTATAAAATATAGAGGTAAAAGTTTAGAACTATAAAATTAGCGAGTCTCAGAGGCTATATAGAGCGTATTAGAGTTTACTTATTTTATTAATAACCTTATATCCCTTTAGAAATTTAATAATTATTAGTTTTTTACTCTTAATAAGCGCGTTAAGGAATACGTTAATAGTATTATATTAGTTAGCCTTAAGGTTAAATTAGGTAGTTATTACTATTATAAGCCTAAAGGCCTTTATAATAAGCGTTAAAGTATACGTATTTTATAAGGGGTTAAGTAGTTATATATCCCCCCTTATATATATACGTACTTTTACTTCGCAAACCTTATTATTAGTATTATACTTATAAATATATACCTACTTTAATGAAAATAGGCTCTTTTATTTAAAATTATAGTTAATTTCTTTTTATATATTAATATTTCGTAGCTTTTGTATTTCTATATCTATAGTATCCTTAAGTAGCTTTTATAGTTACTATAAAAGATATTTAATATTGCTAAACTTTTTTAGTAAGTTCTAAAAATTAATTTTAATAAGTCGGGGTTTTTAAACTCCTGCGGAGCGCTCTAAGTAGGTCTTATAAATTACTCTCTTTACTATTTAATAAAATATTATATATCCTATACTACTTTTTTCTATAGCTTTTTACTAATTAAATATAAAAGTAAAGAAAAAGTAGTCTTAGTAGTAGTTATAATAATTGCCGTTTTTTATATTTAAATATAAAAGTATTACGAAAATACTACTATCGAAGCGTTATAAAGGTCTACGGGTCCGGTTTAAATATCTAAGACTTAGTAAAGCTTTGCTTAGTACTTAATAAAGCGGTTTTTATAAGCTCTGTTTTTATATAATATTAAAAGTTTATTATAAAGCTTCCTTACTAACGTCGACTTTAGTATTAAGAATTACTTTTTTATAATTAATACCTCGTTTATTATACGCTCTAGTATTTTATTAAGAGCTATTAGGAATTAAAAGCTTAAGAACCTTTATAATATATATAAGCGCTCGTAAAGAAAAATATAGATTATATAAAACCGTCTATAACCCGGTTACTATACCCCGTTTTTTACCCCTACCCCCGAGCTTATATAAAGGGGTTATCTTAGGGATTAATAATAATAATAAGACTATAATAACCTTTTTAATCTTATTAATCGCACCCTATAATATGCTTATTAATTACTTAACGTCTTAAATAATTAAAAATCTAATAATTATACTCTCTTTAATTATAAAGTTATTTTAAGTACTAGTATTTTTAAAGTCTAAATCTACTTCCCTAAGTACTTAAATTAACTTATTATTAATATTAAAAAGTTCTTATAACTCTTAGATTACTAAATTTACTTACTCACTTATAATAACTTACTCCTCGTATACGGGATTATAAAAAGCTTTTTTATTAAACTTAATATTCTTTATAATAAATACTTATTTAATCATAAGTACCTAGATCTTATATAAGTTATATATTTTTAGTATATATCTAACTAAGTATTTTATATACTCGCGGGGAAGTACTTTAAACTCCTTTTAATATATACCCGTCTTACGATCCCTATAAAGAAATATATATAATAACTATATATATAAAGACTACTAAGATACGGGGTTATTAATTTAGAATTACGTACTTAGTAACCTATTTATTACTAGCGTTAATACCACTTTTACTAATTAATTTTTATTATAATAAGCGAATCTCTATTATTAGCCTCCTATAAAGTAATATTATAAATAAAGATTATTATTAATACTATTTTATTTTATAAATTCGTAAAGAGGTTTATAGCGAGGCATATCTTATAAGCTTTAGTAATTACTAATTAACTTACTTTTTTTATATTATTTATAGGTTTTTTTATGTAGTGGTTTTTTTCTAGCTTTATAGGCGCAAAAGATCAACCTTAACGGGATTATGTTTTTAAGGGAAATTATATAATACGGTATACTTTTTAATTATATAATACGCGCAATGTACCCTAAGTACGTGCTTAATATAATATAGTAATTTTAATATAAAAACTGCTATATAATTTAGAATAAGTAAGCTACTTTTTATATAGTAGCGCTAGCTAAAAAGGTCGATAGTAGAGGTTAGTTATAATAGTTAGTTATAATAATTAGCTATAATAATTAGAAGTAGCCTTTTTTAATTATAAAAGTTCTAAATTTTGATAATAATGTAGAGGTTTTTAAAAAAAGGGTTAAAAGGGTTAATATCTAGCTACTCTTCGTATTAGAGCTCGTAAAGATTCTTTTTATCCTTATCGCTTCTAATATTACCTAAAGCTACTCTCTATTTAAATTAAATAAATTTACTAAATAAGCTTATTAAATAAACTTATTAAACGTACTTATTAATATATAAACTATTACTTATTAAGAACTTATTTTAAAAATACCCCTTAATAAGTCCCCCCCTCTAGGGCTCGATAGATTCTTAGGCCCCCTCGACGCCCTAGCTATCGTAGTTAATATAAGTATATTTAAAAAGTAGTATAGTATTTTTTAATAATATAGAATTTAGCTAAGTAATAGTACGAACGCTATAAATAGCTAGGTTAATATATACTAAAAAGGTATAGGGTATAAAGGACTTTTGTAGTGCGGTGCTTAGGAAGAACTACTAATACTTATAAAAATAATATAAAATACCTCTTTTAATTAAGTTAATACGGTCTTAATTAACGGAGTTATAACTAAGGAAAGAGGGTAGTATTAACTAGATTAAAAGAGTAGAGTTCTTAATTATTTTATATTATCGTATTTAAAAATAAATTATTAAAAAGGCTCTAGTTTAATTTTAAAAAGGTATATATATAAATAAAATAAAAATCCGTACTACTAAGTTCCTCTCTCTAATCGGGGGCCCTTTTCCTTATATCTTTTTTTAATTAGCTCTCCCGTAGGTCCTTATACTTAATTAGTTTTAAAAAAAAGAAATATTAAAATTAATCGCCCTACTTTATTTTAATCGTTCTCTAATTTCTTTTTCCTTAATCCTTTATAAAAAGAAATTATCTTAAATTAATCCTAGTTATAATATATAGTTAATCGTATTAAGCTTTTTACTTACCCTTTTTTTTTATAATCGCTTTTTTTACCTCCTTTATTTTTATTACTTTTTTTACTAACTTTACTTAGTTCTTATCCTAATCCTTTTTAATAATCTCCTAATCCTAACCTTTACTAACCTAATTCTCCCTAGATTTTTTTATTAATAATAGTATTTAAAAAATATAAGCTAGAGTTATATATATAGTTTTTATTATTAAATTATTATACTAATCAATTTATTATTCTCTTATATTTTTATTAATATTAGTTTTATTTATATATATATTATAATATTATAAAAGATCTTAATAAAACTCAACTAGCTCTTAACGTTAATATTCGCTATTTTTTTATATAGCCTAATTATACTTAGAGAGTATATACTTAATAACCTCTTATTTTAACTAAACCTTTAGTATTTTAATTAGAGTTTTTATAATAAGACTATCCCCGCCCCTAATTAAAATATTTAAAAAATTACTTCCCTAATTACTTAGACTAGTGTTATTAAGAGCCGGGCTAAGGCGTAATAATAACTTAAATAGTAATATATTTAATAAAGATTTTATAACTTAACGGGTTTTAGGAGTATTAATTAGGTATATAAATTAATTATTAATAATAGCGTTTAGATACTAATTAGTAGCTTTTATTAGTTTAATTACTTATAGAGTCCGATTAGGGTCGCTACTTATTATAGATCCTCGGGTACTTTTTAGTATTTTTAAAAATCGAGATAATAAAAATAACTTTTTAAGAGTAGTAAGTTCTTATTTAAGGTTTTTAACTATTTTATATATCTTTTTAAAGTACGTAAAGTTAATAAAAGTATAATAACTATAATTATAAGGATTATAAATTCTTAGATCTTAGTTAATAAACCTAAAGCTAAGTATATAAAAACTAGATTTTTAAAGAGTTAGTACCTTAGGGGCGTTAGTTATAATATAATTAGAATTATTTAAGTTAGTATAGGGCCTATTTTTAAAGTCCTAATTATTTATTATTTTATTAAAAAACCTTTTTAAAAGAGGTTTTATTATATTAAAAAGGTAATAACTATCGTATTAAAACTTATAGCTAATTTATTAGATTTAAGTTACGTAGAGTTTATTATTAAATAATTTAAAATATTTATAAGTTATTTAATATGCGTTATAAGTTAGATTAAGCTAGCCATATCGGACTATATTATAAAACTATTTAAGTACGTATAGACCGTATTCTTATTTACTTAGTTATTATACTATAAGGACTACGTAAGCGCTTATATTAATTAGTTATTAAATATAAAAAAGTATATTAATCTAGCTATAAAAGGCCTTTAGTACTTAGATATTATTAATAAATATCCTCTTTAAATACTTAAGAGTCTATTTTAGATCGTATTAATAAACTATATTATCTTACTAATTAATAATTATTTTTATAAAATAGCCCGGATTATTAATATAAAAAAAGAAGATTACTAAGTATATTAAAGTCCTAATTTTTTATATAGTTTTTTAGGTTTAAGGGATTAGGGTAGGGGTCTTATTTAGTTCAAAAGTACTCTCCTATCCCTCTTTAATTATAATTATATTACGTACTAAAGCGAGGTCCCGTATTATAATCTTTATTACGGATCTAATTTTATATTTTTAAATTTAATTTTTATATAATAAGCGTTTTTAAAAGTTATAGTAATTAGTTAGGATCTCTATTACTTTATAATAAGTCTAACCTATCTAAGTCTTTTAGTTTTTTAAACCTTTAAAAACTTTAGGGTACTAATTAAAAAAGGGAAGTACGTCCCCTATACTAAGCTAATTAAGAAAGTTAATTTTACGAGGGGTTAGGATTATTTAAAAAAAACTAGTTCGTTTAGATACTAAGTTTAGGTAATAGTTAGTATACGCTTTATATTAGTAATTTATATTAAAATTAATAAACTAAGAGTCCTTAGTATTTATTATAATCCTAGGGTTAGTCTTATTAAAAGTAATATATTTATTTAGATTTTACTTTTTTAGTTAGTATTTAGTATCGTTTTTAAGGTTCTTTATTATAATCGGGCCCTAAATTCGTACTATATTCTTTTTATTATTTAGCTTAAAAAAGGAGATAGGAGGTAAAGAGGCTATTCTAAATCGCTAGGTTAGTATTTTTATAATAGATTAAAAAGTAAAAATTAGAGGAAGTTTAATTAGTAATAGTTATAGAGAAGTAGTTAAGGAGGGAAAAAAGAAAAGTTAAGTAGCTAAGTAAAAAGCTACCCTTTTATACTAATCGTAAGGGCAGCCTTTATTAATTAAAGAAAAAGGCGCTATACTACGAATAATAAGAAGGCCCCGATCCTATAATTTACTCCTTCCTTTTTTTATATAATAGCTATAATTTAGTACTAATTAACTAAGAAGCTTATAATACTTTCTTTTTTAATACCCCGGATCTAGGGGGGGGGGTATATAAAGGCCCTTTTTTAATTCTTTTATTACTTTTTATTTTTTTTTTAAATAATAGCTTTTTAATCGTAATTATCCTTTTTTACTCGGTCTTTTTTTTTTAATAATCTAATCTACTTACTTATTATATTTAATACTTCGGCTATTAATAACGCGTATTAAATTATTAAAACTACTTGTTATAACGTCTAACCTTAGTAATATTCCTCCTCCGCTCTTAAAAAGGTTTATTTTTAAAAAACTTAGAGCTATAAGTTTTAAGAAGTTAGTAAAAAGTAAACTATAATAAGTACTACCCTATTTAACCTTTTTAATCCTTATTCTAATCTAACGTTACTCCTTTTTAGATCCTTAAAATTATTAATTAGTTAACTTTTTTTAAATTAACTAAAGAGCTTTATACTAAATTTTATATTATAAATCCTTAAGTTAATAAGTATATTAAAAAAGAAATAGCTTAAAAGTTTTAGTAATTAATTATGAATTAGAACGTTATTAAGAAGTACGTTTATAATTTAGGTATTATAAGCGGATTATTTTTATAGAGCTATTAGGTTTTTATTAATTATAATTACGCTAGTTACTTTAGTCTTCTATTTTAGTAATTAAGTAAACGAACCCTTATTATTAATTCTTTACTTATTTAGGCTTATAATATTCGGAATACGGTACTTTATAATTATTATATACGGTTTTTTTAAAAATATATTAGTTCTAATACTAAGGAGCTAGTTAAAAAGATAGTCCTTTACTTCGAGTACGTTTCTTTTTTAAATTATTTTAACGATCGATATAGTAATTATATATATTCTAAAAGTAAAAAATACTAGTTTAAAAAAAATAACGACTAGTAGGTTATTAGTTAGTCCAGAGCTAACTCTAAATAAGGCTATTATTATAATTATATAATAAGTAGTAGTAGGGTAGCGTTTTTAATCCTAACTAATATTAAGAGAGTTAAGATTTTAGTTTATATAGTCTCTAATTAGATCGATATTACTAAGACCGAGGAGGATAAGTACGATTCTATTTTTAAAAACGCCCCTTTTACGTACCTTATTAAAAACTATATATTTATAACTTACGAGGATTATTAACGTATTAAAATAAAATAAATAGAATAAGAGGTTATATAAGCTAAACTAGATATTAAATAGGCTTAATTAAATAGGGAACTAGGCTTAGATATTTAAAAAAAGGGGTAGGGTTTTTTAATATAATTATATAATTAATAAGCGAGGTCGTCAGGTTTTTAATTATAATAGCTAAAAAATAATTCTTTTTCTTTTATTATTTCTTTATATCTTTATTTTAGATCTAAATAAAAAAATAACTAAAGAATTAGTAAGATTTAATAATATTTTTATAAAATAATATTTAATAAATAAAAAGAATTCGTAGTTTATACTAAGGATTAATAATAATAAGGAGTAATCTAGCCCTCTCGAGAGGCCCTCGCTTATAATTAGGTTTACTTAGTAACTAGTTAAGTATCCTCGTCCCTAGAGTTTATTATATTATTATTATAATCGAGAAGTAGAATCGTAATATTAATCTTATATATCTTTTTAGGGTATAATATAGTTACCAAGGTACGGTTTTTTAAGTAATCTTCTTTTATAAATAGTATAAACGTTCGTTTAGTTATAGTAGCCTAAGTTAAGTCGTACTATATAAACGTATTTAACTATACTCATAGGATTAGCTAAGGGAAGTATAAGTATAGTTTACTAGGGTAGTCCGATTTAATAGTTTAAAATCTACTTAGTTAAAAACTTAGTATCTTCTTTAATTAATATATTTATTACGTAAAAAAGAAGGGTAACGCGATTAGCGATCGTATACTTTTTTTTATTTTTAATTATTATAAAAGGGATATTTTTTATAAGCTTATAACCGTTACGCTTTTTATAATACTAAGCTCTCTAAGCTAAAATAATAAAATAAGCGTCCTTATTAAGAATATACTAATTATAATCCTTAATAATCTAGTAGTATAAACTCTAGTAGTACTAGTAGCGGTCTCTAAGTCTTATAATTAAGGGCTAATTAGGACACGTAGTACTTATATTAAATATATAAATAAGACCTCGAGAGTAAATACTATTTTAATAAATCTTTAGTTTACTTATTTCGTTAGCTAGGTTAGAATTAGTAGTATTATTAGTAGCCGCCTAGGTAACCTAGGCCCCTATTATTAGCTAGCGATGTTATTAGTAGTTCAGATATTAGTACTAAGTATTTTTATTTGTTTTTTTTATTCTACCTTTACTAGCTACTCGGGCGGTTCTTAGTATTATTTATATAGTATTAATATATAGTATTAATAAATACTCCTACTATCTCGATAGACTATTTTTTTTTTAGATTTTTTACTTTTTTAACTTTTCCTCTTATAAAGTTCATAACTACGGATTATTAATGGCAATATTAAGCGCCCGATATTACTATTTTATAAGCCGCCTACTTAGCTAAGTTTGCCGCCCTCTAGGTAACTATAGCTTATAATAGTAATATCAGAGATACCCTTATTACTATTATTAAGAATAATATTAACCTCTATAAGTACGATATCTGCCCTAGTACTTTTAACTTTAACTCGTATATATATATATATTCATTACTTCGTTTCTTTTATTAAAATTAAAAAACACTTCCTTTACTATCTATCGCTATTACCCTATTACTATCGCTATTAAATCGTCTACTTATTCTTAAATATATACTATTAAAATACTAAAATGCCTAGTTATTATCGACCCCTAGGGATACCTTAAGGGCTAGAAGTTCGATCCTATAAGTATTATACTAGAGGACCCCGAACTATAATAAGGTCGTCTTAAGGAATATAAATTAAATATTATTAACTTAAAGATCTAAAATACGTATATTAATATAAGTATTATTATTATTAGCGCCTAACTTATATAATATAGCCTTAATAAAATACTTAATTAATTATAGAGTATAATTAATACCCTAATATCGTAGTAATAGAATAAGAGGTTTAAAGAGATTAAAAAGGATATTTTAGAATTATTAAATAAGTTAGAAAATAGGAGGTAGGTTTTGGCTATTTAAAAGGTTATTAATATATTACGTCGTTAGTAATAGGATAAGCTATATCGATAGCTACTTAGTAATAGCTATGGCTGGCTATAGTTAGTTATAAAGTTTTATTAAAGTACGTAATAAAGATACTTAATATTAACCCTAATAAACTAGCTTGCTTATAAAAGCGAAGATGGCCCCTAATGAGGCGGACCGGACCCTAAAGGGCTAAGTATTTTTATATACTTATAAAGTAAGGGATTACAAAGAGGTTTTAGGTTAACTTTAATTATTTATAAAGAGTGGGCTATATTCTTTTTTATATATAATCGCATTAAGAGGTCCTATTTTAAACCTCGCGTACTTTATTAATTTAATAAAGCTATTTAAAATAACCCCGACTTCCTCTACTACTTCTTTTATAATATTAGTATAGAACCGCTTATATATAGTCTTAATTAGGCTCTTATTAATTATAATATAGAGGTTTTATTATTTAGTAAGGGTAATTATATTATTAATCTTAGTAAATAGTACTTAAGTAGAGTTTAAATTAAAAAACGAGATAAGTAGTCCTTTAATAACTTTTTTAATTTACTTTTCCTTATTTAAAAAGTAATTAATATCTTATTTTTTATATTTTTTTAAAATAAAATCCTTAATTTAGGCCTAGGGTAGCTCTTTAATCGCGTTCTTAATTAGAGTTTAATAATCTCTTCTTATAATATACGTAATAAGTTTATTCTTAAATCGGTCCGGGACCCTACTAATCTCGTACTAGTCCTCGAACTTTTTTAAAAAGTTTATAATATTATTATTTTTAAAGACTATAGTCCCTTTTTAATTAGGGAATAGTATTTTATAAAACTTTATATTTTTTATTAAATTAAGCTAAGGAATTATAAGGTCCTTAGTTTAAGGTATAGTTATTTAGATCTAGGTAGTAATAGTACTTAAAAGGGTATTAATTAAAATATTTATCTTAACCTAAGCCGTAACTAGCCTTTTTTAATTAGATTAGTAAGTAAATCTATTATTAAAAGTAAGCTTATTATTATTAAATAACTCCGTAGTTTATAGGTTTTAATAAACTATAAAAACTAGTTTAATAAACGGTTTATTTAAAATAAAAGGGTTAAGTTTATATAATTAAACGTCTTAAGGAGCGCTAATAATAATAAAAATAATATATTAGTTATTTATATTTATAGTCCGAGGTTATTAAAAGTATAGTTTATTAATTTTATTTATAATTTTAATAGTCTTATATTAGTCTATTTATTTTAAATAGAGTTAAAAAAGAGAGGAGAGGAGCCGTTCTAATAGCTAGAGCATAGCTATTATCTTAATTAATATAATTTAAACTATCTTTCTTAGTCCTTACTAAGTATATAATTAGAGTTTTAATTAGACTTTATATTAGGCCTATAGTAATATTAATTAAAATTACTAATAGGTCTAGTTAAAAGCTAGTTTTTTAAGCGCCCTTAGTCCGATATATCCGTACTTCTAAATAAATTTATTATTAAATCTCTAGGCTATGTTAATTAATAAGGAATAGTTTAGTTAAATAACTAGTTATACTTATTAAGGTATTCTATTAGTTTTAATTTTAATTCGTCGTTCGTTTTATTATACTATTATAGCGTTCGTATTTAGGCCCGATCTAGTCCTAAGTATCTACGTATTTTTCTATTTATTTATTTTACTCGCTTATTAGGGTTTATTATATCCCCCTCTCGTTAAATAAGAAGCTCTTTCTTATATATTTTCGTTTTTATACTTTAATTATTTAGTTTTTTTTTTAATTAAAGTCCTATTACTCGTATTTATTTTAATCGTTACGTCGCTTTTTTTTACTTATTTATTTAAATTATTTCCGATCGAGTCGGGTTTTTTTTTACTTATTCTCTTATTTAAAAAGGGAAGGGATTTTTAAAAGGGGAGATTATTAAAAAGGTATAGGGTATAAAGGACTTTTATAGTACGGTACTTAAAAAGAACTACTAATACTTATAAAAATAATATAAAATACCTCCTTTAATCAGGTTAATATAGTCTTAATTAACGGAGTTATAACTAAGGAAAGAGGATAATATTAACCGGATTAAAAGGGTAAAGTTTTTAATTATTTTATATTATCGTATTTAAAAATTAATTATTAAAAAGGCTCTAGTTCGATTTTAAAAAGGTATATATATAAATAAAGTAAAAATCCGCGCTTCTAAGCTCTTTTCCCTAATTAGGGGCCCTTTTTTTTATATTTTTCTCCGATTAGCTCTCTCGTAGGTCCCTATACTTAATTAGCTTTAGAAAAAAGAAATACTAGGACTAATCGCCCTACCCCATTCTAATACATTAAGATTTAATATATTAATATTAATTTAAAAATTATACTTTATAAAACTAAAAATCCCTTTAATATAAGCTATATTATAGAAATAAGGGAATATATAAGAGGTCCCCTAACTCTTAATAAGAAGGAGTATATAATACGGGATCTAGCTGCTTATATAGGCTAGTACTAAGAGGTCTTATATACGTTAGAATAGGTATAGCTCGCCCTCTAGACGGGCAGTAGAAGGTCGGGAGCTGTTTTTTTAATTAGTAATTAGGTATAGAGCGTAATATACCCAGTTTTCCCTAATACGTAATATATAGTACGGCCCCGGTAGATTACTCCGTTAGGGGGATAGGTTTTTTTATATATAGAAATAAAAGCTCTATTCCGATTCCTAGCTCGTTATATTATATTTTATATACGCGTTTAATATTAGTAATTAAGAGGGCGGTCTTATTATAACTTTTAAAAAAATAAATTAAAGTCCCTTTTTAATAATAGATTACTACTTCGAGGTTTTATAGTACGAAAAGTACTTCCTTTTTTATTTTAGTTTTTAAAAAGGAACTCCCTAAGCTACTTAGTATATTTATTAAAAACTATAAATATATACTATTATTTACTAAGGGATAGTTCGAAATAGAATAGATCTTAGTATATATAGTACTATAGCTATAAGGCTCTCTTTAATAGTAGTTTTTTTAAGATTATTAACTTAGTTTTTAATAATATATATACTTTATACTTAACTTATAATAAAGGTTTAATACGTATATTACGAGTTTTATATAGTAATTAATAAAGAGTATTAGGTTTAAGATAACTTATTTTAAAGTATTATAAAAGTATATTATTAAACCTCTTATGAGTACGTTAATATAAATAACGGAATTTTTTTTAGCTAATTAGTAATATTATACTAACTAGGCTTTATAAAATATACTTAAGAGTTATAAGAAAAAGGTAGGATTAGAAAAGCTTATATTTAAAAAAGACTAGGTTATTTTTTTTAAATAAGCTACTTCTTCATAGTACTTTTTTAAAATATTCCCTATTTTAAAGTATAATCTAAACTATAGTACTAGAGTACGCTTCTATTTAATAAAATCTTTAAGATTATATTAATATAAAATCCCTTAATATAAGTAACGTTCTAAAGTTTTAAGCTATAAGTTCTTTTCCCCTTAGGGCCGTTTAAAATACCCTTTATAATACGAGTACTGCGTATAATAATAAATAATATAGTAGTTCTTAATTTAATATAGTTATTATTACTAAATAATACGTAACTCTCGGGTTTAAAAAGGCTCTTATTATTAACTAAATATATTATTCTATAGCTATTTATTACCGTACTTTAAAATAAGAAATAAGCGCTACTTATAAAAGTACTAAAAATTACGTTTATTTTTAAGTCCTAACCCTTTATAAGTATAGTAACTACGTAGCCCTTATTATTATTTATTAATAAGCTCGCTTTAAGTTAGTTAAAAAATCTTTTTAAAAAACCGGGTTTCTTAGGAGTTTTATTATTTTTTAGCTATTTAACTTTCTTAAACTTATTATAAAGTAATTTCTATTTATTTGATTTAATAATAGCGAGGACCTCTTTTACTTAGCTTTTTAATATTCGTATTAATAACTTATTAACGTTTCGGTTTATAAATACTTATTTTAGTTTTTAATAAGCTATTAGCTTTTATAAGTATATATAATTATAAAAGTATATAATATTATTTTTATTATTTACGTCGTTAGCTATATTAAAACGTTTTATAAAAGTAAAATAAGCCCCTCTTTATTTTAAAAGCTATTTAGTATATACGTCCTAAATAACTAAGCTAAATATATATATAATCTCCTCGAGGGTCCTAATATTCGTTTTAAATACTATTAATTTACTAAAAGTCTTATATATACGTTAGCCCTATATAGGGTTAAGCTTAGATTTAACTATAACTAAGAAGTTAAGTATAGCGATTTTTTTATTAATTTCCGGAATATTATATAATTTAGCTTAGAAATAAGTAAATTATTACTCCTTATATTAGTAATATAAGTTAACTCCGGTCTTCGCCTTATTAAGGGTTTAGTAATATTTATTTTAAACCGTATTCTTAATTACTATTTCGGAGGGCTAAAGTTCTTACTTTAGGTATTTAATAAATCGTTATATATTAAACTTAGAACTATCCTTAGTAACTTTTTAAAATACGTATTTAGAAAGAGTAGTATTAACTAATTTTACTAATTACTAAGCGAGGAGCTTAATATATATATTAATTATATTACGTTCCTAAGCCTTAAGTTATTCGTATTTAATATTAAGCTCTTATTATTTTTAAATACTCTTAAGTATTAAAAAGGTATAGGGTATAAAGGACTTTTATAGTGCAGTACTTAGGAAGAACTACTAATACTTATAAAAATAACATAAAATACCTCCTTTAATTAGGTTAATACGGCCTTAATTAATAGAGTTACGACTGAGGAAAAGAGGTAGTATTAACTAGATCGGAAGGGTAGACTTCCTAATCGTCTTATATTATTATATTTAAAAATAAATTATTAAAAAGGCTCTAGTTCGATTTTAAAAAAGTATATATATAATTAAAATAAAAATCCGTACTACTAAGCTCCTTTTTTTAATCGGGGGCCCTTTTCTTTATATCTTTTTTTAATTAGCTCTCTTATAGGTCCCTAGATTTAATTAGCTTTAAAAAAAAGAAATAATAAGACTAATTACCTTACTTTATTCTAATTATCCCCTAATCTTTTTTTCCCCGATCCTTTATAAAAAGAAATTATTTTAAATTAGTCCTAGTTACTATATATAGTTAATTATATTAAGCTTTTTACTTACTTTTCTTCTTTATAATTACTTTTTTTACTTTTTTTATTTTTACTACTTTCTTTACTAACTTTACTTAGTTCTTATCCTAATCCTTCTTAATAATCTCCCGATCTTAACTTTTACTAACCTAATTCTTTTTAAATTTCTTTATTAATAATAGTATTTAAAGAGCATAAGCTAGAATTATATATATAGCTTTTATAATTAGGTTATTATATTAATTAACTTATTATTCCCTCGTATTCTTATTAATATTAGTTTTATTTATATATATACTATAATATTATAAAAAATCTTAATAAAACTTAGCTAGTTCTTAATATTAATATTTATTATTCTCTTATATGGCCCGATTATATTTAAAGAGTATACGCTTAATAGCCTCTTATTTTAACTAAACTTTTAGTATTTTAATTAGAGTTTTTATAATAAGACTATCCCTACCCCTAACTAAAGTAATTAAAAAATTACCTCCCTAATTACTCAGACTAGTTTTACTAAGAGCTAGGCTAAGGTATAGTAATAACTTAAATAGTAATATATTTAATAAAGACTTTATAACTTAATAAGTCTTAGGAGTATTAATTAGGTATATAAATTAATTACTAACGATAGTATTTAAATACTAATTAATAACCTTTATTAATTTAATTACTTATAGAGTCTAATTAAAGTTTTTACTTATTATAAATCCTTAAGTACTCTTTAGTATTTTTAAAAATTAAGATAGTAAGAGTAACTTTTTAAAAGTAATAAGTTCTTATTTAAGGCTTTTAATTATTTTATACGTTTTTTTAAAATATATAAGATTAATAAGAGTATAATAACCGTAATTACGGGGGTTATAAATTCTTAGATCTTAGTTAATAAACTTAAAGCTAAGTAAGTAAGAACCGGATTTTTAAAAAGTTAGTATTTTAAGGGCGTTAATTATAATATAGTTAGAGTTATTTAAGTCGGTATAGGGCCTACTTCTAGAGTCCTAATCGTTTATTACTTTATTAAAAAACCTTTTTAAAAGAGGTCTTATTATATTAAAAAAGTAATAACTATCGTATTAAAACTCGTAATTAATTTACTAAATCTAAGCCGTACGGAGTTTATTATTAAATAATTTAAGGTATTTATAAGTTATTTAATATATGTTATAAATTAGGTTAAGCTAGCTATATCGGACCGCGTTATAAAACTATTTAAGTACGTATAAACCGTATTCTTATCTACTTAGCTATTATACTATAGGGACTATATAGGTACTTATATTAATTAGTTATTAAATATAAAGAGGTATATCGATCTAGCTATAAAAAGCCTTTACTATTTAGATATTATTAATAAATATCCTTTTTAAATACCTAAGAGCCTATTTTAAATCGTACTAATAAATTATACTATCCCGCTAGTTAATAATTATTTTTATAAAATAGTTAGGATTATTAATATAAAAAAAAAAGATTATTAAGTATACTAAAGTCCTAATTTTTTATATAATCTTTTTAATTTAAAGGATTAGGGTAGGGGTTTTATTTAGTTTAAAAGTACTCTCTTATCCCTTTTTAATTATAACTATATTATATATTAGAGCGAGGTCCCGTATTATAACCTCTATTACAAATCCGATTTTATATTTTTAAATCTAATTTTTATATAATAAGCGTTTTTAAAAGTTATAATAATCGGTTAGGATCTCTATTACTTTATAATAGATCTAACTTATTTAAATTTTCTAATCTTTTAGACCCTCGAAAACCTTAGGGCGCTAATTAAAAAAAAGAAGTACGTCCCCTACGCCGAGCTAATTAAAAAAGTCGATTTTATAAAGGGTTAGGATTATTTAGAAAAAACTAGTTCGCTTAGGTACTAAGTTCGAATAATAGTTAGTATACGCTTTATATTAGTAGTTTATATTAAAATTAACGAACTAAAAGTCCTTAATATTCGTTATAGTCCTAGGGTTAGTCTTATTAAAAATAATATATCTATTTAGATTCTACTTTCTTAGCTAGTATTTAGTATTATTTTTAAAGTTCTTTATTATAATCGGGCCCTAAATTCGTACTATATTCTTTTTATTATTTAGTTTAAAAAGGGAAATAAGAGGTAAAGAGGTTATTATAAATTACTAAGTTAGTATTTATATAATAAATTAAAAAGTAAAAATTAGAAAAAGTTTAATTAGTAATAGTTATAGAGAAGTAGTTAAGGAGGGAAAAAAAAAAAGTTAGGTAGCTAGGTAAAAAGCTACCCTTTTATACTAATTACGAGGGCGGCCTCTGCTAATTAAAAAAAAAAGCGCTATATTATAAATAATAAAAAGGCCCCGATCCTATAATTTACTCTTTCTTTTCTTTATATAATAGCTATAATTTAGTACTAATTAGCTAAGAGGCCTATAGTACTTTCTTTTTTAATACCCCGAATTTAGAGAGGGGTATATAGAGGCCCTTTTTTAATTCCTCTATCGCTTTTTATTTCTTTTTCTAAATAATAGCTTCTTAATTATAATTATCTTTTTCTACTCGGTCTTTTTTTTTTTAATAATATAATCTATTTACTTATTATATCTAATACTTCGGTTATTAGTAATACGTATTAAATTATTAAAACTACTTATTATAACGTTTAGCTTTAGTAATATTCCTCCTCTGTTTTTAAAAAGGTTTATTTTTAAAAAACTTAGGGTTATAAGTTTTAAGAGGTTAGTAAAAAGTAAACTATAATAAGCGCTACCCTATTCGATTTTTTTAATCCTTATCCTAATTTAATATTACTCTTTCTTAGATCTTTAAAATTATTAATTAATTAACTCTTTTTAGATTAGTTAAAGAGCTTTATATTAAATTCTATATTATAAATCCTTAGGTTAATAAGTATATTAAAAAAAAATTAGCTTAGAAATTTTAATAATTAATTATAAATTAGAACGTTATTAAAAAACACGTTTATAATCTAGGTATTATAAGTAAATTATTTTTATAAAACCGTTAGGTTTTTATTAGTTACGATTACGCTAGTTACTTTAGCCCTCTATTTTAGTAATTAAATAAACGAACCCCTATTATTAATTCTTTACTTATCTAGGTTTATAATATTTAGAATACTATACTTTATAACTATTATACACGGTTTTTTTAAAAATATATTAGTTCTAATACTAAAAAGCTAGTTAAAAAAATAGTCTCTTATTTTAAGTACGTTTCTTTTTTAAATTATTTTAACGATCGATATAGTAATTATATATATTCTAAAAGTAAAAAATACTACTTTAAAAAAAATAACGACTAGTAGGTTATTAGTTAGTCCAGAGCTAACTCTAAATAAGGCTATTATTATAATTATATAATAAGTAGTAGTAGGGTAGCGTTTTTAATCCTAACTAATATTAAGAGAGTTAAGATTTTAGTTTATATAGTCTCTAATTAGATCGATATTACTAAGACCGAGGAGGATAAGTACGATTCTATTTTTAAAAACGCCCCTTTTACGTACCTTATTAAAAACTATATATTTATAACTTACGAGGATTATTAACGTATTAAAATAAAATAAATAGAATAAGAGGTTATATAGGCTAAACTAGATATTAAACGGGCTCGATTAAATAGGGAACTAAGCTTAGATACTTAAAAAGAGGAGTAGAGTTTTTTAATATAATTATATAGTTAATAAGCGAGGTCGTTAAGTTTTTAATTATAATAACTAAAAAATAATTCTTCTCCTCTTATTATCCTCTTATATTTTTATCCTAGATCTAAATAAAAAAATAACTAAAAAATTAGTAAGATTTAATAATATTCTTATAAAATAATATTTAATAAATAAAAAGAACTCGTAATCTATACTAAGGATCGGTAGTAATAAAGAGTAATTTAGCCCTCTCGAGAGGCCCTCGCTTATAATTAAGTTTATTTAATAATTAGTTAAGTATTCTTATTTTTAAAGTTTATTATATTATTATTATAATTAATAAGTAGAATCGTAACGTTGATTATATTATTTTATAAGGATAAAAAGTTAGTTATATTAGAAATAAAGTCCTCATAAAAATTAAACTTATTAAGTAATAAGTAGAGGCTTTTTAAAGATTTTAAAAACTTCTTAAGTTAATTACTAATATAAATAGCCCCTATAATTAGTTTATTAATAAGCGTCTCTAATTAATATAACGATCCGTTCGGAGCGGCTAAGTAAATATAAAAAGGTCCTTATTAATAATAATTAAGTTTTTTAAAAGTTAATATATCGTTTTTTTATTAAATATTAAAAATAAGAACTAGATTATTAATTTATAACTTTATTAATTAGAAAGTATACGAGGAGTTAAACTAGTTACGGGTTTAGGCTTAGTATTAAATAACTTTATTAGCTATAGCTTCTTAGTCATTTATTAAAAAAATAAAAGCTTATAATCGGGCTTAGACTTTTTAATCTATTATATATATATTTTCTTAATTAAGTACCCTCTAAGTCGCTATTCTTTTTTTAATTAAGGTTATTATATAACGACTATAAATAAAATAGAACGGTATATAACTTAATAATACTCTAATAGTTATCCTATTCGTAAAAAGGGCTATAACTAGTATTAATTTAATATTTTTCTTTTCTTAATCCGACTCAATACGAAGTATATATATAATAAGTTAGTAACCTTTTTTAAAGAGCCCGTTAGCGCGAAGGTTATAAGCTAATATAACCTTTTACTAAGTACTATATCGTTAATTAAGCTACGTTATAGCGCCTATATTTTTTTATCCCCCGTTAATAATTAAAGTACTATAGATCTTATAGTAATAAATAATATCTTTTTAAATAAACTTCGTAATATTCTTTAATATAGCGTTTATTATAATCCGCGCTTCTAAGTATTTTATAAACTTATTATATGCTTTAATAACTTTTTATTTACTTATATACTAAATATTTAAATAAACCTTAGAAAAAGGTTTATAAATTAGAACTATAAATATATAGGGGTTATTAAAGCGTCGTAATCTAGCCTTTTAATAAGCCTCGTAAGTTATAATTAGCTCCTAAGTCTAAGCGTATATTCCTAGCTAGTAGTATTATTTTATAAAATAAAAATATATAACCTCTCGTCCCCTATACCCGGACTTATTATATACTTTACTAATTAGGTCTACTTAGTAACGCTTATTATTAATTACTTAAGTAAGTTAAGAACGAGTCTTCGTCCCTTATTAAAATAGAAGTTTATTTTATATAATAAATCGTTTCGCTATTTACTTAAAACGTTTAAACTAATTAAAAAGTATACTAGCTAGCCTTTTTAAAATAAAAAAAAAAATAGGTAATTTATTTCGAGAGGTCTAACTATTATTCGTTTAATATTAGTATATTAGCTAGAATATCTATTTCCTATATCTAATTAATAGTAGCGTTATTATAACTATATATTATAATAAAAAAGTTCTTTATAACTCGTATTCGTAAGACTCGTACGTTAATAAAGTCCTTAATATCCTCGTTAAGCTCTACCTCGACTAAGTTAGACTAGCTAGGGGTTTTTTTTAAAAAGCCGTCCGCCGTAGTATTCTTTTTCTCGTTAATATACTTAATTTTAAAATTAAAAAGTCTAATTTAAAAAAGTTAACGTATTATTATTATTAATAATAAGTTATTTATTATATTATTAATCTAAGTAACTAGGACTTAGGCGTCGGTTTTTAATAAGAAGTTAATCCTAAATAAATAATTACGAAAACGCTTTAGGCTTATTAAAACGCCTCGTATTTCGAGCTTTCCGAAGTTATAATTAAGCTCTAACCCGCACTATATTCCGCTCTTATATTAAGTAATAGTACGCTTATTATTAACGATCTAACTAAGTATACTACTTTATTTCTTAATACTAGCGTCCGTTATAAAGATAATCCGTCCTATCTTAGTATTATAATTTAATAAAACTAGAATAGAAGCTATAATAATCGCTTTTTTAAGCGTTTTTATAGTTTTAATTTATAATACTCCCTATTTAAAAGATTAGTTCTTACTAAGTAGGGAGTATAACGGGGCTATTTTAAAAAAGAATTATTTAATTTAGTAGCGGTAAAAGGTAATAATACTAAGAAACGATTTAATTTCTAAGACGTTTGAGTATTTTATTTATTTAAAAATCTTAAGGACTTTAGCTTAATTAGGCCGTTTCCCTTTTATATTATAAAAATAACTTATAATAACTATAAATAGTTAGTATTATTATAACTTCGCTTTAAAAATAGTATAACTAACTAGCTCGACGTTAACTAAGATTTAATTAATATTCCTAAGGTATTTATAAACGAATTACTAGATCTTAGGATAATTAATTAAGTACTTATTATTATAATAGGATCGCGGGCCTTTAATTATAATATTATTAATAAAAGCGCTATAGTATTTTAAAATTAAGTTATAAAGAATATAAGTTATAATTTAATAAAATTAGGCTATTGAATTTATCGTTCTTATTAAGAGAGTATAGTATTTATATAGCCCGAGTAGAGTTAAAAAGGTTATTAAATCGTAGCTCTTTTTATTTAAAAAGATCTAATTATAACTAAAAAAGAAGTTTAAGAAAGAGATAAGTTAATTTATAATAAATTCTTTTAAGAACTCGTTAGTATTAAGTAGTTACTAAGTATTTTAAAGGGTAATAGCGTTAATTTTAGTTACTAAGTTAATTAGCTAAAAACTACTATCCTTTTTTATTATTAAGAACTAGAGGTTTTAATACGTAGTATAGCTTTTTTTTAATAATACCTTAAGTAATACGCTCTTAAATTACTTTAAAAACTTTTAATAATAGAGCTTTTAGAATTAGGATACCCTTTACTTACTAAGCCTTATAAAAATATAGTTTTAATTAATTATAATAGTACGACTATAAAATTAAAACGGCCGTATTTAAAAAAGTCCTATACTAGTACTTTTTCTTAATTAAGGAGTATTTACCTAAAGAGATCTTATTTACGAAGTAAAAAATAGTTATAATCCTTAAGAATAACTTAGAAATAGTTATTTATTAATTTAGAACTTAGTTTTATATTTAAGAACTTAGGTATAATAATATCTCTATAAGGGCCCGATTAATCTTATAGCTTATTTTTAACCTTTTTAAGTTTCTTAAGCTTTTAATAAGGATCGCTATTAAGTATTAATTTATTAAAAAGTATATCGTTAACTAGCTAGACCTTCTAGTCCTTCTTTTTATATATTATATTAGTTTTTATAATATAAAGAATCTTATAAAAAGCTTTTTTAACTATCTCGTACTATTTTAACGCTTTTTGCTCTAGCTTTATAATTCGTTACTTAATATATAACTCCTCTTATTAAGAAATAAGTATTCTTATTAAGAGATATAAATCGTTTTAATTAGCTAATCCGTTTAGTTTATCTCTAGCCTTACTCCGAGCGGCCGCTATTACTTTCTTAATTTATATAATCTAAAGCTAAATTATATAAAGCGTAACTATAGTTATAATTTAATTAGCTTAGCCTTAGTTTAAAACTATTATAATATACTCGTTTTTTTTTAGTTTAAATTCTGGGTAGGGGTTATTAAAATTAATAGTATCTCTAATTATACTATTAATATTTAGTTTTCTAATTTAAAAACTTCCTCTATATACTATTTAAATTAAAATAAAATATCCTTTACGTCCCGAAAACTATTCGTCCTAATTATCCCTATGGGGATCCTTAGCCTCTCGTCCTTAATATAAATTAAAGTAATAATTATTAACTTATTATATTTAAAGGATAGCTTAGTATTTTATATAAATAGAAGACTTAGTAATAACGGATTAGAGGTCTCTTGCTCGTTTTTAATAAAAAAATAAGTAGTTATTTTAAACTTATTAATTTATATATTCGTAAAATAAAAGCCGTTAAAAGTTATCTAGCTAGTTAGATTATACTTAAATATTTATATTTAAAGCTTTATTATTATATAAAAAATACTAGCTTTTTTAATATATTATTTTGAGAAGATATTAACTTATGCCTTAGTATTTAGAATAGTAATAATTATCGAACCCTTATTATCCTAATTTACGCTAGATATTTAGATTTTTAATTAAAAATAGGCGTTCGAGATTATAAAAATTAGGAGCTTAGAAGTGGGATTAGCGCTTTTAATTCTATTAATCTTAACTATATAACTCGTTTTTAAAAAAAGGTTCTAGTTATACTTATTAAAAAGATCTTTAATATCCTCCTACTATTACTTATTTTTTATTAGATTTATTAAGGACTTTAGAGCTTTTAATAAGATTTTATTAGTATTAAAATACCCCTAATTACGTATTAAAATCGCTATTATTATAATATATTTTAGTATAATCTTTTATAAGAGGTTTATAAAAAGTAAAATTAGGGCCTCGAACCTCTTTTCCGCTAGCTTCTTTACCTCGGTCCTAAGGTTAAAGTTATAAGTCTAATTTATAATTATTATTTTTTAAGTTTTATAAAAAAGAGGCTCTTAAGTTCTTTAAGTACTAGTATTAAGGGTACTAATTAGGACTTTAATAAGCTAGGGCCTAGAGATAAATATAAAAGTTACGTTCTTTACTATTTTAAAAGCCTCGTTATTATTATTAATTTTTATAATTTCCCTTTTTTAATTAAAAAAAGAAACTATTTTTTTTTTAAGTTATAAAAACTAGCTCGGGCTATCGATCCTATATATCTTCTTAAAGTATAATATAGTTACTAAGGTACGGTTTTTAAATAGTCTTTTTTTAAAAATAGTATAAACGTCCGCTTAGTTATAGTAACCTAAGTTAGGTTATATTATATAAACGTATTTAACTATATTTATAAGATTAGCTAAGGGAAGTATAAGTATAGTTTATTAAGGTAGTTCGATTTAATAATTTAGAATCTACTTAGTTAAAAGCTTAGTATCTTCCTTAGTTAATATATTTATTACGTAAAAAGAAAGGGTAATATAATTAGTAATTATACGCTTTTTTTTATTTTTAATTATAGTAAAGGGGATATTTTTTATAAGCTCTTAACTATTACGCTTTTTATAGTACTAAGCTCCCTAAGTTAAAATAATAAAATAAGCGTCCTTATTAAAAGTATATTAATTATAATCTTTAATAATTTAGTAGTATAGACTTTAATAATACTAATAACGATTTCTAAGTCCTATAATTAGGGGCCGATTAGGGCGCGCAGCGCTTATATTAAATATACAAGCAGGACCTCGAGAGTAAATACTATTTTAATAAATCTTTAGCTTACTTATTTTATTAACTAGGTTAGAATTAGTAGTATTATTAGTAACTACCTAGGTAACTTAGGCCCCTATTATTAATTAGCGATATTATTAATAGTTCGGATATTAGTACTAAGTATTTTTACGTACTTACGAAATAAGGGATTATAACGAGGTTTTAAATTAGTTCTAATTATTTATAAAGAGTAAGCTATATTCTTTTTTATATATAATTATATTAAAAAGTCTTATTTTAAACCTTACGTACTTTATTAATCTAACGAAACTATTTAAAATAACCCCAACTTCCTCTACTACTTCTTTTATAATATTAATATAGAACCGCTTATATACGGCCTTAATTAAGCTCTTATTAATTATAATATAAAGGTTTTATTATTTAATAAGAGTAATTATATTATTTATCTTAGTAAATAGTACCTAAGTAAAGTTTAAGTTAGAAAATAAAATAGGTAGTCTTTTAGTAACTTTTTTAATCTACTTTTTTTTATTTAAAAAGTAGTTAATATCCTATTTTTTATACTTTTTTAAAAAAAAATCCTTAGCTTAGGCCTAGGGTAGTTCTCTAATCGCGTCCTTAACTAGAGTTTAATAATCTCCTTTTATAATATATATAATAAGTTTACTTTTAAATCGGTCCGGAACCTTATTAATCTCATACTAATCCTCGAACTTTTTTAAAAAGTCTATAATATTATTATTTTTAAAAACTATAGTCCCTTCTTAACTAAGGAACGGTATTTTATAAAACCCTATATTTTTTATTAAATTAGGCTAAGGAATTATAAGGTCCTTAGTTTAAAACGTAGTTATTTAGATCTAAGTAGTAATAGTATTTAGAAAAGTATTAATCGAAGTATTTATCCTAACCTAAGCTATAATTAGCTTTTTTTAATTAGATTAATAAGTAAATCCGTTATTAAGAGTAAGCTTCTTATTATTAAATAACTCTATAATTTATAAATCTTAATAAACTATAAAAGCTAGTTTAATAAACGGTCTATTTAAAATAAAAAGGTCCGGTTTATATAATTAAACGTCCTAAAAATCGCTAATAATAATAAAAATAATGTATTAATTATTTATATTTACGGTCCGAAGTTATTAAAAATATAGTTCGTTAATTTTATTTATAATTTTAATAGTTTTATATTAGTTTATTTATTCTAAATAGAGTTTAAAAAGAGAGGAGAGGAGCTATTTTAATAACTAGAGTATAATTATTATTTTAATTAGTATAATTTAAGCCGTCCTTCTTAGCTTTTAATAAGTATATAACTAGAGTTTTAATTAGACTTTATATTAAGCTTACGGTAATATTAATTAAAATTATTAATAAGTTTAGTTAAAAGCTAGTTTTTTAAGCGCTCTTAGTCCGACGTATCCGCACTTTTAAATAAGTTTATTATTAAATCTCTGGGCTATATTAATTAATAAAGAATAGTTTAGTTAAATAACTAATTATACTTATTAAAGTATTTTATTAGTTCTAATCTTAACTTATTATTTATTTTATTATATTATTATAACGTCCGTATTTAGGCCCGATCTAGTCCTAAGTATTTACGTATTTCTCTACTTATTTATTTTATTTACTTATTAAGGTCTATCGTATCCCCCTCTTATTAAATAAAAAACCCTTTTTTATACATCTTCGTTTTTATATCTTAATTATTTAGTTTTTCTTTTAATTAGAGTCCTACTACTCGTATTTATTTTAATTATTACGCTGCTTTTTTTTATTTATTTATTTAAATTATTTCTAATTAAGTCGGGCTTTTTTTTACTTATTCTCTTATTTAAAAAGGGAAGGGATTTTTAAAAAGGGAGATTATTAAAAAGGTATAAAGTATAAAGGACTTTTATAGTATAGTACTTAAAAAGAACTATTAATACTTATAAAAGTAATATAAAATACCTCTTTTAATCGGGTTAATACGGCCTTAATTAATAAAGTTATAACTAAAAAAAAAGGGTAGTATTAACCGGATCGGAAGGGTAAACTTCTTAATTATTTTATATTATTATATTTAAAAATAAATTATTAAAAAAGCTCTAGTTTAATCTTAAAAAAGTATATATATAATTAAAATAAAAATCCGTATTACTAAGCTCCTTTTTTTAATCAGGGGCCCTTCTCCTTATATTTTTTTCTAATTAGCTCTTTTATAAGTCCTTAGACTTAATTAGTTTTAAAAAAAAGAAATACTAGGACTAATCGCCCTACCCTATTCTAGTATATAAATCCTTTTTATAAGTACGGTATAAGAGTAAACTTAGTTATATAAAATAAGTAGTAAAATAGTTTTATAAAAAAAAACCTAGCTTAGTCCTATAGGTTATTTATATTTAAAAAGGTTAAAGGGGTTATACTAAGAGTTAGGTTTAGAAGCTCTTAGTAAAGGATTTTTTAGTTTTTTTAGTTATATTCGAACGCTTTATAACGTACTTAATAAGCTTATAGCTCTTTTTTATTACGAATTAAAATTAATTATCTAAATTTAAAAAGTAAAATAAGTATTATAAAAAGGTCGAGGAGTGCGTTAGAATTTAGAGCGTTTAGATTAACGTACTTTTAGACCCCTACGCTCTTATTTATAATATAAAAAGCGTTAAACTATTTAATTTAATTATTATAATTAGTTAACTTAGCTCAGGTTAAAATAAATATAAGTATGTTAGTTATTTTAAAGAAATTATAAGAATCGTATTAATAAGTACGTTATTATAATATAGGGTTTTAACTAAGAGCTAGGTTTATAATTATTATAAGTTATAGTACGTAGTAATAAGTATATAGAGTATAATAAAAGTAGCTTAACTATTTAAGTAGAAATAGATAAAAGGAAAAGGTTTATATATACGGTATCTAAGATAGACACGTGATTTAGCACGTGACGGGTACTTCGTAAGATGCGGATTACGTAACAGAATCCATACAACAGGCATTCGAAGTCAGCTACAAGGGAGTCTCGGCAAAGAAGATTGTTGTGTCTTTGTGAAGATGAGTGCCGCCCGTACTTCTTCAATCACGGAGTTGGATGTAATAGCGTTTTCTTTTCATGCCTGAGTCCCTTTATCTATTGATACTCAACGCAAGCCTCTTCTACATAATAGTACCAAATGTGAAAAATCGCTGCGAAATGTTCGAAGCATTGCAAACGTGAGCCTAGATCCCATGGCTTTACATTGATGACGTACTTAGCTTCGCCGTGGACCGAATCTCCTATGTATTACCACTACTATTCAGCAATGGCAGAGAACCACGTGGTTTATTGGCTTGAGTTGATGCCATCAATGATCATCCAATCCTCTTCGATACGTTCACTTCGGGGTAGCGTCTTCGGGTAGTCCCGCTGCTGAAACAGAGCCTAGAGGAGCATTTATTACCAACCGATTGGAAATACCGCGATTGCGATGCACAATAATAATCAGACAAGCAACATTTGATTTCTTTGGCAAAGTCGAGTGACAAAACCCAATCACGAATCATGGCCGAGCACCTCAAATAAGTGCAACACTACGGGGAATGGCCCAGTCTGGAGGACATGTCATTAGACAAGCCCCATGCAGATCGCTCAGAGATAAGACCAACCGAGACTTTGTACAAGTATGGTCGTCTGCTTGACTCCCTGCAAACCTTCACGATTCATGCGCATCTCCGGCTCCCACAGCGGACTAGACGCTACAAACGGAGGGGCAGCGGGCCGCCCGCTGCGAACGCTGGACTCGCTTTCTAAGCCAAGCTTCTGGAACCGAACGTCAGCTCTTGGCATCGTGAAGCAAATAGGACTTTACACGATTATGCGTCTGAATACTCGTTCAAAGCTCGGGCTGGGCCTTGACAACTTCATCCATTGCCTTAACCACTGTCTTTTCAGTTCTGAGACAGTACTGAATGGTCGGGGTTATCTCCAACAAGGCAGGAGATCTTAGGACTACCTATCGAAATGGGGATTGATGCATGTTCTCCTCCTACCAGCCGGGGTGGCCATGTTGCTGCACTCTTTTTACCCCAAGATCCTGACTCGCGACGATAGAACAGATAAACAGATATGCCCATGTATACAATACCCTGAACTCTTTTCAAAACCTGCAGAAATTCCCTCTTCTCGACGGCCGGCTGAGAGGTACTCGCGAGCTTCTTGAAAGACTGTTTCGAACGCTTCAACAATGGTCGAAATGGGACAACAGGGACGTCAAGTACATACAAAGATCAGATATTTTGATGATCCAGGCGTACCTTTGGTGCCCATGATAATTGGAGGGTAAGATGCCAATTCCGACTCAATTTGTTGGAAAGCTAATTTGTGATGGAAAAGTCCGGAACCCGGCAAGCCTCAACCCAAAGTCGAGATCCCAACAACTATCACCGATATCACTGGCAGAGAGGATGAATTCACGCTCGATGTTCAAGGTTTCCACTATGTCAAGCATCAAAGTCGATTAACCAACTGGGATGATGATGAGGAAATTAAGCGGGTAAACTACCCTGAGATGGAGGAACTGTGCTACAAAGTCCTATCCGAGACCGAGAACATGTGAGTGACTCCCCGTTCGTGTTGCGATGAAGCTTTTTCTGCCCGCCCGAACTACCACAAGTCTAGCATGATGCTGACACGCATAGGCCCAAGCCCTGCCTGGTTCATATCATGACACACATCATTCGTCGTGGTCCCAAAGACGGCGAAGGCCCGAAGGGTCCGGCGCCGTTGTATGGAGTACATGTGGACCAGTCATTTAAGGCAGCTGAAGGAGTCGCCGAAAGATGGCTGAAGGAAAGAGCAGAAGAATTGCTCAAGAAGCCCCGATACCAGATTATCAACGCAAGCAAACTCTGGTCCTCGCACAAACTCCAGATTAGCTGACAAAGGTCCGCAGATGTGGCGACCCATTCGCCCGATAACTCGTGACCCTTTCGCGGTCTCGGATGCCCGGACTATACCAGACTCGGACTTGGTGTTTGTACCAGTACGATTTCCGGATCACGACACTGAAGCCGTGGAAGTTCGTCCGCCCACGGCTTCGCAGCACAAGTGGTATTTCAAAGACCAACAACAGGTTGATGACGTGCTGTTCTTCAAACAAGTGGACTCAAGCACGAAGCCTGGTGTTCCCAGAAGAATGCCTCACTGTGCTTTCAAGGATACTGACTTGCCAGAAGGCGCTGGTGAGCCGAGAGCGAGCATTGAAGTCAGAGCATTTGTTTTCTATGATGAAGACTAGGTACGTGGGGAAGTGTCTTGCAGCTCTGGCACATGAGGACATGCACATCTGAAACAGTCCGTTTCGAGATTTTGAGATCAAGCCAAGGCCCTTGAGATACTTCTCGCCAGTGCCAAGTGAACGGGCGACGTCGGGTGTAGACTGTTAATCCACATATATTCATTAGCAGCATATGTGCAGTTGTCCCATTTAGTGTCTGGCTCAGGCGTCCCACTAGGCCAGGTGTTAGTCAAACATATCTTTCGCCGGGTATGGGCTTGAAAATCCCGTCTTACTTTTGGTATGCTGAGCAGTATGTCGTCGTGTTCTTATAGACTGCCGTTTCTCTGTAGCGTTCGGGCGTATTCATGACTCTGTCAAACAATCCATAGGTATCGTACTGAAATACAGTCACATCTACGTGAGCCTCTCGCAAGTTCTTCACAAATACTCCAAGACGCTCGTTCCAGTCTGCTACCGCGGCTTTCTCAAGAGGAATCCGCTCTCCAGCGGCGCTGGATTGAGTTGTTCTCGGCATCCGCTCAAGCGGCAGTACATTGAGGAACAGGAAGTTCCGAGCACCCGCCTCTTAGACTTCTTCCACCAACTTCTCGTACTTATCAAAGATCATCGGGTGAAGGTCCGTGGAGTTGCCATTGATATAAAGCTTTTCAATGTTGTTGATACCGATAAAGAAGCCGAACAGGGTAGAGTCGGCATCCCAGGTTTGGTTTGTCCCGGTATAGTTGGGGATGAACCCCTCTTCAACTTGACTCATAACGTCGATGCTGGACGTCACGAGATTGTTGTCGACAGTGGCACCGCTCGCCGCGAAGTTGTAGGTCAATAGTAGAGACGTATTATGTTTGGTGGTCAAGTATTGGATCCAATTTTCTCCATTTGCGCTGGTCGGGCCCGGGTACGTCGGATTCCCAAGGGGATTGGCAATGGAGGGTTGATCGTGAGTGACATAAAATCCAGTCCTGGTATAGGAGTCTCCACTGTATTCACATCAACCCTAGAATAATCGTGTTTCAGAAGCTGTCAACTTACAACGTGAAAAGTGTCTTCAGACCAGCGAAGCCTGGGTATGCTGTGATACCTTGGGTCGCTAGAACACCAAGTACCAGCAGTGATGGAAAACTGTAGAATGACAAAAACATAGTTGTGATGGGCCTCTAAGGTGATCTAGTCTAGCTCATGAAATGTCCACATGTGTTGTCAAGAGTTAGTGAGGGAAGGGACTTTGAAAGACTTCTCATACTGATGGTGTTCTCCTCAATTCGAGTAGTCACGTTGAAGATGATGCCATCACCCCTCCCATCTTCAGCTCATCCGTGTCTCCGAGACGGGCCAGAGGATATGAAGTAGCCAGGTTGAAGCCTCTGTTCTCGTGTCCTTGTCGTACGCGTGGCTCACTAGTCTCTATGCCGGCAAGTCCGCCTGGAAGACTCGCAGGACATCATCACGTCCGCCCACCTACATTGACAACCCATAGAGAAATTCAGGGAACGGATGCAGACCACGGAGCTATCCGCTGCCAGATGCGAATGAGGTAAGCCAGAGTGCATCAGAACTACATGTCCGAGGCAGGTTCCACCAATGAGGCGTTTTCCTCGCCGATCGCTACTTGGAATTCGCAAAGGGCCCGGCCTGCCCGGAGCAACTCGGCCGGAAGGTTGGACTCGATGTCCGACTCGCAACAGACGAGTTGCCAAGCCGACTTATAGGCCGAAGCTTGAGCCGATGAGGTTAATGTGAAGGAGTAGCTTTGGGGATTTTGAGATCATGCGAGGACTGTGGGACACTTCTCGGTGCCCACAGCTTGGATTAGGGCGATGCAGACAGCACGTACATAATCTTGACAACACGAAACTAATAGGAAGTCGAAAACGATGAGGCAAAGGGTTGGCTATGATGAATGTTGAGGTTAAACGTAAGACAAACCAGACGTGACAGACTATCACACATGAATTCTGAAGGCTGGGGGAATCATCTAATCCAACTTTGTGTGGCCATAAAGCTATTCGTCGCATTTCATTCCGAGCTCTTCACAAGAACAGCAAGGGCAATTCTCGCACTTGTCGTACGGGCCATGATACCATCATCCAACAGTCACAAAGTTCTTATAGGCAGTCTGGTAGTCCCAGACAGGGATAGAGAAGACTCCGGGGGTTCTGACGCGCTCAGGGTACAGCGTCGTTGGTGTCAAAATCCTTCAGGTAGAGCAAAATCAGAACCCTGGATCCATCGGGAAGGATCGCCGTCACGCCAGACGCAGGTGGTTGCTACAATAATTCGTCAGGGTTTACGAGCGATTTTCAGGTCTACTGTCAGGGTTCTGTTCCTACAGCTGGATTGGCGAGCTAGCTTCAAGGAGCGAACCTTTCGGTGTCGCCGGGATGTGAAGACTCGGAACTTCAATTCGAGCAGTGACTGAGGGGTTATGTTGGTATCAGATGCCAATTCCAAGAGCTAAACTGGTCATACTCTGCCTCTCTCATCCGGCCATGGTTCTAATGTCACTTGTGATCAAATTTGGTGCTGAGGGCTTAATTACGGTGCTGCCCAGGTACGGGCCGAGTGGATGCATGGGTTGAAATCAACGGAGTTGAAGTCGGTCAAGTTGAGACTGGCCGTTCAGGGAACACGGCCGATATCTAAGCTTGATTGAGTCTGGAATCATGGCTGGAGTTCCTACTCAAATTGTTACCGAAGAGGGCGTGGTGGACTAACTTCAGCGTCCGCCTCCTCTTCCTATTCTCCTGTCGTATGGTCACAATAGGGGCATTGACGTATATAAGAGAACGGATGATTTATTAGAAATAGAGAATAGGCGCGAAGCACGCTCTAATATAGAGGGTATAAGCGAAGTAGGCCTCGGTAATTATATAACCGAGGTTACGTAACGTATAATAAGGCTATAAATAGTTAAAGTTATTATAATATACCCCCCTAAATAAAATTATATTTAAAAAAAAGCGTACTTAACTACCTATATTATTATAAAAAAGTCCGCTTAAAATAGAAAACTACTTATTAATATATAAGAATCTATTTATAAAAGGAATTATAAAATAAATTAGTTTATATATAGAGTTATAAATAAAGGGTAAATCGGCCGTAAATTAACCTTTATATTCGTTATTATAAGTAATCTTAAGGCTATTTTATTAATAAAAAGTATAACTAAAAAGCGGCCTCTTATTAATTAAATAATTAACCTATAAGCTAAGGGTAATAAATATATAAATTCCTTATTACTATCTATAATATAGACTTTTTTCCCTTTTTAATTTATATTTATAATATTACTATATATATATACTTTTACTTTTTATTTTTATATACGCGTTTTTATATATACGTATTATTAAAAAAAGATCTTAGCTAATAGTATTATTCTATTTAAATACTTATTTATAGACGAACGGCTAGAAACTACGCTCGTATTACTATAGTACGGGAGGCTAAGAAGTATAAGTTTAAAACTATAGCCTCGGGAGAGAGTAGTAGCTTCCTTAACTCTTTTAACGAGCTTATAATAAGTAAGTAATCTCTTTTATCTTATTTTTAATTAATAATACGGCCTCGTTTATTTAGTTTTAACTTAATTATTTTATTTAATAAGTAACGGTCTTATAGCTAAATAAAATACTTAAGAGGGTAGTAAAGGTAAGGAGGGTTTATAGCCCCCTCCCTCGCTCCTTTTTTAAAAAAAGAAAAAAAAAAAGTTTTTTTCTAAGGGGATAATATAAGTAAAGAGGATTTATAGCCCCCTTTTTTACCTCTTTTTAGAGAGTATAGAGTAGTTAATTATACGTATAATACCTTTTTATTTATCGTCGTTTATAAAGCTAATTCTTAGTAATAAACCCTTTTAGTACTATTTTTAGTACTAAGGTTTAATATAAGCTAGTACTTTTATCTCCCCTATTTAGCTATAAATACTTTAAGTATATTAAGAGCGCTCTTAATAACTATTTAAATAGTATATACCTCCCGGGTTCGTATATTAATAATAAATACTAACGTTATTAAACTTATAAAAAGTTAGGTTATGCCCCTATTCTTAAAGAGTATATATAGGACCTAGGTATAAAGTTTTTATATTTTAAATAGGAAGTAATAAAAAAAGCGGCGCCGCTAGTATAGTTTTATTTATACTTAATAAAGTATATTTTAAGCTATCCTCGTTCTATTTTTTATTTATAAACTAATATATAAACCCTAACTTATATAATAGTAGCGTTATATAAGGCCCTTAAGTATAATAATCTCTTAAATTAGGGTAAGGATAAGGGGGTTTATATAAACGAGGCCCTAATAAGAAAGGCGTTTATAAGCGCTCTTTTTATACTAGAGGCGTTATTAAAAGAACTTATTAAGACTATAATAATATTAGCTATTTTATTTATAAAAGTAAATAGTATTTAAATCGGGATTAATACTTTTATTAACTTATATATTTTTTGAAATATATAGCCCGCGTTTAAGTCCTTTTTAAATAAGTTCGTACTTACTTTCTTAAGTAAATAGCCTCTTTTTAAATAACTTAATAAAGTTAATAGAGCTATTTATACTCCCTAGTTATAAGCTACGTTTTTTAATTAAAAACCGGGCCCCCCGGGCTATTTTATTACTTTTTAACCGTCCCTTTATTTAGTATAACTATTTTTTATATATTTTTTATATGATGGTTTTTTTCTGGCTTTATAGGTATAAAAGATTGACCTTAACGGGATTACGCCTTTAAGGAAAATTATACGATACGGTATATTTTTTAATTATATAATATATATAATATGCCCTAAGTACGCGCTTAATATAATATAGTAATTTCGATACGAAAACCGTTATATAATTCGGGATAAGTAAGCTGCCCTTTACGTAGTAGTACTAGTTAGAAAGGTTAATAATAGAGATTAGCTATAAAGGTTAGAAATAGCCCTTAATTATAAAGGTTCTAAACTTTAATAGCGACGTAGAGGTTTTTAGACCAAGGGCTAAAAGGGCTAATATCTAGCTACTTTTTAGAGCTTATAAAGATTTTTTCTATCCTTATTATTTTTAGTATTACCTAAAGCTACTCTCTATTTAAACTAAATAAATTTACTAAATAAACTTATTAAATAAACTTATTAAATAAACCTATTAAATAAACTTATTAATATATAAATTATTACTTATTAAGAACTTACTCTGCTCTTAGTATATAGTTAGTAATTAGCGGGCTAGGACTTTTTAAAAATGCCCCTCGATAGGTCCCCCCCTCTAAAGCTCGATAGATTCTTAGGCCCCTTTAACGCCCTAGCTATTATAACTAACGTAAATATGTTTAAAAAGTAGCGTAGTACTTTTTAGTACTATAGAATCTAGCTAAATAATAGTATAAATACTATAAATAGCCGGGCTAATACGGACGTTAAGATCTAGTATATTAATATTAATTTAAAAATTATATTTTATAAAATTAAAAATCCCTTTAATACGGGCTATATTATAGTTATAAGGGAATATATAAGGGGTCCTTTAACCTTTAATAAAAAGGAGTATATAATATAAGATCTAACCACTTACGTAAGTTAGTACTAAGAGGTTTTATATACGTTAGAGTAAGTATAGTTTGCCCTCTAAACGGGTAATAAAAAGTCGGGAGCTATTAATAAAAAGGAGATAATAGTTAAGTCGGTTAACTACTATTTTAATTAGTAATTAGGTATAGAGCGCAATATACTTAGTTTTCCTTAATACGTAATACACGGTACGGCCCCGGCGGATTGCTCCGTCAGGGGGATATATATATATATATATATTTTTTTTTTTATATTTAAGAGTAATACGAAGTATTCGAACTTTATTTTAAAAAAGTTCTTTATAAGACCGTTAGTTAGTATTTTATTTATTAATATATAAACTACTTAAAATAAGCCTCTCGAGTACTCTTATTATAGCTATATATTTTAAATATTAACGTAGTATAAGCGAGTTAAAATACGTTCCCTTTTTTTAGTTATAAATTTAATTATTTAATAATTATTATAATATACTTTTTATACGTTACTAAGCTTAAGTAAAATATTTTTAAATAAGTATTTAAGAGCGAGTATTTTTTTAGTTATATATTCTAAGCTTAATAGCTTAGCCTCCGTAATTAATATAGTTATTATATTCTAACGGGCTATTTTTTACTAAACGAGGCTACTAAAAAAGGAGATTATAAAACCCTACGAGGATTTTTAGGTCTTTTTATTATTTATAAACGAGGCGTTATTTATAATTAATAATACCTATTTATTCCCTAAGATCCCGAAGTAAATTACTAAGTATTATATATAAAAAAAGTATTATATAACTTAATTTATAATAAAATAATACTAACGAAATAGGTTCGTTAAGAACTTAAAGAGTAGGGTATATATAAAAGCGACGTTAGTCTATCGAGACAGTGGGAGTATCCATTGATACTGTGTATTAATACCGTGTAAATAATACCGAGAACCGCCCGAGCAGCCAGCAAAGGCAGAATAAAAAAACAAATAAAAGCGACGTTAGGCCGAATTATAATCGCTATATATAATATTAAACCGATTCTTTTTTAAAAAGTCTTAGTCTTACTTAGGGACGTAATTCTTAGGTTTTTTTTAATTAGAACTATTAGTAATAGGGTTATAAGAGCGATAGAGTTAGTAAAATTAAACTTCTTAACTACCCTTTCGAAATACTAATTATAAGCGAGGTATATTTTCTAATTAGGTCGATTATAAATAACCCTTATACTTAAATACTACGAAACTAGCCCTTAGTTTTTTATTTTATACTTCTTTTTAAGTCCTTTAGTTACTTAATTAGTATTATAAACGTAGTTTTTATAATAAAAAATAAGGATATTATTTATATAAAAGAGAACTAGTACTTATTTAATAAAATCTTAGAATAAATAAGGGTTCTTATTTATAAGTAAGAGACCTAGGTTTTTAAAAATTAACGCTAGCTCCTCGTACTATAATAGCGAAGCGTTACGAGCGCTATAAAAGGCTCGCTCGAGCTTTATATATATACTTAGTTAATAAAAGCTATTTAAAAACTTATAAATAATAAGGGGGTCGCTTAGCTTTTTAACTACGTTTAAAAAAGTATTTATTATGTTATATTAATAAACTTTTAAATCGAATTACGTAATAATAGCTATAACTACCCTAAACGTCCTACTTACTAGCGTCGCTATATAAGTTTTTTTTAAAGAGTATTATTTTTAAAGGTCCCTCTTAATATAAATTCTCGTTATATAGCGATTAAAGTAATTATTATTATTAAGCTTATAATTAAATACTTATTTAAGGAGTATTAGCTTAAATATAACTAACGCCTTACTAACTACTTTTTAAGTTTTTATTTTTTTTAGTTTTTAGATTTTTAACCGTATTACTTTTATAAATTAACTTTTTAAAAGTTCTAGTATTTTAAGAATATCCTTTTACTTCTTTAGAAAGGTAATTAATTAATTTATATAGATTTAGTTAGATTAAAGCGTAGTTAGTAAAGCGTATTTTATTCTAATTATTATAATATAAACGTAATAATATAGTGTTTTATACCCCTAGGTCGCCTTATTAATCGCTTTTTATTAATTAAATATATATATATTAAAAAAGGAGTCCTAGTCTCTTTTTACTTAAGTATAAAAAGAGTATTACTTAAATCGCTCTTATTAACTCGGGTCTTAGATAAATACCTCTAGAAGTTAGTTCTTTAACTTTTAGCTTTATTTAGTATACTTATTATCTTAGCTATATATATTAATTATATTAGAATTATTAACTAGGTCGTTTATTATTCTTATTTCTTAGTATAAGCTCGTTTATTAAAAGGGCTCGTTAAGGTCTAGTTAAATAAAAAGGTCCTCTTTATAAAAAATTTAGAGAGTTTTTATTTCTATTTATATATATATTACGTTTTTAATTCTCTTTATAAGGGGATCGACTTCTTTTATAACCTCGCTTATTAAGTTAGTTAGTTAAATAAGGTTCGTATTTAACTCCGGACTTTTAAAATCTAAGGTTATTTTAAAAATAAGTAACTATTTACCTCGTTTATTTAAAAACGAAATAAGCTTTTTTATAGCCTTATTTACTTTTTATAAAACGAGTATAAGTAATAATAACTATTCTTTATTATTAATTAATACGGCCTTTTTTTATTTATAATCCTAAGTAATTAGAGCTTAAGTTCGATTATTATAAGTAGTTATTAAATCTTATTTATTACGGCCCTTAATTTAAGTAAATAAATTACGGATTTATTATCGTTTTTTAAATAAAAAGCTATCTTATTAAACGTTATATTTTAAATAATAATAACTTTTAAAAACGAGAGGATCTAGATCTTATATAAGTTATAAGCGTTTAGTATATAACTTATAAAATACTTAATATCCCCTCTACTCTACTTTAAAACGTCTCTTATTAATTCTTTTTTTATAATCCTTTTTAAAAAAGTACGCTCTATAGTAATATATATATATTTACTTTTAATAAGAATATAAATTATAAACAAGCTTTAGTATATTTATTAATTACTACTACTTAAAGTAATAAGCGAACTAAACTTCTTTAATTTAAATTAATAATAGCTAGTTAGTATATTACTTAGGACTAATATTATATAAATAGGCTACGGCTAATATAGCCTCTACTTAGAGTTCGTTTAGTAAGCTAGTTATTAATATTATATTAATTACTTTAATAATAATCTCTTAACTAGCTTATTCCCTTCCTCCGTTCGGTTTTTTTATATATAGAGGAGTAGTCTCTAGGTCGATTCCTAGCTCTTATACCTATTTTTAAAAATAAGTCTTATTATTAATTATAATTATTATACGTTCTACGTTTTATTAGATTTTATAAATAGCTACGTTCTTTTATATACGTATTTATTATTTAAAAAAGTATAAGATTTTAAATACTATATTATAGGTCTTTATAACTTATAAAAAAATAAAGATCTTATTTAAATATTTATTTTTAATTAGTATTAATTACTTATTTCGTTCGTAAATAAGTAAGTAATTAAAGAGGTCCTATAAGAATCTTATAATAAAGTCGGGTTACTCTTTATTCTAAAGTACGTTATAAAATTACTTATTTTATATAAGTAATCGTATAGTATTAGTATATTAAATAGCTTAGTCCTTTAATCCTTACTCCCCGAGCGGCTATTACGAGCTTTTTAAGTATTACTAGCGCGAGATAGCTAGATCTAAAGTATTATAACTAGGCTATATCTAATCGGTCGTTCCTTAATTAGTATAAAGAACGTAAGTATTATATACTATATATTAGAATTATTTTAATAAGTAAAGACTAACTTATAAGCGGATAATAAGATAAATAAGGCTTATATTTTAAAAAAACTAAATTAAGCTTTTTTTTAAGCTATTTAATAATAATATTATTAAATTCGTTTTTAAACTAAAGGGTATAATTAAAGCCCGAGTACTAAATACTAGTTTTTTAAAAGAGCGCTTTTAATACGACGTTTATATAAAAGTTCTTAATAAAACCGATATTATAAAAAGTAAAGTATTTAGTCCCGGGCCCCTTTAGTCTTATAAAAATATTTTATATAACCCTTATTTTTTTAGTAATTATAAAATAAAAGGCCGTCCCAGAGTTTATATTTTTTAAACTATTATATTATTAAATAAAATCCGGCTCTAAGAGCGATTAGTTATTAATAAAGTATATAGTATTATAATTATTTATAACTATACTTTTAAAAAAGAGGTATAGGTTAATAAAGGGCATAAAAAAGATAATAAAATTACTATTCTTATTAATCTCTATACTTAGCTTAAGGAGTAAACCGACGTTAATAATTATAGCTACGATATTTAATAAATATATTACTTTAGAATCCTTTTTATTACTTAGTTTAATAAATTTAGTTATTTTTATAGAACTACCCTTATTTTTATTATTCTATTTAATAAGGGGTTTTATATAAATCTAGCCCTTTTAAATAAAGTTAGCCTAGAGATTAATATACTTTTTATAATTTAAATAAGAAATTATTTTTTAAACTTCGCTACTACTTAGCTAAATATATTCTATTTTCGTTTTATTAGTTAGAGCAAGCTCTATTTTTACGTATTTTATTAGTTTTTAATAATAGTTCTCCTTATAGGAGTAGTTAGTAAATAAATTAGGAGTTATTTCTTTTTAGTTAAGAAAATCTAAGCGACTTATTAATATTACGAATATTACTAAGGGTCGTTTATAATTCTTATTATATACTGCTTTTTTATATAAAAAGTTATTAAAGATCTTAATATAATATTTTATATTAAAAATCGTTTCTTTTTTTTACTCTAACTTAATAATATTAGCGAGCTCTTAATTAAACTAGTTTAAAATAAAGTAATATAAAGTTATATAAAAAAAGGCCTTAAAAACGAGGGTCCCCTAGACTTTAAGTAGTTTAAATTACTTTACTTAGTAATAAGCTAAGAAAAAGTCCTTAATCTAAGTTAATAAGTTAACGCTAGAGTTCGCTTTATTTATAACTATATTAAACTCTTCTTATATAATTATAAATAAACTAGAGTCGCTTAGTACGTACTTTTACTTAAGAACCCGGATTACGATATAAAAAAAGTAGTTTAAAAAATCAATAAGTTCTTTTTTTATATTTTTTTTAAAATATTTTAAGTAACTATAAAAAAGATCTAGTAATTTATTAACTTATATAATCTCTTTTTTTTTATAAAAGAGATCGTTTTAAATACTATTTACTAAGTAAAAGAGGTATATTTTTTAATAAGGCGTACTTAATTTATTATTACGACCTTTAGCTTCGTTAGAGCGACTAGTTATTTAATAAGGTCGCTTTTAAATTCGATTATAGCCTCGCTTTTTATTTTTAACTCTTATTAAGTAAACTCTTTAAGTCGTCGTTAGTATTTATTAAAGGCTGCTTTATATACTTAATCTTAGGTAGTATTTCGTATTTTAATATACTCCTTAATTAAAAAAATAGACTTAGTAAAAAGCGATAGGTTCGATAGAGAAGTAAAATTATCTAAGTTTAAAAGATCTTAGACGTCTTTTAATTAAGCTTTAATATAAAGAGCAAGGTACTATTTTAGCTAGTCTTATTAATTATTAAGCTTTTATTTAAGAGTATCGGTAGTCTTTTTAAAAAATATTATTTTATTTAAAATTAAGTTTAATAAACGTAATAGGGGTAAATAATATTATAAAAAAGGATATAATAAGCCGTAGTCTTTAGAAAGTAACTTTTTAATAGAGATATATAGGGGTCTAAGTTAGAGCTAGGTTTATAATTATTATATAGTTAGAATAGGGGTATTAATATATATAGAAAAACGGATAATTTATTAAAAATAGAGAATAGGTACGAAGCACGCTCTAATATAGAGGGTATAAGTAAAGTAGGCCTCGGTAATTATATAACCGAGGTTATGTAACGTACGGTAAGGCTATAGATAGTTAAAGCTATTACGATATCTCTATAATAAATAGTGGCTATTAGAGAATCCTCCGATTAACACACTCTAATACGATTAAATACAAGCTCAAGATTTTTATAGTCCAGCTTACGCTATAAGTAACCGTTCAGTCACCCGGTTTTGTGGTCTTATGGGATCGTATGGTGGGCATTAGTTAAAGGTTAAAAAATGTGACCAGAGTTGCTGTAGGCAATACCAGCGCACATTGACGACTGAGGCTACAGGCCCAGTAAGTCTGTGATTATTCTTTTGTTGCTCAATTTAATTAGATTGTACGTGAAAGTAATTTCATCAAACAAGAAGGAAATACCTGGCGTAACCTTATAGTTACTTACTCATAACCCTCCGCCTTTCGCCCTTGACCCATCAGGCTTCTCCTTTACGACCAATGAGCTGTGAGACTTAAAGTCTGATGAATGTTCTCGATTATACGTCTATCGACTTAATAGAGTTAAGGGAAGACATGCCGTTCGTTCCAAAAGTCCATGGGGCCAGTCCTCTCTTGAACCACTTGCCTGTAACAACTAACACGACAGATGTCTATCCCGTTTCTCGACTTTTGCCTAGGTAGGTCACATTATGGGATTTTGCCCTGCTAATGAACAGCTATGAACGCGGAATTCCTTTCGAGGTCGTGACCACCGCCTTGGCCATTACGATCTGCCCCTCTAGTACGCGCACGTATATGTACGCTGCCTTCGGGCATCGTTAGCAGGTCTAACTACTTCAATAGATGATGCCTAAGTCCTTCATAATTTTCAGTTGACGGCGTTCTTCCAATACGCGGCAGTTTCCGAGGAGATTTGAGAATCTTCTTGAGCTTGTGATTGGGCCGGCCGCGATACTAAATGGACCTGTTATGGGGACAAACAGAGCAAGTCTTTGCTATTAGAAGACGTCTCCGATGTGCCTTCGAATGATCTCCAGATCTCTAGTTACCAGCCAGTCTCAGCGTTCGAAATAGTTGAAAAGTAAAGTTGGACCGATGCTTCATCTGCTTATAGTCTTTATTCCTGTCTGGAATATGTTCAGTTCGCTTTTGACGTCAACCAAGCCGCCTCATTAGTACCCAACTGCCTTACAGAAGCTATCTATCGAACCGTTGTGCAGTAGGGAATCGGACCGTCGGTAAGGTGGCCACGATGACGACCTCGACTGGAATCAGTCGTCATCTTGACTACATGGCAACGCAAAGTGGCCAAGTGACCGATTGACTTCAAGGACCATTTCAATCTTGGATCATGGTTCTCTGACTCAAGATTTGTCTCAACGTAGAGCTTAGGGGCTCTACACCACGACGTCTTTGATTGATTAAGCTTTTGCACGGTGCGGGCTAGAAGGTCCTTGCTCTTAAACCGTAAATCAAATGTGATGAATTCAATATCCGCGATGGTTGTGGCGGATAGCGTTCAAGAATTGCATCGGCCATGAGTTATGAAGTAGATTATCATAGCGACTCTTTTGACATTGCGATTGTGTTGCTGGTAATATGACACGTTCTCACGTCAGATCTTTACAACACTCGCTCATCTGTGATAATATGGCCTCAGTGTTCAACTACATCGAACGAGCTATCTAGGCGCTAGATGTGAGGAGAGTATGAAAAGAGTTGAGGGTATTGAATACAAAATGAGTAATGATGTCTATATGCTAATGCCAGAATCCTTCCTGGAAACTTTATTGTATGCTGCTGCCCCAGTCCGTCATTAGTATTATAACAATGCTTCCTTGCCATGAGTACAGTCTAGAATGCAGTGAAGACCTTCCATCCGGTGCGGTGAATTCTCGCTGCAAGGATGAAAGTCGTTCCTGCAATGCAAAACACACCCGAGAACACCTTGATGCCGACCCACCCACCGGAACCAGCCAAGATGGCTCCGTTGATAGGGTTAGTCGTCAGACCGCCAATAGAGTTTGTGAAGAACGTGATTCCCGTGCGGAAGCCAATCTCGTGGAGGGGCGAGATCTGGGCGATGAGGGGTGCAATCAGCGAAACGTACGCGCCGGAGCAGAAGCCGAAGAGGACGGCGAAGGCGATTAGCGCGCCATCCGTGTTGGCCGGGATCCAGAGGGCGAGCATCCAGATCGAGGTCAGGTAGCACACCACCACGAAGATGTTGTACTTGCCAATCTTGTCGCCCATGATGCCGGAGAACATTCGGCCGAAGAGGCTGCCGGCGTTGAGGATGGCGACCAGGTACTGCGCCAGGTTGGGGTCCATGCCAGCCTCGAGGGCCTGGACTTGGATGTAGTTGATGGGCACGAAAATGCCGTAGGTGAAGAGGAAAAAGCCGATGACGACGCAGACAAACTCATACTCCTTAAAGGGACGGATGAGCTGATCCATAGATACCTTCTGGGGTCGTGGTGGGTGGAAGGCCTTGACCGTGAGGTTTGCGATGACGAGGAGTCCGAGAATCATGAACGCGCAGATGCGCATTGCCCAGGGGTACCCCAGAGACTTGATCAATCTCGTCACCATGATCGGGAAGATGATGCCGCCGATACTAGAGCCGGTAGAGAGGAGGCCGAAAGCGGCTCCGCGCTTGACGTTGAACCATCCGTGGATCGTGTTCAGTGCCGGCTGGAAGATGGCTGCGACACCGATGGCGGAGCACACACCTTGTGCCAAGAGTATCTGCCAGTATTGCGTTGCGAGAGAGGTCATCATGAGACCAAAGACGTGAAGAAAAGTGCCGGCGAGGATGAGGTAGCGGGGACCGTAATGGTCGTAAAGCTGGCCGATGACGGGGCCCTATGAAAGTATCAGATTGCATATTCTATTTCAGGCATTGAGAAGACCAAGAATTACCATTGCCATCATGAAGAAGATCTGAAGAGAAGGAATCCATGAAATGGTACTCGGCGAGTAGTTGCGAAGCAGATCGTTCTGGTAGTACTCCTGGAAAGCTCCGACACCTGCAGATCAACCTTCGTTAGCTTCTAGAACCCCAAGAAAGCAGAAAAAAATAGACTTCAGCCTCAACGTCGCAACGGGAAATGGTACTTACTGTTCACCCATCCGAAACTGCAAAATGATGTGCACCAAGCGCCAAGAACTACAAGCCATGCCGTTACACCTCCGTCCGGCGCATCGCTGCCGGGCCACGACGGTTTTGCGCCGCCGGCTGGAGAACCACCTTTTTCCGGGTCGGTCTGCCGTATCGTTGAAGGGTGATCGGAAGAGTAATCCGTTGTGTTCTGGTCCACCTTGGCTTCTGCAGCAGCTGGGTGCGGGTCTGAGAAGGTCATTTGGGAGTCCGCTGGGGACGAAAGCTGTTGTTGCTTCGACATTTTCGGCGCGAGTTCTGTTGTTTTGGCTAAAGGCTTGCTGGTGGGTTCCGAGCCGCTCTGATAGCTTTGAGAAGCTTTATTGATATCTTGATTGAAGAGCTGAGTTGTTGAGGTTGTCTGTGGAATTGTCTAATGAGGATGACTCTATCCAACAAGGGATGAACATGGGTTAAGTATTTCTCAAGATCCTTTCTTTATGTGAACAGAAGGAAGAGGATCAGATCCGGAGGCCAAACGACAAAGAGAAGGAATCTCAGCGACAGCGGCCCATGTCCGTACCGGACGCCGCAGGGAGATCTGCATCATCACCCTAGATAGGCCAGGGGCCATTATCGCATTAGAAATCGGTTTCCGTTACGACCGAGAGCGAGAGGGTCCCAAATCTGGTCATTGAGTCAGTCAAGTTTGCTTCCAATCTAGACCAATGTTTCCAGTGGCGCGAGATGGTGTGGGTTTGGCGCGCTCTGGCGGCGGTGATGGAGATCCTTTCGGCGTGCGGCGCTCTCATGAGCGCCGAGGCCGAAGTACCATTTTGTTAGCAAACACTGCAATCTCGAACCCCTTTTGCAGATCTCGGCGCCGAATGGTCTCCACTACGGCGATGGTGACATGAGCCGTTGGCATGTGCGTCCCTCGCCGAGATTGGTTGGCCTTATGGTAAAAATCTCTGAAGTAAGCATCATTTAGAGCGGCGCCAGAGAGCGGACTCTCGAGTTGAAGCTTATTGCTCTTCAGTTGTTCAGTTCTCCATTATTAATATGCTTTGGCTAGGCTCTTGACTAAATGTTGACCACCTTCAAGGACTTTGCGGTTTGCCCTTGAGATCCAATCCTCGCAAACACCTCCGTCACACTCACGGAAATATGGTCCGAAACCACGTTTACATGACCTCTGACTTCTCCAATCCGAGATCCTCGCGTCACGACAATCTCGCTATCGCCGAGCACATCAACAGACATTACGTCTGTCGAGATGCAAAGCACACAACTTTGGTACACCGTACACCAGACCACGGCTCCGAGGCGAGTGCCGTGAGCCAAGGAGCCGGACGATAGACATGTCCGATGCAGCGCAGGCTCAGTTGGAGTGGGTAAGACGCCTGTGATCCCACCGGATCGTTTCACACCTGTGCGTCGGTGCCCGCAACATCATCACATATTGACGAAGTTTGTCAGCAAACAATGATAGAATGAGCCAAGAGAAATCAGAACTTACCCGAGTCACCACTGACCCCAACACCCTCCCCTTGCAACCTTCAAACTAAGGCCAAAGAAGTTCGACATGCATTAAACCAAGGGGGTATCATCAACAAATAAACGCAGCCTATGCCAATTCACACCATCTCCGTCACATCCACAGGCTTCGCAGGGTACGGCGTCTTGTGGTCTTGCGACAGTCTCACATCTTGATACTCGACGTGATCAAAGGGCTCTTCGTTCTTCAACGGCCAATTTGATCGAACCGTGCGCATCTCCGCGTCCGGCACGTCACCGACGGCCTGCCTGCCGAAGCTCTTGCGTCGTGCTGACTTGGGAACTGGCGGCAGGCTCTTTAGAGCGGCAGCGCGGTCAAAGACCGTGGGTGATTGCGGCTCGTCCGGAACGTAGAATCGTTTGGCGATGCCCGGTGCCACGTGCTTCATGAAAGCCTTGAGGAAGGGTAGACAGGTGCAGATGATGCCGACATTGGCCTCCACGACGCTAGGCACAGAGTTAACCATCAAATATGCCTAGGTTCGGGGCTGGGGAGATACTTACCACCAGATGATGCTTATTGAAGCGGTCCAGGTGAAATCGGCATTGTTGAAGCCGAGAGGAATCATGACCATGCGGACGATACTGGGCCCGAGGACGCTAGAGAAGGCATTAGGGATGTCTTGTTGTCCTCAATGTGCAGCATCAACTTACAAGCCTCCGGCCATGAGGAAGATCGTCATCTCAATCTTCTTGACCAACCTCAATGATAGGGGCGAGAGAATCCAGATCGGTAGCAGCAAGATAGCGAGATCGGTGGCGACGTTGCAAACGGATAGCATCAGCCACCACATCGACCGGTCAACACAGGTTCCCTGTACGTCCATATCCCAAATCCTCTCCATGGGGGTGCAGAGGTATGCCCAGCCAAGCGCGCCAGCGAGCGAGTACGCTACCGCCGCAAACATGACCATGTATATGACAATTTTCACAGCGCGATTGAGAGGGAAGCGCAGGTAGAACACGAGAATCGAGGCCTTTGTAAAGAGAACGGAGAGGCTGTACGCCGCGAGATCAACCATGCTCAGCTTATGGAAAGTCACAGCGTCGGCCCGGCTCACGTCCCAGATGTGGTGCCCGGATCCATTCCTCGTTTCGTAGACTTGTATCACCGAGTATGCCGTAGCGAAGAGCAGTCCGATGAAGATGAGGTCGTCGTCGCGTTGGTGGCGGTGAATCACGACCTTGACCGTGTACAGGCGGATCCCGCAGAAGATGATGGCCAGGAGGTTGAGCAGGATGGCGACGATCAATACCTGTGGCACGAGGGACTCAGCGGGGTTGTCGAAGTTGGATACGACGCCCGGCGGGGGCGGCGAGGCGGCCACGAGCTCGTCTTCGCTCATTGTCCACATCGCATTATGGATCTTGTGGCGGGGTTTGGATGACAGATTTGGTCTGGCAGAATTACGACAGATACACACCAGCGTGTCGAGCTTGGAGAAGAGGTTCGTGTCGAGACTATTTAGCAAACACCTGAATCGCGAATACACTCCCACACACCCCCTCCCATCCCCTTCCATTGACATCACTCTGGCTGTTCCTCGCGGCAAAAAGTGGCCGTGACCGTGGTCCATTCCTGAAACGTTGATATCGTGCCTGGAACGCACTGACTGGTTCGATGAACTGGATCCAAGGCACGTTGACCATCGGCAAATACTACCAACCGCAATGCTTCATCTTGGAAAGCTTAACTTCGTTCCCATGTCCACTTGGGAACTAGGCCATGTTGAGGTCACTTGAGGATAGTCGCGGTCGGCAGTTCAAGCTTATCGACCGGAGAACAATACCGACAGGCAGGGTCACCTTACATCGGGAGCCGGCAAGCCAAGACAGAAACAAGACTTTTATCCCATGTAGCGCAAGTTGTCGGCACCTTGGCAAGTATGTTCCTGAAGTTAACGACTGCTTCTAGAGGCCCCCTGAAGATCTCTCCCGCCTTCGCCAAGCGCTTAGCAGGCTTAAGGTTGTTTGCTTGGCGGAAAGAAGCATAACGATATTATCCCGATGGACGCTGAGTGGACGCGGACGCGAGGAGGGTGCAGCCGCAGAAGCAGCTGGTGCGGCGGACAGTGTTTGTTCCTTAAAGTATAAAGCATGGGAATCGTGCTTTGGGACAAAGGGAACAGTGAACAAACCCCGGCCAGCTAGGAGAGCGCTTGCTATCAGAGTTCGCTGCGGAAGGCGAAGGTGATGGCAATTGGTTGGAAGCGAGAATCTTCATCCGGCACGGCATCCGTATTCCTCTATCCATCGTTGGGCAAGTCATTAAGCTCCCGGCGATGACTTGAAAGGGCAAAGGGGGAGGTCGTTAGAAAGAAGAGTAATATCGGATTAGAAGTCCAATTCGACCTCGGCATACGGCCGAGGCTGCGCAGGGGCCAACGAGGGGCCCTATTTACAATTACCGCAGACTACCTAACTTACGATTAGAACCTCCCTTTTATACCTTACGTAGTATATTAAAATAGTTTAATTAACTTACTTTATTAACTTATAGTTCGAACTAATTAATTAATATCCTTATAATAAAGATATTAATACTAATTAGTAATTAATTTTTACTATCGTAAATTAATAAAGTATTTAATATAAAAACAACGACCTCTTTAAACGGAATATAATAAAAAAATCGTACTACTTAACCTTATAAAAAGTAAATAATAAGACGTAGAATCTCTATAATAAAATAAAATAGAAAAATTATAGCCCTTAACTACTTATAAAAGGCTAACGTTTATTATATTAAAATAACCCCTAATAATTAATAGAAATATTAAAGCGACCGAGCTATTATTATTAACTTTATATAATCTTTTTTTATTAATTAACTTATTTACGGCCGGCCCGCGATTAGATATTAACTAAATTAATTAATTAATTAGTAAAAGGAATTACTTACGTAACTACTTACTTAATTAATTAGCGTAACGAATAAGCTTAAGAAGTATAATATAAAAAAGTATTACGTAATCGAGGAAAAATGATCCTTAAGTATAATATACTTATTAAGGGTACTAGGAGGCGTAAGTATTATAAGACTAAGAGATTTATAATATATAGAAGGACTATACCCGAGGGGTTTATAAATATAACTTCGAAGCCCGTAATTTAAACGATCTCTTCGTAGCCCTCTTAACTATCTCCCTAAATATTACTTAAGAATATAATAAAAAAAATAGTATAATATAAAAAGAGGAGATTTAAAAATTATAATAACTATAATTTATAAATCGTAAATAGTACGAGTACTAGAGGTTAGCTTAATAAAGAGGTTACTACCCCTAAGAAAATCCTCTCGCGGCCTCTTACTAAAGTTATAATTATTATAATAAAAAAAGAATACTTTAGAGGGCTATTAAAAAGCTCTTTTTTTAAATTACTAGCTCTTAATATAAAAATTACTAATTTTAAAAAAGTAAAAAGTAGATTACTAACTAATAATAATTTATTTAACGAACGTATACGCTTCTTGGATTTTTAATTTAAAAAAAAACGCTATATAATCGAGACGTCGTTAAGCTACCCGTAAATTTACTTTTAACGTTAATTAATTAAGTAATTAAAAAAAGACTACTAAAATAGTATCTAACTAAGAGGACTAAGAATAAATAGTAACGAGGCTCGGTATAAAGAGATAAAAAAAAGTAAGAAAGTCCTAAACCCTAATAAATCTAATAACTAATAATAGTACGCTATTATTAAAGCTAATAAGTAGCTCTAAAACGACCCTATTAAAACTAAATATACTAACTACTATAGATTAAAGTACGAGTTAAAGAACGACGAGGAGTAAGTTAGTTTATAATTAAAAAAAAGGAATTCTTATACTATATAAATAAATAGAGATTTAATTAGAATACTAAGGAAAATAGGTATATAGAAATTCTAATAATCCTAACGGCGAGTAAATTAATATAGTATTAGTTTATTTTATAAAAATCTACGCTTAAAAGGGGCTTAAGGAGTAACCCCTATTTTATAAAATCGCTAATAACCTAGGTAACTAAAAGGACGAGTAGTTCGTAACTAATTTAAATATAATAAAAAGGGTTATTAGATTCCTCTACTATTAAAGTATTTTACTAGCCTAGGTAGTAAAATAGAAGGCTTACGAGACGTTTATTACTATAGTCGTTATTAATAAATTTATATTATAAGATTAGAATTAAGTTAACTAAGTAGTAGTAAAATACGATAACTTTAATAAGAGAGTAAACTAACTAGAATTTTTACTAAAAATTACTAATAATAATATATTAGCGCCCGCTATAATAAGAGCTACGGAGACTATATAAAAAGAGCAGCTATTAATAATCTTACTAATCTTAGTAACTAGCTTAGTAACGTTATTAATACGTAGCTTATTACTTATTAATTAGAGAGGTATATAATTAACTACGTAAAGCTAATATAACTATATTAATACGTAAGGGATACGTAAAAAGACCGACTTAATAGTCGCTATTACGAAGTAATTTACTAACTTTATAAAAATCTTCTTTAAAAAGAAATTATATAGTGGTTTTTTTCTAGCTTTATAGGCGTAAAAGATCGACCTTAACGGGATTACGCTTTTAAGGGAAATTATACGATATAGTATACTTTTTAATTATATAATATGTATAATATACCCTAAGTACGCGCTTAATATAATATAGTGATTTCGATACGAAAACCGCTATATAATTCGGGATAGGTAAGCTGCCCTAATAGGCTAAGTAATATACTTACGCAGCGGCGCTAGTTAGAAAGGTCGATAGTAGAGGTCGGCTATAAAAGTTAGAGGCGGCCCTTAACTATAGAGGTTCTGAACTTTAATAGCGATATAGAGGTTTCTAAAGAAAGGGCTAAAAGGGCTAATATTTAGCTATTTATATTAGAGCTCGTAAAGATTTTTTTTATTTTTATTATTTTTAATATTACTTAAAGCTACTCTCTATTTAAACTAAATAAATTTACTAAATAAACCTATTAAATAAACTTATTAATATATAAACTACTACTCTACTCTTAGTATATAGTTAGTAATTAGCGGGCTAAAGATGCCTCTCGATAGGTCCCCCCCTCTAGGGCTCGATAAATTCTTAGGCCCCCTCGATGCCCTAGCTATCGTAGCTAACGTAGGCACGCCTAAGGAGTAGCGTAGTACTTTTTAATAATATAGAATTTAGCTAAGTAATAGTACGAACGCTATAAATAGCTAAGTTAATACGGATATTAAGATCTAATATATTAATACTAGCTTAAAAATTATACTTTATAAAACTAAAAATCCTTTTAATATAAGTTATATTATAAACGTAAAGGAATATATAAGGGGTTTTTTAACCCTTAATAAGAAGGAGTATATAATACGGGATTTAGTTACTTACGCGGGCTAGTACTAAGAGGTCTTATATACGTTAGAGTAGGTATAGCTCGCCCTCTAGACGGCTAAAAGTAGCAGAAGGTCGGGAGTTTTAATTAGTAGTTAGGTATAGAGCGTAATATACTTAGTTTTCCCTAATACGTAATATACGGTATAGCCCTAGCGGATTGCTCCGTCGGGGGGTAAAAAGAAATTATACTTAAGAGAGAAATATAAAGTTCTATAAAAAACCCTTATAGTTTTTTATAAGTATTATAAAAAAGTTAAAATCTAAGAGTAATAATATTACTTAGTAATTAATATCGTACTAATTAATAAAGTTACGGATTATTATTACGAAGTAGTACGTATTATTAACCGAACTAACTTTTTAAGCATAGTTAACGTAATTCGAAGTCGCTTTAAGACCTAAAATAGAAATCTAGAGCTCTTATCCGAGCTAAGGGTATTATTATTTAGGTCTATAGCTAGAACGATAAAAAAAGTCGAGGCTAAAGATCTTTAAAGAACTTATTAATTAAATTAATAAGCTAATAAAGACGTAGCTAAATAAGGGGACGAATAAGTAAAAAGTTAAGTATTTTTATATTATTATATAGAGAGTTTTAAAAACGAAAATAACTTTATATTAACTACTTAAGTATTATAAGACCCTCAACCCGAGGCTAAGGTCTAGCTTTAATATTAAAATAAGGATACTTTAATAAACGTACTTATAATTATATAATAGCCCTTATTAATAATACTAAGTCGACCGTATATATAGAAATAAAAAGAAAAATACTAAATATAGTAATTACTAAGCTAGAGGAATAGACTCCTTAGCTAGTTACTAATTAGAATTAAAATAGGGGTAATAAAAAGGGAAGTATTTTCTATATAAAAAAGACGGCTATTAATTAAGTAATTACTTAGAAAAAGAGCGTACTAAATTATATAAATAATATAAAAAGTCGAGAGTAATAAATAGTAAAACTAGCCCTCGTCGATTTAACTAATTCCTCGTAATATATAAAAGTAAATATAAAGGTATAATTAGTAGCCTAGAGGATCCGTATATAATAAGAAATTTAGAAAATAAAAAAGATTTTACCTCGTATATTAATAAAGTAAATTTTAATAAAACTAATAAAATTAACTACTCCTTTTTCGCCCCGTTAGCCTCTAGAAGATATACGAGGCTAAATAAATAAAAAGTAATAAAAGCTCTTAATAAGTAGGTTTTTATTTATAAATAGTAAGGGAAGATCCCTTAGATAATAAATATAAATAAATAGATAAATCTAATAGTACCGAACCCTATTTTATTAATATTTAAAAAAAATTAGTACCTCTCTTAATATTTAAAGAAAAATAGGGTACTAAGCGATTCTAGGGGTACCTAGAGGGGTCCTTTTTATACCCCCTAAATTACTCGAACGCTAAGCTCGTATAAATATTCTATACTAATAAATAATACGGCTTAGATATTTTCTAAGGGATTATTTTAAATATAGGGGTATTATAATAGTTAACTAGAGGTAAGGGGTAATTCTATATACTTTAAAAAATATCCTTAGTTATATTAAATATATTAATAATAAGTATTATAAAGATTAGCTTTAGCCTAAATAAAGAAATATACGCCCTAAGTATAATAAAAGTTAATATATACTTAAGTATAATAATCTCTTATATCCTACCCGTTAATATACTATTTTTATTATACTTAAAAGATATAAACTAGTTAAGTATCGTATTTAATAATATAAAAAATAAATTATTAAATAGTAAGTAGTCTATACTTATTAAAAAGTAATAGGGGTATACGTTTATAAGGCTCGAATTAGATATTAAATTTATTAATTATTTTATAAAAAGAGAGCTTAAATAATTATATAAGCGCTTCGGCTACTTATTAATTATAAAACTATATAACCTCTTTAAATAATTAGGGAGTAATATAAAGATAGGAGCTTTAGAATATTTAATAAAAATATATTATTAATACTAAATAAACGCCCAGAACCCGCGCAGATTTAAGTTTAAATTATATAATGAGCTTAACTTTAACTAAAAAATCGTTATTAATATCTTTTACCTAAATAATTACTTAGTACTATATATTATTAACGAGGCTATATTATTTTAAAGAGGCTAATTCTTTAGGGACCTACTTACTAAGACTATTTAGTTAATATTAAAGAGAGTATAGATTAATATATACTAAGGGCTACTAAATAGGATTAAGACCGATATAAGAACGAATTTTAAATTAATAAAGTTTAGAAATAATATTATTATATATAGTATATAACTAAAAATTATACTTATTAAAGTATATTATAGTATTAATAAGGTAAAAAGAGCTTATTAGTAGTTAAAAAGAGCGTTTAAAATTATTTATAACGAGTACCCCGATACTACGGATAAAAAATATTTTTAAATAGTATTTAAGTATTATAACGATACTATAGGCCTAAAGGAACTAATTCTAACGCTTCTTATATTTAGAGTATACTTAAGGACAATAATAGCCTCGCTACTATTACTAAACGTAGCTTAGTAAGCTTAAGTAATTAATAAAATAATAAAAGTACTGGAATGGGGTGGGGCGATTAGTCCTAGTATTTCTTTTTTTTAAAACTAATTAAGTATAAGGACCTATAAGAGAGCTAATTAGAAAAAGATATAAAGAGAAGGGCCCCCGATTAGGGAGAGGAGCTTAGTAATACGGATTTTTATTTTAATTATATATATACTTTTTTAGGATTAAACTAGAGCTTTTTTAATAATTTATTTTTAAATACGATAATATAAAATAATTAAGAACTCTACTTTTCTAATTTAGTTAATACTACCCTCTTTTCTTAGTTATAATTCTATTAATTAAGGCCGTATTAACCTAATTAAAGGAGGTATTTTATATTACTTTTATAAATATTAGTAGTTCTTCCTAAGTACTATACTATAAAAGTCTTTTATACCCTATACTTTTTTAATAATCTCCCTTTTTAAAAATCCTTTCCTTTTTTAAATAAGAGAATAAATAAAAAAAAGCCTAACTTAATTAGAAATAATTTAAATAAATAAGTAAAAAAAAGTAGCGTAATAATTAAGATAAATACGAGTAGTAGGACTCTAATTAAAAGAAAAACTAGATAATTAAAATACGAAAACGAAGACGTATAAAAAAAGGCTTTTTATTTAATAAAAAGGGAATACGATAGACCCCGATAAATAAGCGAGATAGATAAATAGAGAAATATACGGATACTTAGGACCGGATCGGGCTTAAATACGAACGCTACGATAGTATAATAAGATAAATAACGAGTTAAAATTAGAACTAATAAAATACTTTAATAAATATAACTAGTTATTTAACTAGACTATTTTTTATTAATTAATATAGCCTAGAGATTTAATAATAAACTTATTTAGAGGTACGGATACGTCGGACTAAGGGCGCTTAAAAAACTAGCTTTTAACTAGACTTATTAATAATTTTAATTAATATTACCGTAGGCCTAATATAAAGTCTAATTAAAACTCTAATTATATACTTAATAAGGGCTAAGAAGGATAGCTTAAATTACGCTAATTAAAATAATAGTTATACTCTAACTATTAGGACGGCTCCTCTCCTCTCTTTTTAAACTTTATTTAAAATAAATAAATTAATATAAGATTATTAAAATTATAAATAAAATTAACGAACTATACTTTTAATAACCTCGGACTATAAATATAAATAATTAATACGTTATTTTTACTATTATTAGTACCCCTTAGGACGTTTAATTATATAAACCTAACCTTTTTATTTTAAATAAACCGTTTACTAAACTAGCTTTTATAGTTTATTAAAACTTATAAACTATAGAGTTATTTAATAATAATAAGCCTACCCTTAGTAATAAATTTACTTACTAATCTAATTAAAAAAAGCTAGTTACGGCTTAGGTTAGGATAAATATTTTAATTAATACCCTCCTAAGCGCTATTATTACCTAGATTTAAATAACTACGCTTTAAACTAAGGACCTTACGATTCCTTAGCTTAATTTAATAAAAAATATAAGGTTTTATAAAATACTATTCCTTAGTTAAAAGGGGACTATAGTTTTTAAAAATAATAATATTATAAACTTCTTAGAAAAGTTCGAGGACTAGTACGAAATTAGTAAGGTCCTAGACTAATTTAAAAATAAACTTATTATATATATTATAAGAGGAGATTATTAAACTCTAATTAAAGATGCGATTAAAGGACTACCCTAGGCCTAAGCTAAGGATTTTTTTTAAAAAAATATAAAAAATAGGATACTAATAATTTTTTAAATAAGGAAGAGTAAATCTAAAGAGTTATTAAAAGACTACCTATCTCGTTTTCTAACTTAAACTTTACTTAAGTACTATTTACTAAGATTAATAATATAATTATTCTTACTAAATAATAAGACCTTTATATTATAATTAATAAGAGCCTAATTAAGGCCGTATATAAGCGGTTTTATACCGATATTATAAAAGAAGTAGTAGAGAAAGTCGGGGTTATTTTAAATAGCTTTATTAGATTAATAAAGTACGTGAGGTTTAAAATAGGACTTCTTAATATAATCGTATATAAAAAGGAATATAGTTTACTTTTTATAAATAATTAGAATTAACTTAAAACCTCGCTATAATCCCTTATTTTATAAGCGTATAAAAATACTTAGTATTAGTATCCGAACTATTAATAATATCGCTAGCTAACGATAGGGGCTTAGGTTACCTAGGTAATTATTAATAATATTACTAATTCTAACTTAGTTAACGAAATAAGTAAGCTAAAGATCTATTAAAATAGTATTTATTTTTAAGGTCCTATTTATATATTTAATATAAGTATTACGTATCTTAATTAGCCCCCGATTATAGGACCTAAAGACCGCTATTAGTACTACTAAAGTCTATATTACTAGATTATTAGGGATTATAATTAGTATACTCTTAATAAGGACGCTTATCTTATTATTTTAGCTTAGGGAGCTTAGTACTACGGAAAGCGTAACGGTTATAAGCTTATAAAAAATATCCCTTTTATTATAATTAAAAATAAAAAAAAGCGTGTAATTATTAATTACGTTACTCTTCTTTTTTACGTAATAAATATATTAACTAAAGAAGATACTAAGTTTTTAATTAAGTAAATTTTAGATTATTAAATCGGACTACTTTAATAAACTATACTTATACTTCTTTTAGCTAATCCTATAAGTATAATTAGATATATTTACGTAATACGACCTAACTTAAGCTACTATAACTAAGTAGACGTCTATACTATTTATAAAAAAAAACTACCTAAGAACCGCACCTTAGTAACTACGTTATATTTTAAGAAGATATATAGGATTAATAGCCCGAGCTAGCTTTTATAACTTAAAAAAAAAAACGGTTTCTTTTTTTAATTAAAAAAGGGAAATTATAAAAATTAATAATAATAATAAGGCTTTTAAAATAGTAAAGAACGTAATTTTTATATTTATTTCTAAGCCTTAGCTTACTAAAGTCCTAATTAGTACTCTTAATACTAGTACTTAAAGAACCTAAGAGCCTCTTTTTTATAAAACTTAGAAAATAATAATTATAAATTAGACCTATAACTTTAACCTTAGGGCCGAGGTAAAGAAGCTAATAAAAAAAAAGTTTAAAACCCTAATCTCGCTTTTTATAAACCTCTTATAAAAAATTATACTAAAATATACTATAATAATAATAATTTTAATATATAATTAGGGGTATTTTAATATTAATAAAATCTTATTAAAAGCTCCGAAGTCCTTAGTAAATTTAGTAAAGAATAGGTAATAATAAAAAGATATTAAAGATTTTTTTAATAAGTATAATTAAAACCTCTTTTTAAAGCCGAGCTATATAACTAAGATTAGTAGAGTTAGAAGTACTAATCCGATTTTTAAACTCTTAACTTCCGTAATCTTAAACACTTATTTTTAGTTAAAAATCTAAATATTTAATATAAATTAGAATAATAAGGGTTTAATAATCGTTACTATTCTAAATATTAGGGCGTAAGTTAATATCCTCTTAAAATAATACGTTAAGAAAGCTAATATTTCTTATATAGTAACGAAGCTTTAAATATAAATATTTAAGTATAATCTAACTAGCTAAATAATTTTTAATAGCTTTTATTTTATAAACGTATAGATTAGTAAGTTTAAAATAACTATTTATTTTTTTATTAAGAACGAGCAAGAGACCTCCGATCCGTTATTACTAGGTCTTTTATTTATATAAGATACTAAGCTATTTTTTAAATATAATAAGTTAATAATTACTACTCTAATTTATATTAAGGACGCGAGGCTAAGGATCCCCATAAAAATAATTAAAACAAACGGTTTTTAAAATATAAAAAATATCTTATCCTAGTTTAAGTAGTACGTAAAGGAAGTTTTTAAATTAAAAAACTAGATATTAGTAATATAACCGGGGATATTATTAGTTTTAATAACTCCTATTTAGAATCTAAGTTAAAAAAAAATAAGCGTATTATAGCGGTTTTAAATTAAGGCTAAGCTAATTAGATTATAACTATAATCGCGCTCTATATAATCTAACCTTAGATTATATAAATTAAAAAAGTAATAGTAACTACTCGGGGTAAAGTTAAAAATAAACCGAACGGATTAACTAACTAAAATAATTTACGTTTTTTAATAAGAATACTTACTTCTTAATAAAAGGAGTTATATATTAAATAATAAATTACGAAGTTAGAGTAAAAAGTGTTAAAATAGTATAAAACGGCTAAAAAAGCTTTTTATAGGATTCTTTATATTATAAAAGCTAATATAATATATAAAAAGAAGGATTAAAAGGTCTAGCTAGTTAATAACGCGCCTTTTAATAAATTAATACTTAATAATAATCCTTATTAAAAGCTTAAGAAACTTAAAAAGATTAAAAATAAACTACGAGATTAATCGGGCCCCTATAGGGATATTATTATACTTAAGTTCTTAAATATAAAACTAAGCTCTAGATTAATAAACAACCGTTTTTAAGCTATTTTTAAAAATTATAACTATTTCCTACTTTATAAATAAAATCTCTTTAAATAAATACTCCTTAACTAAGAGAAAGCGCTAGCGTAGGACTTTTTTAAATATAACTATCTTAACCCTATAGTCGCGCCGCTATAATTAATTAAGACTATATTTTATAAAACTTAGTAAGTAAAGGGTATCCTAATCCCAAAGGCTCTATTACTAAAAGCTTTTAAAGTAATTTAAGAACGTATTACTTAGGGTATTATTAAAAAAAGCTATACTATATATTAAAACCCCTAGTTCTTAGTAATAAAAAAGGACGGTAGTCTTTAGCTAATTAATTTAATAATTAAAATTAATACTATTATTCTTTAAAATACTTAGTAACTACTTAATACTAACGAGTTCTTAGAAGAATTTATTATAAATTAACTTATTTCCCTTTTAAATTTCTTTTTTAACTACGATTAGATCTTTTTAAATAAAAAAAGCTATAATTTAATAACCTTCTTAATTTTACTTAGGTTATATAAATATTATACCCTCCTAATAGGAATAATAAATTTAGTAGCCTAATTTTATTAAATTATAACTCGTATTTTCTATAACTTAATTCTAAAATATTATAGTACTTTTATTAATAATATCGTAGTTAAAGGCCCGCGATCTTATTATAATAATAAGTACTTAACTAACTATCTTAAGATTTAATAATTCGTTTATAAATACCTCTAGAATATTAATTAAATCTTAGTTAACGTCGAGCTAGCTAGCTATATTATTTTTAAAATAAAGTCGTAATAATACTAGCTATTCGCGGTTATTATAAACTACTTTTATAATATAAAAAAGAGATAGCCTAATTAAGCTAAAGTCCTTAAGATCCTTAAATAAATAAAATACTCGAACGTTTTAAAAATTAGATCGTTTTTTAATATTATTACTTTTTATTATTACTAAATTAAGTAATTTTTTTTAAAGTAGCCCTATTATACTCCCTACTTAATAAAAACTAATCTTTTAAATAAGGAGCGCCGTAAATCGAAGTTATAAAAATATTTAAAAAAGTAATTATTATAACTCTTATTTTAGTTTTATTAAATTATAATACTAAGGCCGGACGGATTATTTTTATAATAAACGCTAATATTAAAAAATAGGGTAGTACGTTTAGTTAGATCGTTAATAATAAGCGTATTATTACTTAATATAAGAGTAGGATATAGCACGGGCTAGAGCTTAATTATAACTTTAAAAAGCTTAAAATACGAGGCGTTTTAATAAGTTTAAAGCGTTTTTATAATTATTTATTTAAAATTAACTTTTTATTAAAAACTAATACCTAAGTCCTAGTTATTTAGATTAATAATATAATAAATAACTTATTAATAATAATAATAATATACTAACTCTCTTAAATTAAACTTTTTAATTTTAAAATTAAGTATATTAATAAGAAAAAGAATATTATAGCGGATAGCTTTTTAAAAAAAAACCCTAGCTAATTAGACTTAGTTAAGGTAGAGCTTAACGAGGATATTAAGGACTTTATTAATATACGAGTCCTATAAACACGAGTTATAAAGAACTTTTTTATTATAGTATATAGTTGCGGTAATACTATTATTAATTAAATATAAGAAATAGATATTTTAGTTAATATACTAGTACTAAACGAATAATAATTAGACTTTTTAAAATAAATTACCTATTTCTTTTTTATTTTAAAAAGGCTAGCTAGTATACCCTTTAATTAGTTTAGATATTTTAAGTAAATAATAATACGATTTATTATATAAAATAAACTTTTATTTTAATAAGGGATAAAGACTCGTCCTTAACTTACTTAAGTAATTAATAATAAGCGCTATTAAGTAGACCTAATTAGTAAAGTATATAATAAGTCCGGGTATAGGGGACGAGAGGCTATATATTTCTATTTTACAGAATAATATTACTAACTAAGAATATATACTTAGATTTAGGAGCTAATTATAACTTACGAGGCTTATTAAAAAGCTAGATTACGACGCTTTAACAACCCCTATATATTTATAGTTCTAATTTATAAACCTTTTCTAAGGTCTATTTAAATATTTAATATATAAATAAATAAAAAGTTATTAAAGCGCATTATAAGTTTATAAGATATTTAAAAGTGTAAATTATAATAAACGCTATATTAAAAAATATTATAAAGTTTATTTAAAAAAATATTATTTATTATTATAAGATCTATAATACTCTAATTATTAATAAGGGATAAGAAAATATAAGCGCTATAACGTAGCTTAATTAATAATATAGTACTTAATAAAAGGTTATATTAGCTTATAACCCTCGTACTAACGGGCTCTTTAAAAAGGGTTACTAACTTATTATATATATACTTCGTATTTAATTAGATTAAAGAAAGAAAAATATTAAATTAATACTAATTATAGCCCTTTTTATAAATAGGATAATTATTAGAGTATTATTAAGTTATATACCGTTTTATTTTATTTATAGTCGTTATATAACGACCTTAATTAAAAAAAAAACGGTAACTTAAAGAGTACTTAATTAAGAGAATATATATATAATAGATTAGGAAGTTTAAGCCTAATTATAAGCTTTTATCTCCTTAATAAACGACTAAGAAGCTATAACTAATAAAGTTACTTAATACCGAGCCTAAACTTATAACTAGTTTAACTCCTTATATACCCTCTAATTAGTAAAGTTATAAATTAGTAATTTAGTTCTCGTTTTTAATATTTAATAAAAAAATAATATATTAATTTTTAAAAAACTTAATTATTATTAATAAGGACTTTTTTATATTTACTTAGCCACTCCAAACGGATTATTATATTAATTAAAAACGCTTATTAATAAACTAATTATAAGAGTTACTTATATTAATAATCGACTTAAAAAGTTCTTAAAAACTCCGGAAGGCCTCTATTTATTACCTAACGAGTCTAATTTTTACGGGGACTTTATTTTTAACTTAACTAACCTTTTATTTTTATAAAATAATATAATTAATACTACGATTCTATTTCTTAATTATAATAATAATATAATAAACTCTAGGGACGAGGATACTTAACTAACTATTAAATAAACCCGATTATAAGCAAGGGCCTCTCGAGAGGGCTAAATTACTCCTTATTATTACTAATCCTTAGTATAAGTTATAAATTCTTTTTATTTATTAAATATTATTTTATAAAGATATTATTAAATCTTATTAATTCTTTAGTTATTTTTTTATTTAGATCTAGGATAAAAATATAAGGGGACGATAAGAAGAGAAGAATTGTTTTTTAACTATTACGATTAAAAACCTAACGACCTTTTTTATTAACTATATAATTATATTAAAAAACCCTATTCTTCTTTTTAAATATCTAAGCCTAGTTCCCTATTTAATTAAGCCTATTTAGTATTTAACTTAGTATATATAACCTCTTATTTTATTTATTTTATTTTAATATATTAATAACCCTTACGAATTATAAATATATAGTTTTTAATAAGGTACGTAAGAGGGGCGTTTTTAAAAATAGAATTATACTTATCCTCCTCGGTCTTAGTAATATTAATCTAATTAAAGATTATATAAACTAAAGTCTTAACTCTCTTAATATTAATTAAGATTAGAGACGCTACCCTATTACTATTTATTATATAATAATAATAATAGCCTTACTTAGAGTTAGCTCCGGACTAACTAATAGCCTACTAGTTATTACTTTTTTTAAAGTAATATTTCTTATTTTTAGAATATATATAATTATTATATCGATTGTTAAAATAATTTAAAAGAGAAACGTACTTAAAGTAGGGGACTATTTTTTTAATTAGCTTCTTAATATTAGAACTAATATATTTTTAAAAAGACCGTATATAATAATTATAAAATATAATATTTTGAATATTATAAGCCTAGATAAATAAAGAATTAATAATAGAAGTTCGTTTACTTAATTGCTAAGATAGAGGGCTAAAGTAATTAGTATAATTATAATTAATAAAAACCCGACGGCTCTACGAAAATAATCTACTTATAATACCCGGATTATAAACGTACTTCTTAATAATATTTTAATTTATAATTAATTACTAAAACTTCTAAGCTATTTCTTTTTTAATATACTTATTAACCTAAGGATTTATAATATAAAATTCGGTATAAAGCTCTCTAGCTAATTTAGAAAGAGTTAACTAACTAGTAGTTTTAAAAATTTAAAAAAGAGTAATATTAAATTAGAATAAGGATTAAAAAGATTAAATAAAGTAGTACTTATTATAGTCTACTTTTTATTAACTTTTTAAAACTTATAGCCCTAAGTCTTTTAAGAATAGACCTTCTTAAGAGTAGAGGAGGAATATTACTAAGGCTAGATATTATAATAAGTAGTTTTAGTAATCTAATATACGTTATTAATAGCTAAAGTATTAGATATAATAAGTAAATAAATTATATTATTAAAAAAAAGAGACCGGGTAAAAAAGGATAATTATAATTAAGAAGCTATTATTTAAAAAAAAAAATAAAAAGCGATAAAGGAATTAAAAAAGGGCCTCTATATAACCAACCCCCCCCAAAATAATAAAAAAAAAAAAAAAAAAAAAAAATAAAAAAAAAAAAAAATAACAAAAAAAAAAAAAAAAAAAACGAAAAAAAAAAAAAAAAAGGCCCCTATATACCCCCCCCCCCCCCCCCCCAGATCCGGGGTATTAAAAAAGAAAGTACTATAGGCCTCTTAGTTAATTAGTATTAAATTATAGCTACCGTATAAAAAAAGGAAGAAGTAAATTATAAGATCGGAGCCTTTTTATTATTCGTAATATAGCGCCTTCTTTTTTAATTAGTAAAGGCTACCCTTGTAATTAGTATAAAAAGGTAGCTTTTTACTTAGCTACTTAACTTTTCTTTCTTCTCTCCTTAACTACTTCCCTATAATTACTACTAATTAAACTTCTTCTAATTTTTACTTTTTAATTTACTATATAAATACTAACCTAGCGATTTATAATAACCTCCTTACTTCCTATCTCCCTTTTTAAACTAAATAATAAAAAGGATATAGTACGAATTTAGGGCCTAATTACGATAAAGAATTTTCAAAATAATACTAAATACTAATTAAAAAAGTAAAATTTAAATAGATATATTATTTTTAATAAGACTAACCTTAGAACTATAACAAATACTAAGGACTCTTAGTTCGTTAATTTTAATATAAACTACTAATATAAAGTATATACTAATTATTACCTAAACCTAGTACTTAAATAAACTAGTTTTTTTTAAATAATCTTAACCCCTTATAAAATCGACTTTCCTAATTAGCTTAGTATAGGGGACGTACTTCCCTTTTTTAATTAGTACCCTAAGGCTTTTAAAGGTTTAAAAAATTAGTAAACTTAGATAGGTTAGACCTATTATAAAGTAATAGAGATCCTAACTAATTATTATAACTTTTAAAAACGCTTATTATATAAAGATTAAATTTAAAAATATAAGATTAGATTTATAATAGAGGTTATAATACGGGACCTTATTTTAGTACGTAATATAGTTATAATTAAAGAGGGATAGGAGAGTATTTTTAAACTAAATAAGACCCCTACCCTAATTCCTTAAACCTAAGAGATTATATAAAAAATTAGGACTTTAATATACTTAGTAATCTTTTTTTTTATATTAATAATCCGGGCTATTTTATAAGAATAATTATTAATTAGTAAAATAGTATAGTTTATTAGTACGATCCGAAGTAGGCTTTTAAATATTTAAAGAAGATATTTATTAATAATATTTAAGTACTAAAGGCCTTTTATAGCTAGATCGATATACCTCTTTATATTTAATAACTAATTAACATAAGCGCTTATATAATCTTTATAATATAATAACTAAGTAAATAAAAATACGGTTTATATATATTTAAATAGTTTCGTAACATAGTCTAATATAACTAGCTTAACTTAACTTATAATACGTATTAAATAACTTATAAATACCTTAGATTATTTAATAATAAACTCTACACAACTTAAATTTAGTAAATTAACTATAAATTCTAATATAAGAATTTTTACCCTTTTAATACGATAAAACATTTTTTAAAAAGGTCCTTTAATAAAATAATAAACGATCGGGACTCTAGAAATAGGCCTTATATTAACTTAAATAACTCTAATTATACTATAACTAACGCCCCTAAAGTACTAACTTTTTAAAAATCCGGTTTTTACTTACTTAGCCTTAGGTTTACTAACTAAGATTTAAAAATCTATAACCCTTATAATTACGGTTATTATACTCTTATTAATCTTATATATTTTAAAAAAACGTATAGAATAATTAAAAACCTTAAGTAAGAACTTACTATTTTTAAAGAGTTATTTTTATTATTTTAATTTTTAAAAATATTAAAAAGTACCTAAGGATTTATAATAAGTAGCGACCCTAATTAAATTCCGTAAGTAATTAAACTAATAAAAGTTACTAATTAGTATTTAGACGCTATTATTAGTAATTAATTTATATACTTAATTAATATTTTTAAGACTTATTAAGTTATAAAGTCTTTATTAAATATATTACTATTTAAGTTATTACTATACCTTAGCCTAGCTCTTAGTAAAGCTAGTTTAAGTAACTAGGGAGGTAATTTTTTAAATACTCTAATTAGGAGCGGGGATAGTTTTATTATAAAAACTCTAATTAAAATACTAAGGGTTTAGTTAAAATAGGAGGTTATTAAGTATATGCTTTCTAAGCGTAATCGGGCTATATAAGAGAACGGTAAACGTTAGTATTAAGAACTAGTTAAGTTTTATTAAAATCTTTTATAATATTATAATATATATATAAATAAAACTAATATTAATAAGAATATAAGGGAATAATAAGTTAATTAATATAACGACCTAATTATAAAAGCTATATATATAACTCTAGTTTATACTCTTTAGATATTATTATTAATAAAGAAATTTAAAGAGAATTAGGTTAATAAAAGTTAAGATTAGGAGATTATTAAGAAGGATTAGGATAAGAACTAAGTAAAGTTAGTAAAGAAAGTAGCGAAGGTAAAGGAGGTAAAAAAAGTAATTATAAAGAGGAAGGGTAAGTAAAAAGCTTAATATAATTAATTATATATAGTAACTAGGACTAATCTAAGATAATTTCTTTTTATAAAGGATTAGGGAAAAAGAAATTAGGGGATAATTAGAATAGAGTAGGGCGATTAGTCTTAGTATTTCTTTTTTTTAAAACTAATTAAGTATAAGGACCTATAAGAGAGCTAATTAAAAAAAAATATAAAAAAAAGGGCCCCTAATTAGGGAGAGGAGCTTAGTAATACGGATTTTTATTTTAATTATATATATACCTTTTTAAGATCGAACTAGAGCTTTTTTAATAATTTATTTTTAAATATAATAATATAAAATAATTAAGAACTCTACTTTTTTAATCTAGTTAATACTACCCTCTTTCCTTGGTTATAATTCTATTAATTAAGGCCGTATTAACCCGATCGAAGGAGGCATCTTATATTACTTTTATAAGTATTAATGGTTCTTCCTAAGTACCGCACTACGAAAGTCCTTTATACCCTATACCTTTTTAGTACTCTAGGAAATAAATACGAAGCGCTAGATTAATAAGGCTATTACTATTTATAATAAACTAAATATAAGCCCTAACCTCGATATATTACTAAATTCGAACGTTAAAATATAGAGAGAAGTTACTAAATAGTAATTAGGCCTATATAAATTAATCTTAGTTAACGAACGTTTATATATTATTATTAAAGACCGAGACTAATTATTTAAAATATTAATTATAATAATATAGCCGTACTATACCGATCTTAATAAAAAAATATTAGCTTAATAAGAAAAAGAGGAGCTAGGGGAATCCCCTTAGTAACGTAAGGAAGAGTAAGAGATTGTCCTTAGTAAAATTATTATAATAAAATAAATAGATAATAATAATAAAAAAGAAGCGATACTTATACCGCTAAAACGTATAAAAAGACTTAAATAAAAAGTACTACTTTAATAATTTATTATTAACGACGCTATAATTAGTACATTTTATATAATAAAAAAGAAGGCCGATTTCGTACTCGTAACTTAATTATAAAAAAATAATATAATTATAATAACTAAGAGACCTTTTAAAAAATTAAACTTAGTAAAAATAGAGATACTACGTAATCGAGAGGTTTATTAATTTATCTTCTACGATTTAATTAAATACGCAAATCTACGTATTTTTAAATCGTATATAGTTTAAAAAATAAAAAAAAAGGGCACCCTATAGCTATAAAAAAAATCGAAGTACGTTATATAAGAGTATAGCGACGTTAAAAAAATAACGCTACTTACTTAATTACTTATAGTTTAACGCTATAACTAGCGCCTTATAATAATATTAATAGTATTACTATAATAAAAAGGATACTAAATCTAAAGTTATAATATTACGTAAGCATATACTTAATTAGTAACTAGGCTTATAAGGAAGATCCTCGCCTACTTCTTAAAAGAGATAATTAATAAGTACTTAGAAAGTACGATTATCGAAATACTTAAGCTATTATATAGCCTCGCTAAATTAGGTACTTATTAATAAATAACGTACTATAACTTCTATATTAACTAATTATTAATAATTATATTAATATGTAATCCCTATTTTTTAATCTTTACGTATATAAATAACCCCTTTAGTATTATTAAGATATAAATAGATAATACCCTAAGTTTATTAAATATTAAGTTTATAAAAAAAGAGGATAAGGAGCTCTATAAGGCTAAATTTATAACTAAACTAAAAGAGATCTTAATATTAAAATCCCTATTAACGTTTAATAGAGGGATTTTAATAATTAAGGGGGATAATATAGTATTTTAATAAAAGGGGTAAGGTAAGAAGATTACCCTCGTTAACTAAAAATCCCCTAACTATAAAAAGTAATATAGGGCTAAGTTTACTTAAGGAGTATATATTATAAGTATTTATTAGCCCGAAGCTATTTTTAATTATACTAAAGCTATATAAGTTATAAAGCTTATAAAAAGCGATTTTAATATTCTTAATTAATAATTATAATAGTAATAAGAAGACTATAACTAAGGTCTTATTTATTAGCTTATTAAGCTTATTTTAATAAGGCTCTACGTATTTATTAATAAATTATTTATAAATAATAACGACCTAACCTTATAATTAAGATATATTATTATTCTTATTAATAAAAAGCTTAGTAAGGATAAATTTATAATCTAGAGTAATATTATTTACTATTTATTAATAAAGAGTAAGTAAATAATACGTAACGTACTCGTATTTAAAATTTATAATATAATTAACGATATTAACCTCGCCTACGCAATTCTAACTATACTTAAAAAGATTATAAATTAACTTAACCTTTTTATAATCCCTATAATCGTTTATACTAATTTATACTCGTTATATAAATACTTTATTAAACTAAGTACTATAAAAAAAGAGGTTTATAATAAATATTATAACCCTTAAATAGTCGTATAAATAACGAGAGATCCTTAAGATCTATTAAATTAATAATAATAATAACCTCGCTAACGTTTTTATAAAAGTAGTATTTAATAAGGGATTAAAGTAATTCGTTAGTAAGAGAAAAGTAATAATACGAATAAAGGGATAGGTTATATAAAAAAAAAAAAAAGAGTAAAAAAAGACGACTTAATAAACGGGCCCGAAGTTAAATTAAACCTCTAATCGTAGTAGTAGCGGTGATAATAAAAATAGTAATTAAATTAATAAAAAAAAAATTAGTATCGGATTAGAAGTTTAATTCGACCTTAGTATATAGCCGAGGCTACGTAAGGGCTAACGAGGGGCCCTATTTACGATTACTATAAACTACTTAACCTACGGTTAGAACCTCCTTTTTATATTTTACGTAGTATATTAAAATAGTTTAATTAACCTACTTCGTTAACCCACAGTTCGAACTAATCGACTAATATCCCTGTGATAGGGATACCAACAAGTAAACATAAGCTTTTCCCAGGGCTGAACAGGGATGGCAGACGAAACACAGGAAACACAGGAAACAAGTGAGGAGTCTTGGCTCGATCGCTTCTTTACGCGGCAGCGAAGCGAATCTTGCCCTATCTGGGCGATTTATGAAATCGTGGTAAAACGGCGTGTCGAGGTGTCATCCCTGGCCTGAAGCATTTGACTCCAAACTTTAACTCAAACTTTTGGGCGGAAGCAGTTGAGGCTAGTCAGCCTTCTTTCAATGTCAGCTGTTTCTCACAACGAATGGCACTTGTCCCTCCAGTCTCTGAACCGGATGGATGGTTCAATGTGTGGCGGACGTTGAAGATGGGGCGAGTTGGGTTGTTGTTAGACCAAGCAACCTGATGTCTTGGCCAGCGAAACAAGCCAAGATCGTCGCGCCGTCTCATTGTATATCGTCCTAACACTCATGTCAAGCAATGACTGGGCGAGCTCGAGCCATCGAGATTGGCCAAGATGATCATCTCGTCCCAGAGAATACCATCTTCCACTATGAGTCTTTGGGTGATAGCTTCATGAGGCAATTATCCCACATAACTCAAGACTATGAAGGCACTGCGAAAGGTATCCCACTTACAGAGCCATTTGTCAGACTAGAATATCTCTTGGATATACTGTGAGTTGTCTCTAGGAGTTTCAATCGCTCTTGGAAACAAAGTCGCACGTAGGCCCTGTCGGTGGAACGTCAAATATACCAACTGCCAAGGAACATGACGTTATTAACCACAGACCAAGCACATACGCAGTGCAGCCAGAATATTCGACGACCGCTTCCTGGACCAAGCGTCGAGCTTATGTCACGGTTTGCGGGGGAAGACAAACATTCGTGTCTCGGGCCAGAAACGCTATGGTCTACGCCACGCGGAGACTCGAGACGCCGGCAGCTTGTTTGCTTTTTGACTGCCGTCTGCCGATTAACCAATCCCATTCGCCGGTTTTCATATGGTTCCCTTCAAAGTCGTAAGTCGTCCCGTCTTGGGATTACGGCGCCATTGTTTCGGATGCTTTTGGGCAGATTTATCGGTTCCTTTTGAAACTAGACGTCTGTCGTCTGTCAAGTTGGATGAATGGAAACCAGTCGTCTCATTGCCGCCATAGTGTTGTTCTTTACGCTCGGCCTTTGGCCACGGTCCGCGAGACCGAATTTCCCTCTTTTCGATTCAGTCTGTCATCTGGAACTGTCGAAATCTCGCCGTCTGTGCGGGTGAAGGAGTAGAGTTGGATGACTTCACTAATGACTCTCACGCACAACTAAGGTACCGGGAAATAAAAAGTCTGCACACACTATGTCCGTTCACTCATCGTTGTCAATTGCCGCGATATTCCACATTTTCCGGCCGGCCATGATAGACCCCGATTGGCCTCCCCGGGATCCGCATGCTCCCTCGGACGCCGTGGAAAGTTGGCCCACCTGTTTGCTTCTTCCGCATTATCACAGGTACGCCGAACAAATTGGTGCTGGCACATATTGGCATGCATCGCACGGAGCCCCCGTTCCTGCAGCTCCTGCAGCTTGCCTGCAGGGCAAGCAAGAGAGAAAAGAGAAGGTTGTCAACAGGGTTACATTGGCCATGGAGTCGTGCTAGGCCCAAATGTGAAGTTGCGTTGGCAATCAAGCCACTCTCGAATCTTTGGACACGAGGAAAAGGCATGGCAGAGCCGGCGTCGGCTTCTTGATCATGAAACATACTTTATGAGTTGCAGATGTAGTCTTATCCTCGAGATATGGCGTATCGTGTGATCTACAGATAACTCTCTGAATACAGCTCCGGCCGTAGGTTGATGAGAAGCGTGATGAGGATAACAGTAGTGGATAGCCCCTCAACTTGCCAAGAGGTTTAATGAATGCCCTTGTCGGTAACCCATGCTTGATAGGGTCGCAGCGCCGAATACGAACGACCTACGATTGCATTGGCATGTCACTCGCGTTGGAGTCACTGGCTAATGCAACAACACGCCGGACGCGCTGGATAATGGAAATTAGATGCTCAAGATACGAGTCGCGATGGTGTCGTTACTGTATATAATGCCATCATCATGTTCTCGTACAGTTGAGAAAGAGGCTTTCGAGGGGCACGGCTTCACGTCACCAGATCTCCTGTGATTCCACATTCGATTAATCGTCAAAAAAGAGGGTGTCACCCCTTGACGCAGGATGCATCTGTCCACTCTTTTGCTTGCCGCCACGAGCGTGGTAGGTATCGCCGCACAGAGCAATCACCCGCTCATGCGCCGAGCCGATGACAACGCCCCCGAGACCGCGGCAAACAAGACGACAGTTGAGCCCAAACGCTTCATCGTCGAGTTCAACAAGGTACATCTCATCTCTCTCCTCAGCCTCGACCAAACAACCGAGGAACAATACTAACAATCCCAGGGCGCAGACGCATCAGCCCTCGCTGCCGATATCGCCAATCAGCGCGGCGCAAAGGTCCTCCGCGTCTTCACCAGTGACATCTTCACCGGTGCCGCCGTCGAGACGGACGTGGAGAACATTGACTCTCTGCAAGCGCTCGAGCCCGTCAAAGTGGCATGGCAGTCCCGCAAGTTGAAGCTTGCGCCCAGCACGCCGCTTGCGTCGTTCGTGGAGAATGCTACTGCCATCGACTATGATATTCACCACATGACTGGCGTCGATAAGTTGCATGAGGCTGGTGTGTTAGGGAAGGGGGCTAAGGTTGCTGTTGTTGATAGTGGGATTTGGTTTACTCATGAAGCGGTACGTGAACGAGTCTCCGTGTGAAATGCTCGGTGAGTTTCTGACATACAACAGCTCGGTGGTGGATTTGGTGAGGGCTTCAAGGTTGCTGGTGGTTATGACTTTGTTGGTGATGGATGTGAGTTCACTCAGAACCCCTCTTCAGTCATCCGGATATTAACAGCTTCAGCTTGGCCAAACGAGGGTCAAGTAAAGAACCCCGACGCCGACCCCTTGGACCAGCAAGGCCACGGAACCCACGTCGCCGGCATCATCGCCGGTAACAGCAGCATGTAAGTCCATACCTCTCATCACACATCGAACCTCACCAGCTAACACGCCCTCAAGCCTCTCCGGCGTCGCCCCGGCAGCAACTCTCTACGCCTACAAAGTCTTCGGCACAGTAGACGGCACCGACGAAGACACCCTCATCGAGGCCTTCCTCGCAGCCTACGAAGCCGGCGTGGACATCATCACCTCCTCCATCGGCGGCATCAGCGGCTTCACAGACAACGCCTGGGCCGTCGTGGCCACGCGCCTGGTAGACCAGGGCGTCGTCATCACAATCTCCGCCGGCAACGACGGGCAGGCCGGCGCCTACGCCGCCAGCAGCGGCTCCTCGGGCGAACACGTCGTCGCCGTGGCCTCCGTCGAGGCTGACGTGCTCGCGTCTTCGTCGTTCCGAGGAGTTTTCTCCCTGGACGGGGAGACGAATGAGACGAGGGTTGCGTATCGTGCTGTTGAGGATTGGTACCCTTCCGAGGTGAAGGATTGGCCTATCGTGCCCCTGAGTCTGAACTCGAGTACCGCAGATGAGGCGTGCAACCCTCTCCCCGCGGGAACTACCCCGGACCTGACGGGAGTCGTGGCCCTCGTCCGCCGGGGAGGCTGCAACTTTGATCAGAAGCAGCGTAACCTAGCCCCCTTCAACGCCTCGCATATCCTCTTCTACAGCAACGAGATGCCGCTCGTGCGCCCAACAACGGAAGACACCTCAAGCCTCATTGCAATGGTTGACGCGCGCGTCGGTGCCGCCATCATCGATACCGTCCGCGCGGGCGGCAAGGTAACGGCAGACTTCACCGAACGTCCCATCTTCCACATCGTCGGCATCAAGAACGAAGAAAACGGCGGTGTTGCGAGCTCCTTCACTTCCATCGGCGCCACGAATGACCTCTTCATCAAGCCTGATGTCGCAGCCCCCGGTGGCCAGATCTTGAGTTCCTATGTTGGCGGGGGGTATGCCATCCTCAGCGGCACGTCCATGAGCTGTCCCTACGTCGCCGGTGTTGCAGCTCTCTGGGCGGGTAACTTCGGAGGACGCAGCGTTCACGGGCCCGAATGGGCAAAGAACCTAGCCATGCGTCTCATTTCCTCCGGCGAGGCGATCAAATGGGACGACGGTCAGCTCAACAACAACCCATACGACTTCCTCGCGCCCGTAGCGCAGGTCGGATCGGGTCTCATCAACGCCACCAAAGTCCTTGAGTACGGTACTGCCCTCTCCTTTGCCAAATTCGCCCTCAACGACACGCACCACTTTAGCCGGTACCACGTCGTAGACATCACCAACGCCGGCGCCGAGCCCGTGACGTACAACTTTGAGCAGCAGGAGTTTGGCGGCATGAACACCGTCAACCTCGACCCGACTGCGTGGGGAACGCCCAAGATTGCGTGGTTCGAGGAGGTCATGGCCGCGCCCCAGAAGATGACGCCGTCGATCTCCTTTCCTGGCCCCCTGACTATCCAGCCGGGAGAGACGAAGACTGCTCAGTTCGGCTTCAACTACCCCGACGCCGCAGCTCAGGGCCTTGATCCGGCCAAGCTGCCCCTTTACAGCGGAAAGGTCCTCATAAAGGGGAGTAACGGTGAGACGCTCGGTGTGCCGTACCTGGGTCTGGCTGCGGACCTTCACAAAGACGTGGGTATCATGTTCCAGTATCCGACGGGCTTCCCGCGCATCACATCTACGCGTAGCGACATCCCTATTGCCCAGAAATCCAACTTCACGTTCAACCTTGACCCTGCGGTCCAGGACTTCCCGAACCTGTACGCCCGCATTCAGTACGCCACCCGTGAGCTGCGGTGGGACATCTTCGATGCCTCCTGGGTGGAGAGAGACTGGAAGTACCCTCCCGTCGTTGGCCAGGCTGGCTTCGTGGGCGCGGCGACGAGCTGGGCGAAGGCCTCGGGGAAGACGTTTATCGATCCTAGTGTGGATGACCCGAACGATATCATCACGCTGCCCATGCGTGACGTGCCTAGAGACATCGTCGGTGTGTACGGTGTTGAGTTGTGGTGGCTGGGTCGTCTGGCGAATGGTACGCAGATCGCGCCTGGCAAGTATAAGATGCGATTCGCTGCTTTGGTTCCGTTTGGGAACCCTGAGGCTTCGGATAATTGGGATGTCTACGAGACTCCAGCCTTTGAAGTCTTGCCTCTGTCAGTTTGAGGGTTTGTTCGAAGTTAAGTTAGGGTTGTGTGGCATGATAGCAGTAGCAGCGCGTAGGTACTGTCGCTCATGTATAGAGACAAGACCATCTCTGCAAGAAATATACTTCGTATTGGGTATTATGTCTCCGACTTTGAACTCGACAAGCTCGGGTGCATGCGTGCTAGCAGTTTCATCGTCTGATCTTGATGGCTATAAATGACTACTCCCTCGAAAGGGATTATGTTCTGGTATCTCTAACTTGTAAACTTGATCATAAATCACAACTTCTCCGTCTGGTTCCTGCTTAGAGTCTGGTGCTGCTCGGCAATGAACACCTCTTCCGAGGTGAGCTGGTACTTGCCGGACTGGCGAGCCGAGATACCCTTCTGGAACATGACATCCATCTCGCCAAAGGTGCGGCCCTTGGTCTCGAACATGCGGAAGTAACCCCAGACCCAGGTAAGGGTAGCAAGGACAGCCCAGAAGAATGCCTATATGCCAAAGTTAGTCATGCATAGATGCTGCTTGGAATTGGTATGGTAACTCACGGTCTTTCCCTTCAGGTTCCAGTCACCAGGTGCCAGCATTTTGGGCTGGATGAGACCACCGCAGATAATGTTACCGACGTAGTAGGTGCTGCGAGCCAAGACGACAGTCTGGGTGCGAAGACGAGTAGAGCCAATCTCGGCGACAAGGGTGTAAACGATAGGACCGACGGACATGGAGTAGAAGCCGAGCCATACGACGCAAAGGATGGACTGTCCCCAGATGATGCCACCAGTCTGGTTCGGGGCAACAGACAAAAATCCGATGATCCATAGGCAGGCCACAAGAAGAGAGAATCCGACAATCCAGATAGTACGACGACCAAACTTGTAGATGTATAGCCAAGAGATACAGGTGCCGAGGAAAGCGATGCCGGTACCTCCCAAGCTGATGGCGTACGAAGCGGAGGCGCTGATTCCAGTTTGCTGGAAGAAGAAGGAGCCGGAGTAGCAGAGGGCGCCGCCGTTGGTAATTTGAGACATGAATGCCATGCAAGCGATCTCGGTACGTCGGAGGTTGGTTCCCTTGAAGCAGTCAAACAGAGAAGCACCGGCTTGCTCCTCAATCTCGAGCTTGTTCGTATGGACCATCATGGCCACAGTGGCATCGAGATCAACGTTGTGTTCAGGCTCCGAGAGGCGCGCGAGCGACTTCTTGGCCGCATCGAGGTTGCCTTGGCGAACGTGGTGCCAGGGAGACTCAGGAGCGAGCCAAGCGGCAATGATGAGGGGGATGGGCCAGACCCACTGCACGGCAAAAGGGATCTTGTAACTCCACTGACCCTTGACGTCGACGAGTCCTTTGAGGATACCGGCAGAGATGAACTGACCGATACACCAGCACAGGTTGACGTAGGAAGTCAGGTATCCACGGATAGCAAGGGGCGTGACCTCGGCAGCGTACGCAGGGCCAGTTGTGGCGAAGACACCCCAGGGAATGTTGCAGAGAACTTGACCAGCCAATTGCATCTCGATGTTGTGGGCGAAGAAAACGACAAAGACGAAGGCGGCGAGCCAGACGAGAGAAAAGATGAGGACCTTGCGGTGACCGAACTTTGGGGTGAAGTATCCGTTCAGGATGGCACCGACGATGTTTGCGACAGCTCCGATGGCGTTGAACTTCTGTTGCCAGGACGAAGAGATCTGGTAGCCGTTTTCCTCGTCGAGGTATTCACCGTACTTTTCGCGGAACGCGGGATAACCGTAAAAGGAGCCGATCAAGGTGACATCGTAACCCTCCATAATGACCGTGGTTGAGATGACTGGCGAAGAGGAGAAGCGTCAGACGATTACTTGTAAGCAGAAGGCCCGTTTTAGGGGGACAACTCACGGATGGACCAGAAGGCGGCGCGCTTGTAGGTCTTGAGACCTTGCCAGACACCGAAGCTGTGTTCAATGTTGGTACCCTCGTGGGCGTCATTGTTGAGTCCCTTGTCGTCGAGGCTCACATCATTGAGGTGCGTGATGTGAGAGGGACCCTTTTCGACATGGATAGGGTCTTGTGGCTGGGAAGCCGTCTTTTGGGTGATGTCGTTGGACATGGCTGCGAACGCTCTGGGGCTGCTTGAAGCTGTTGACGATGGGCAAGCTCCTGGAGCAGAGTCGTATCGAGAAGAGACAGGAGGACCAGGCGCGGTGAACTGGGGGTGGGCAGTTGTAGTATTTTAAAGTCGCGTCGAGGCGAGATCAAGGTGGTACCAGACAGTCGGCTTCCTCTCGTCTCATGCCATGGTTGCAGTCTGCAGAATATGCATGGTACTGGGACGAGGATGGGACGGTTGGCCTGAGCCGACCCCGTGGAGAAGCAGTTTGTTTCCCCCAAGCTTGGCCTCTATGGATGGGCCATTCCCCAATCAAACCGTGTTGGAGATCCTTCGTCGTGCCGGCCGGGGTAGGCTATACCGTTCACGCTCAAGCCATGTTCTCCTCATGGTACTGGATGTCTGGGCGGGCATGGGAAATGCTGGCCATGTGCGAGGCAGAACCCACATTCAAGTGGAAAGCCGATCAGGGCCTTGTGGCTAGCGGCGGGATTGACGGTCTTGGAAGATGTTGAGTGGGTGAAGGAAGCCATGGGGAAGAGAGTGCGGAGAGAGACGAGGGAGTTGACAAGCTGTGAATGGTCGAAACATCCAAGACGCCGGCGGGAGTAGCCAAGGGAAGCCAGCCGGGGGCGGGGAGAGGCAGATTACTGATGGGCCGTGGTCGATGTGGTGCCAAAACGAGTCCGGGGTTCTCGTCCTCGAGGAGTCTTTCGTAACGAGTCTGGAGACAAGGGAGAGAACTCGTGACTGGTGATGACTGACAAAAAGTCAGGATGGGGGAGGCAGGATGGCGGCGCAGTAGGGACGACGGACCGTCGAATCTGGGGGGGCTTCTGGTCAGTGGTTAGTCTGGGATCGAGGCATCAAGCAAAGAGGAGGCGTAAGAAACAAACTTGACTTCAAGAGGCTAGCAGGGAAATGTCGTCCGAGGCTTGGAGGAGGACAATTGGTGGAACTTTTCCCAAGGACGAAATTGACGGTTGGGGATGGCGGCGGGTGGCCTGGGGGATCGGAAAAGTCAATGTGCCTACCGCGTCCAAGAACGGATTAGGGTCATTTGGCGAAGACTAGCGCGCCCTTAGCGAGGATAAAGTGGGTCGTGGCGGACCCGACGAGGAAGGAGATGTGGGGTAAGTCTGGGGATTTAGTGGCGTGATGGGCCGCACTGGATGCCCGGGGCCGCTGAGGAGTCGCTGGAGTTCACCGTAGGGCAGCCGTCTAGGCCTTAATGGCCGGTTCAGTTAGCAGACGGATGCGCTGAAGCACTTCCCCATCCAGGCCCAGCCCACACCTCTTGTGCTGGGTTTCCCCAAGTTTTGCGCCCTTCATCTGCAATGCCACCACCTCGCTTTCGTTTGTTGGTTCATTGCCGTTGCAGCAGGCGATGTGCAGCTGTTGTGTACCTCCACGTAAAAAGTCAGCTTGAATATGCTGGCTTCATGTCCTGTTTGGTGTGGAAGTCGAGAGCAGCAGCAGTCACGAGAAGACTGAAAATTCGAGGTGCAGAGCGAACGGTTAAATGTCTGGGTACGTATCCCCTCTTCTCGTGCCGGGCTTAGGTAATTCCACAGTTGCTCCGGAGCTACCCAGGGCAGTACGTACCTATGGGTCATCCCCGGTTGCACCCGACAACAACCACTGCAACCTCAGGAGAACAATTTACGACCAACAACGACATCCACTCTCCATCGACCTGCGTTAAACAGCCCGACTTTGACCACGCCTTCCTCCCGAGGATATTCGGCTCACTCTGGCCTGTCCGTTGCCTCCTGGCTCATTGTTGGCATTGGACACGGCATGAGAAGACACTATGGACGGAGACCTACGAGAAGCTTGATCGATGCTGACATTTGACACCTAGTATACGCCGTGCTTGGCTCTGCCTACAATGCAGATGCCGATTCCGAAAACATCACTGGCTACTCCCAACGACGCGGTCGGGTCACGTTCGAGTCAAGGGGACACTCCCACCATCCGATTCCCCCAGAAAGTAGACACCACCTTCCTGCAAACATCTGCCAGGTCGACAGGGAATGTGCCTTGACTTTCGGCTCCAAACCTCCTCTTGCCGTCGCCCCCAAAGGTCCCAACCAGTCACAACTTGCAATTGCTGCTGTGGAGTTCCGCGCGAATCAACTCCCTGTCTTCTCCAATTCTGCTTCTCCTCCTCGCCCTGCCTCGGAACCTCGACGTCCACTGGTCACAACCGAGTCTCGTACGGATACGTGCATTAGGGGTCGTTTACTCTCACATTGTGAAAAGAGCACATTAACCCATTTGAGCTGCTGATCCTGGAGGGAGCTAAACAAAGCATCAGAAGTCTAGTCTCCGACAAATCCTATAAACTCTCTCCTCATACCAAGGTATGAATAACTGTCTATTTCCATCGTCTATATCGCGGCAACATGGGCAACCTGGTTAGGGACAAGGCCCGCAGGTGGAGCTCCGAAGAGAGTGGTTCTCGCATGTCTGCATAGAGCACCTCGATTGAAGCCACAGGGTCATGGGAACCACTAGAGCCGTGATGTTACGACCATAACCTACCGTTGAGCCTCAACATTTACTGGCAGCAACGGATTCTACACGAATACGTGCATTAGGGGCAGGAAACTTGATTATGAACGAAACTCATGGTGTTATGTGAACTACTAAATCTAGAGAATAGAGGAAAATGATGCTCAGGAGCTCTCAATAATCTCTTGTACTTATTAACTACCCACCCCTTGCGAGGAGCTAATCTAAAAAGGCACACCACATAATGCTTTCCTGGCATAACAAAAAGTTCAGGATTTCCATCATCGCAGCCATAGTGAGCACCACCGGCATCAGGGAGCATCGGAGCGAAAAGGACAACTTGAGTAATAGAGCAGTGAGCATGACATAGGTAAGTACGGCCGAGCCTCGGTCTCAACTAGCAGCAGCGGATTCTTACACGAATACGTGCGTTAGGGATAGTCAACTCCTAAAGTGTGAAAGAAATTCATTGTGTTGCGTGAACTACTGGGACTACAAGGAACAGAGCAAAGTGAATTAAGTGATGTTCTGGAGCATTCAAATCTTCTTGTTATATTATTCAACTACCCTCCCCTTGCGAGGAGGGTTTCTAATTTAACATAATGCCAACTTCTGGCCTACCTTAGTGTTTATCCTGCATCACAAATAGCTCTGAGTCGCCATCGTTAACGTCATTCTGAGCGGCGCCAACTACAGATAGGCCATAGAGGTAGCTGGTGTGATAGAGCAGTAAGCTCGACATGAATCCCGCTGAGCCCCGAGTTTCACTGGTAGCAACGGATTCTCACACGAATATGTGCATCATGGGCAAGAAACTTCTAGACTATGAAAGAAACTCATTGTGTTGTGTGAATCACTGGATCTAGAGGAATAGAGAGAAGAAAGCTATGTTTAGGAACTCTCGAGTATCTATTGTGCTTGTTGATTACCCTCCCCGAAAGGGGAGGGTTTCTAATCTAAAAAGACACGCCACGCCCTCCTAATGCTCTCCAGGCATAACAAACAGCTCTGAATCTCCGTCGTCGAGGTCATAGCCAGCATCACCGGCATCAGGAAGCATCAGGGCGACGGGAGCCACAGGGTTGGGCACGAAGCCCGCAGGCGGAACTCCAAGGAGAGCAGCAGGAGGCGCGGCCGGGGGCGGGGCGGGGGCGGCAGCGAGCACAGCGGCCGGAGCAGCGGCCGGAGCAGCGGCGTGAAGGGCGGCCGGAGCGGGAGCACCCGCGCGGGTGCGGGTGCGGGTGAGGCACATGGGGTGAGGGGCATGATTACCCGCGCTGCCCACATAACAAGGGCAGTACGCCCCAACGTCGTTGACCAGCCAGGGGGCATTTCGCATGACCCAGTTGATAGCCGGCTCGTCCTGCAAGCGAGGGGACCACTTGCAGTGGTTGCACGTGGCGAACGTCTTCAAGACGCGCGACTGTGCATCTGGGTCCTGCAAGCGGGTATTCCACGCCACATTGCCATTCTTGCGGCACTTAGAACAGTGCATCGGGTTGGCGGCTCCAGGGAGGCTTGGCTGGGGAGCTTGAGCACCCATGATGGCATTATGGATGATGGGGGCATGGTTTCCGGCACCGACAGCGTTGGGAATCTGCTGTTGATGAGGCTGAGCAGCCATGTTGGCGTTGTGGTTGGAAGCCGCCATTGCGGCACCGATAGCGGTGTACACCTGCTGCTGGGCATGAAGAGCCTGGCCGAAGGCCAAGGACTGAGGACCATGAGCAGCCATGATGGCGTTCTGCGAAGTGGCAGCAGGGTTTCCGGCACCGACAGGGTTGGGCATCTGCTGATGGGCTTGATTGTTCTGGCCGAAAGCCTGGCCGTGGACCTGAAGCGCGAGCTGGTGCTGATTCTGGGCAGTGGGGTCGTGAGCAATCCTGAGCATAAGGTGATTAGCATTGTCATATGTTAGTGTTGAGAGATGGGTGCTTACGGGACCATGCCGTGGTGATGGTTGGGGACAAGCACATGGTGCTGCTGGGCCTGCTGGATATCATCATCGTGAAGATTCATGTCGCTGTTATGACCAGGGCTGTCAGCAGCGGGGCCATCAGGAGCGTTGATCTCGGCCTGATGCTGCTGGATCTGCTGGGCGTCATGACCATGGGCGCTCATGTTGTCGCCAGAGGCGTTGCTACCAGAAGCCTGGCTAGCGGACTGCTGCTGCTGCATGTTGCTCTCCATTGTATCTGGCTACGCAGAAGATTAGTATCGCACGGCTTTACGAAAAGAATGTTCGTGGCGATCGTCCAGGGATGGAGACTCACAGGATATGGTTCTGCTTGATGAAGATGAAGCTGAAGTGTTTAGGATACTGGCGGAAGAGTTCAACCACTGATAAAAGTGACGGCGTGATGGCTCGGGATGCTGATGTCGACAATCCGGCGAGTAGGGTAGATGACGATGCTGTCCGATGATGAGAATAGCTGCTTGTAGCTACGACTGATGAGGATGGCGATGGAAAGAACTCGTCCAATTGTTGACTATTCGCTCGAAGACGAGGATAGAGAAGCTGAATTATTCCGCGCGGTCAGTAATCCTGCTCTTCGACAATGATACATCTCTCGGGAAATAAAATAGAAGATAGAAAATGAAGAACTCACGATGAAGAGGAATGCTGAAGCTTCTTTCGATGATAATGCGCGATGGCGTACTTGATGTTTGATTGAATTCTGACCAAAATCGCGGCTGAGGAAAAGAAAAGTTTTCTGGAAAGTGGGCGATGCGACGAGAAAGAGAGAGGTAAACAAAAGAAAAGCCCTCGACGACTAATCACAATGGTAGACAGATTATGATTGTCGACTAAGCATGACGGGTTGTCCTCAGGAATCATGATGACTTCGAAGCCGCAGTTGAATGGAACAGCGGGCACCATACAAGGCACAGTAGACACAGCTGCCGGGAGCTGTGCAAGCCGCAGGAGATGGTCAGGGCGGGAGCAATCCGAATCTGAGTAGACTGGACGAACGGTGGAAGGCACCATATCCCAAATCTTAGAAAGAAATGGAATGTTCAGACGGCTGGAGCTATCCAAAGTTGTTATGAAAGAGTTGGGACGGCTGGACGGACTACAACTTACGATGAAGAAGTTAAGACGATAGAATTGTAATGAATGGGACGAGTCACGAAAAGCAATACACTAATCACTTCAGACGAAAGGTCAAGAAGACCAAGGTGTCTGAGTTCACAGATGGATATGATCCAGCTCATAGAGCATGATGAGAACTGTTCACTAATTGAAAAGCAGAATTTGCGTATGTGAGATGTAACGAATTCAATAAATCAAGTTACCCAGGCTCTTTGATTTTCACTTGTCGTTGGCTTTTAAACTTCTTTCCGCAACTCAGCATTTGTCTGGGCATCATTACCATTGTCTTGGTCAAAAATGTGAAAAGATTTGAAAGTAAAGTTGGAGGAGAAGATTAAAGTGGCTACAATATGTGGGTGAATGCGTTGTGCATTCATGCCTCGTGACGTTACTTTGCTTCGGATTCATGAGCAAAGGGCCATACTGTTTTCAAGCTTTTAGCCTATCCTCTAGCTCAAGACTACAAGTTTTCTCAAGACTACAAGTTTTGTCTGCAACTCTGAAGTCCAGAAAACAATTTACATTCTAAGCCAACCAGTCGCTGTGTTCAAGTTGAATATGGCAAAACTTCCAAGGGCTCAGGTCGCAGCGGTCAATGGCAAACAGGTATTACTAAGTATCGTCAGGACATGGAATGTTGCGGGAAGATAGATGCAAAGCCAAACAACTTAGGACTACTTACTCAATTGCTTGGAAGTTGGAAGCTAATTGCGGGGCAATAACAAAATGCGCCTAATCATTTCGCATATAATTCAAATTTACCTCGAGTTCATATTGAGTTTACAAGTCTCGTGAAAAGTGATTTACAAGTTTTGTTGATGGAATATAATATGGACCGAATATTAAAATACCATACACATCTACAAAAGCCCCTGGCTCGCACACTCTGTCTCAATATCAGACAGCGTGCGCTTGCCGACGGTGACATTGTTGTTCTGGCCGTAGCTACGAACAAGACGCTCCTCAGCCGTGTAGACAGGCCATCCGATAGCGTCCAGACCCGCAGTCGAGTCCTTCACAAAAGTGGCATACGCATCCATCATAACGTGGCTCAGCTCATACTCGAACGCGGTGGAGTTACCACGGAAGTCGGCGTGTGTGCCAAAGATCATGGGAAGCTCGCTACCATGGTAAGCACCCATCCACGGGCGGGGCGAGGTGTTGTTGAACACGGCAGAGTAGTAGTAGCGGTATGTGGTCCTTCCCGCGGCCAGACGCTCACTAGGTTTCTTCAGTTAGAATCGGGCTACTTGCGGCGGAGAAGAGGAAGGCTCACTTAGTGGTCTTGGTGGCAGGGCACCAGAAGAACTGGTAGGACAAGGCATCAGCGACGGCGGGATCGGGACCGTTCTCCGCATCGTAAGGGGCAAGGAAGAGGCCCTCTGCGGCGTTGAATCCGATGATTGCGGGCTGTTAGTTATTAGCAAATCACTCTCGCTAAGTCATCTCCAGGAAGTCAACTTACAAGATCGGACACCTCGCCAAGAGCAGCCTTCTCGGTGTAGTTGGCAAAAACAATCTTGTTATCAACCTGGGGAGAGAAGCCAATGGTAGGCGTAACCTCGGAGTCCTTGTAAGTGGCCACAAAGTTCTCAAGCTCCTCTGCAGGAATCTTGCGCATGCATGCCAACTCAGCCTCGGCGGTTGTCGAGTTGCCGCAACCAAGCTGCTGTGCGACGAACGTGAAATTGGAGTGGGACTCGTCGTGGTTCATCAGCTGGTCCAGGTGAGCCGTGCCGGAGTCCATGATGAGGCCCCTGACGATAGGGTCCTCGGCGTACGCGAAGCTGTAGTAGTCGACGGCGATGGAACCGGCGGAGTGGCCCCAAATAGTCATGCGCTCAGGGTCACCACCAAACTGTGCGATGTTGTCGCGAATCCACTCGACAGCGAAGCGCTGGTCCATCAGTCCGAGGTTCTGCTCCTTCAGCGCGGCAGAGTTGGGGAAACCGAAGAGCTTCATGCGGTAGTTGAAGGTAACGAAGATGTGCGACTGCGAGCGCTGGATCCAGTTCTGAGGCATTTGGTAGGGAACATCGGTGCCGCCCGTCTCGAAGCCGCCGCCGTAGAACCAAATGATGACCGGGAGTCCCTCTCCGGAAGCTTGCTGCTCGCCGGTAGCGGGAACGGCGCCGGCAGGGGCCCACACGCTAGCAGTGAGGCAGTCCTCGTCCATGCCGGCATCGCCGATCATGAACTCAGGCACATCCACACGCTGGATGGCAGGGTGGATGGAGATGTACTGCCAGCACGAGGGCGGTAACGCCGTGGCGTTGAGGACGGTTCTATTGGCGAAAGGAGTACTTGACTGGGGAGCAACATAGGGCTGAGGGGGTTCCCAGCGCAAATCGTCGAGAGGCGGCGCGGCGTAGGGGATGCCAAGGAACTCGGCGACGTTAGAGGCATCGGGGGCGATCCGGCCCTGGACCGTGAGACCGTTTTCAAGTTGTACGCTGGGACCTGCGCTCGCGGAGGCGAGGAGGCCGGCAAAGGTAGCCACGAACTTTGCGTTGCACATCATGACGGAGGCGACTCTCTGTGACTGTAGCGACAAACTGGAGTTGACGAAAGTGGCTTGGCAACTGTTCCTTCAACAGCATCAGGAGAGACTTTAGAATTATATCACGGAAGTCCTCCGGAAGTCGGGGGGCTTCTTCGCAATTTTTCGACATCCTAGCAATCCCGACTCCTGAATGACATCCTTCAATGGACCGATGGTCCACTAACATCGCGACTCTGCACTGCCCGAACAGGAAACAAGACGTTGCACGGTTCGCCTTTCATCGGAAATTGGTGGGCAGAACCCCACACTATTCAACGTTGACATCGGCAGTTCTCCAGTTGAGAGATGGGCGTCATTGGTGAGTTGGAGGGGTTAAACGTCTCTGCTATGGGGTTGCGAGTCAACTCCCTGCCGCGCCCTCCACCTGGACCTGTCGATCAGCAATCGGATGCTGCTAAACAACTCTTTTTCCCCTGAGTGCCCGCTTGATGATCGGAGGGAACGGGGATTGGGGATAGTATTGAACCCACTGCAAACGTGGTCCGCAACTCGTCAGCAACCTGTCAGCGGAACTCGGATAGTTGATAACTTCGATAGATCCGCTGCGATTTCGGGAGCTACGCCCGTATCTCCAAGAGATCAACTAGAGATAGATTCAGTACTTCACTAAAAGCCACAAGGCACAACAAGTACTTGCTCAGAAATGGAGTGGTTGTGAAGCAACTTTGCGGAAGTAATGAGAGCGCGCATCGGCCAGGGCAGAGCCGAACAGGAGTGCAGACCATGGCTCTGCTTTGAAATGAGGTGTCGAGCACTAATCGCATTGACCCACACTTACAAGAAGTAAGAAGACACACATTGAAAAATCCAAGATTACAGAACAAGTTCGATGATAAAGTAGGTCACCGTCCTTAGCAAGTGGATTCAACTAAATATTTCGATGACCGCCTATGAGACCCATGAAAGCTATGCGATTCCGTCTCAAGCCATTCCGCCCATTGCGCAAGATGGTAGAACGGCCATAGATTTGCCCACTTTGTGTCATACAGTGACACACAGAGCCTTCAAGCTTGTCCCATTCGACATAGATTCGGCTGGTGTCGTTCCAATCTCATCGCTCAGCACGGGTAGCCAGAGCTGCACTGGGTGGCGGTGCAGCAGGTTTGCTTTCCGTTCTTGCAAGCAGTGCACCAATACGCGCGAGCCTCCAACTGTTCACCTCTGAAGGTCAACGCAGGAGCTTCGGCTTCGGCGATTGGGGTGGCCGAGACACAAGCAGCTGCCAGAGCAGTGATGATGAATGCGGTGAACTTCATTGTGGTTGGAATCGGTTGAGAAGTCGAGTGTGTAAAGGTTTGTGCTGGCCTCGTTAGTCTTACACACCAGAGGCTTAGTTTGAGACGCTTCGATACTCACAGACCGAAGTTGGACAAGGTGATTAGAAGATCGATTGACTGGCTTTTTAGATAAGAGAGATAAAAGCAGTTGAAGCGCGGGGAAAGGGAACATTTATAGTTTTTTTTTCGCTGTTTTAATTGTGCTTTATGCTTCTAGGCCTTCTGGATTATATTCCACCTGCCATGGACATCTAGACTTCCTTCCTTCAACGTTAATGAAAGCCAGGCGCGCCAACCACGCTGTCCTGTTCAATCCGAATTCAAGTTCTGTCAAAAGATTCCGCGAATGGCATTCGATTTTTTGGCTTCTCGAGGATCAACAAGTTGCTCGCGGCTACGCGTTTGAATCCTTCTTGGACCTTGCAAAGTCTGAAGATCACCGACTGACAAGCGATGATAGACTTCGCGCCACAGCAGATGAAGGATTCTAATACCACCTACTTAGTCGCCCTTGTCAAATTCCCCGCATACGTCTCAGTCTGACAACTACTTGTATAAGTTAGGAGACAGGATCGGACATCTTGATTTGTGCGCTTCCTTAACAGAAGCCTAGAACACGAGTCTTCGTATGCAGCTACCAATAAGCGATGATCCTTCGACATAGATATGTCCAAGTCAAGTTAGAGTGAGGAGCTTGACGACCCGCTCCAGTGCCTACTAAGTAAGTAGAAGTCGGATCATTCGGCATGCCGCACTACTCGGGCGCGGATAGTTCAGAGGCATTCCCCATGGGGAACTCGAGGTAAGCGATGTTGCAATTGTTGGCAATGACTCGGTCTTGATCTTTCAAAGCCCCTTCATGACTGCGGTTTGCTTAGAGCCCGAACATCCCAGGCTCAGGTAATCATTGACAGGAAACTTACCTAGGATTCGTGGTTTGGCTCTCATTGTGGTGCTTTACCTCCACATCACCCATACCAACAAAGAGTACTACCCTGTACCTCAGTCCGAAGAAACCTTGCTAGCCTATTTATGAGTAAATACTACCACATGGAGTCGCAGAGGTTATAATACGCTGTCGAGTCGATAAATCGCCTCTTGGTTCTGGTCAGATATTACTACCTTGTCCCACGTTGCGGGGGCCTATCTCCAGGAAGAGCAAAGTAACGGAGAATTCGCCCTTCGTTGCAACGGGAAGCGGGGTGTGCTTCGACGCTTCCTCCGGCGTATCTTGGCCCGGTCCAGACCCTTCGCGTCGATACTCCAAAGAAACCGTCGCTCAATCCAGCACGTAAGAATCCTAGGGGCGCGTTACATCACATAGATACAGCTTTGCTACTACACATACAGCTTTGCTACTGCACGTTTGTCTTGATGGAATATGTCACGCAGTACGAAGACCCGGACGTCGATACCTACCAGCTCGCTTCTGCTTCAGACGCCTTTCTTAAATGACCCCAATCCTGTTCACTTTAACACGCATTTTGGAATTAATGGTATAAGTACTTGTTTCATGGGAATATTCCAACGACAGGAACTAATGTCTGGGTCCTAACCCTCTACATGGATTAAAAGCCAAAACGTTTCAAGAAAGCTCTAGCCGCTCCTGTTTTCTTTGGCTTGTCGAATTCATCTACGGACGCAGTTGGTCCAGGAACGGAAGCTTCAGGCAGAGCCCTGTTACTCTCTTCGTCGATACGAGAGTCTGGTTTGGGCACAGATCTCGGTTTTCTCGGCCCCATGACTACCGAAACTTGGGCCCGTTCAACATCCGAGAATGCAAGTCTATCCAATTCCACTTCCGTAAAGGTAGACTTGACGATGACCAGCCACCGGACCGAGTCTTCACTGCATTCTACCCTTGTATCTGGAAGTCCCAGGCACTGCTTTGCTCTACGCGCTGCATCTGAATTTGGGACAGTAAGACGATATTCCGTTACGCCGTCAACAGAGGTCGGCGATTGGATTTCTTGTACTTGGAGGCCGTCAACGGTAATCTGCCAGACTGTCCGATCTCCCATCAACCTCTCCGCTGCCTTCGCTGTGACGCTTTTATGGCCATTAAGAAACCTGACTTGAGATTCGCAGTGTCTTTCTGAATCGTAGCTGAGGAGGAATTTCCCGCCTTTGCCGGGCGACTTGTGGCTCTCAAACACTACTTTGACTGGAGACCATCTCGATTCGAGGAATCCCATTCTTCTTCGGCCTGGGTGAGAATTAGCTTTGGAAGCTTTGGTTGTTCATCACAACCCCAGTTATTGACAGCTGTCGATACCAACCTACTAGGACAAGTTGCGATGCGGATGATTTCGGTTCAGGCTTCAAGGGTCATGTAACACAGAGCCCTATGGGAATCACCAAACATTGAAGATCTTTTGATAACTGAGGTAGAGTTGATGTCCTGGCAGAACGAGAAGGAACCCGCGGTAAATCACATCAGACCCTTAACTTTCAAGGCGGCGGAGCATGCTCAATTAAAGTGCTTCAGCCGCCGCGGCACATGACAATCTATGGGTGAGGCGACAATTTCATGTGCTACGGCTGAGGATTTAGGAACGTGGCAAAAGCAAAACACCACACTAAGACTCAGCTTGACTTGATAGTGGGCGATCATTGCGTTGGAAGTTTCAAACCGTCGTTGCTGGTCTCTGCTAGCTTTTGAATCCATGTGCCTATCAGAGGCGCGGGATGCTCCCTTTTCCCTACTAAATCGCTTTTATGCTAGTTCTCATTAATACAAAACCGCCCTATCCTGAGCTTCGAGGTCACCCAGGACCCTGTTCAATGTTGTGATCGAGGCACGTAGTATTATCTTGCACTGACACCAATGCATGCCTACTGCCGGAATGCAAACTCAGCTTCTGAATGGTTTGGCATGGCGTTTGCTGCACTCACAGTGAAAGGTGTAGGTTTTTCTCCAGCCGTGCAAACATCTGAGGCACGCGTGTTGGATGATCAGAGGCTAGATTCAACACTACGGCAGTTAGTCCTCGCCATGGCGTTTTGTGGCGCTGTACCAACACCGGTGTCACCACGAAGATCCTACGGACATCTCAGCTTCAAGAGCTAAAGTACACACCCGCTGCGAGCGACGTCTCCTTAAACCACAAGGGATCCTGAAAGCTTGACCTATACTCCCATGAGGGCGAGGTTTGGTGGCAATGTGGAAGTAAACAAGCACTTTTCTAAAAGTTGAGACTAAGAAGCAGCTTGCTAGTTCTTTCATCGTTTGGAGCCCCCCCCCATCCCTCCCTTTGAGTTGTTCGTTGTTGTCACGTCAAGTTCCTGCAAGCTCAACTCTATCTTTGGAAAGCTTCGTGCGATCCCTACATGTAGCCTCCAAAACAGCATAGGGGTCTAGCAAGCTTCCTCCAGAGTCGAGCGATCATGCAGCCACCGATAGCCCAGGGCAATGCGCCAATCACGCGGAACGAAGAGGCCAAAGAGATCCAAGACGCAATCAACACTATCTTAGAAACCGCGCAAAAAACACATGAGCCGTCTGAGAAGATGCCCGATAGTCCCATTAATGCTCCGCGGCTCTCAAGAGACGACATGGACGAGACTGAGCTTAACAGCGAATTTGTATGGGACATTGCTACCAAACTCCACGCAAAGAATTTCGTAAGGCTGGTATCTAGGAAGCCGCCTGTCTTGCATACCATTTACCGTCTGCTCAACAAATTGCAAATGGGTGATTGGGGGTACCGCGTCAATATTGCCGAGATGCAGCGCATGCATCTACGAGCTCTGCAAGTCGGCCTCGTTGATAAGGCAGTCGAGATGCAAGTCCGGGGTAATGCAATGGGACCAGAAGCCATCGCAAAAGATGGCAAACTCCTAGCAGGTCTGCTTAGAGAATACAGTAAGCAATCTAGAAAAAGCGCTCCGTCCATCCCGCGTTCAGCCTTCATCAGATCAGGGGCGCGGACTTCGGTACATTACTAACAAATAGAAGCTCAAGCTGTACAAGACTATGAGTACATGACAAAAGTCTCTCAGCAACCATTCGACTTCTTCGTCGCGTCGAGTGAACGCTACCAAGATAGCTACGTTCTCGACAAGGTGATGCGAAAGAACAGGGTAGGAGCTAGAGACTTCGCCGATCCGCCGCGAATGACATACGAGTTCATGAAGCTCCATGCTCTGCCGACTGGGCCCTGGGGCAGTGAAGAGAACCCCGAGCCTCTTGGCGGGACAAGGAACGCATCGGCTAAGGCAGTGCTTCGTCGCAACTTTTGGTGGAAGATTATGGGCGCAGTGGTTGGAGGGGCTTTCCTTGTCGGCCCTATGTGGCTGCTAGTACTTCAACGGGACTTGTATCTTAACCTCGGAGTTGCTACGGCGTTTACTTTTGCTTTTGGATTTCTCATTGTCGGGTGTGTTGATCAACTGGATCAAGTCTTCGCGTCTACTCTGGCATATGCTGCGGTTTTGATGGTGTTCGTCGGAGTTATGTTTGACAAGCAGTTTCCTGAAGGAGCATGAGCAGAGATTCCGATGAATCATTGGTGGCCGAAAGATGGCATTGCTCAGAATTTCTAAAACAATCGAGAATGTCTAGTGTCAAGGCAAGGTCTCCAGGGGTAACGAAACACTGAATCGTGCCCCAAAGCAAGACTCGCTCGCAATGAATACACGGTAAGGTGGCCAGCGGACCCCACGAAATCCGCTGGCTCAAGGCATTTGGTCGTATTTGCATATCAACGAAACGGGGATGATCAGCGATTCAAGAAACTGGGTGAGCCCCACGAAAGTGGACCGACCGAGGACTCATCAGGTTTTCACGAAGACTCCCTGGATTGTTTTTTGCCTTCATGAGCGGCTGCAATACACTGCTTCCAGATGTAATTCACTCTAAGATTCATCTTCATATGCTAGCAAAATGTGTGAAAGCTTCCTGTCCCCTCCAAGTGACCACCTTCTGGAAGATCACCACTTGAGTCGTCTCATTCGGCGTTCCCATTGAACTCAATTTTACCCCTGACTGTATCTTGTTCTACAGACAGTATGGCACACCGTGAGTCTTGTGGAGCTTGCTGCAAGCTGTGAGCCCAAGTAAGCAGTGTTCTCATACTGGCGATCTCGGGACGATTGTTCACAAATTTTCTGCAGCCTGCGTCGATGAGGGTTTTTGTTCAAGATTTGGGGGGAGAATTGCTAACGAAAAGATTCGTATCACATGACCGTTAAGCCGGGTGAAATGCCTCTCGTTTCGAAGAGCTCATGGCCCCTCTGGGCTCTAGAAATGTTGCTTCACAATACCTTAAGGCAGTGTCCAGGTAGCTCGGCGGATACGAGGTTCAATTACCAACAAGTTGGAATAGCAAACGCTTGGATGAATACACAAGTAAAGTAGCAGGGAAGTGCGTTGATTACGGACCGTGGGAAGAAATCAGGCCAGTTGTTGACGAAGAACAGGTTTCTGGTGTCGATTCCTTGCTCGGGTATCCCCACGGATGCCAGGTTCCCGAGGCTGCTTCGATCGACGAATCAAGTTATCTGGACTCAAACAGCCCTTGATCTTTTCTGAAGAAGAGACAGGGCTTCCCGAATCTTGTAACACTGTGTTCAGGGTGCTTCCTTCCATGATGTGGAGTGATCTGCCGCAACCCCTAATTGGGCAGTCAACCGTGGCTCGGATTGTCGATGCCTAAGAACATCGAACATGAACGTACATGAACATCAACCAATATTGGTTTCCAGCGAAAGAACAAATGTGTCGCAACAATACATTTGAGTTCATGGCTTCGGGTGACTCATGCTGCATACCACCAGTGTTTCCGGCAGAGACAGTCTTTTGACCCATTCAGTCAAAGCAGTATCATTGAGATATTCCAAACAGGCAATATCTACCGTTGCCATAGCTGGGCTCTTGCAGGGCATACGAGTGAATGCCATCGAAAACAGGGCGAAGACACAACATAAAGTCGGGCATAATGTTACGTTAACAACCTGGTATTTGCTGAGTCTTTCTTGTTCTCGAGACGGCCCTTCAACAGATCGCAACCTACTTTCCAACATGGCTATGGCTATGACGTATACAGCGCTCCCATCCAAACTGCCCACATTCTCAGCCACAGGACCTGCTCCTCCACAGTCAGTGGGCACGATTGACACCTTTAGTAAGTGGACTGCCTTTCGGGGTTGGAAGCTCTTACTGCGTATAATGACTTGATCCAATGGTGAAATGTAATTCCCATCTTCGATGACAAAGGTCGCACGAACAAGTTTCCGTAACTGGGTCGTGTGTCTTACACCGCACTGGTCTTCTCTTCCAACTCCGGCCAAAGTGGCTTGCGTTGGTGGCTCAGCCCGCTTATTTCCTTTGTGGGACACTTGCCAGCATTGATTCTGGCGCCGCGACTAGGGACAGTTGGCAACTTGTCATGGGCGTCACCACATGCAAGTTCGAGATGCTCTTTCACAGAGGAAATTCTGCTCCGGCCTAGACGCGTCTAATGTCTGGCGCTTTGTGAAAGTCCTGTCGTACAAGGGCGCCAAAATTGGAGTACGCAGTTCTTCTTGACTCTAGATGTGTACGTATGGTGAGGCGGGACGGGGCTGGCTCCGTTGGCCCGTGAGCGAGCCGTCGTCCAGGGGTTCAATAAACCTGCAGCTGATGGTGAGGAGATCCGATCTAGCCGGGACCCTGCCGAACAAGCGTCGGAGCTGTTCTTCCTACTGCGCGGCGGCCTCCAGGAGGAAATGGTCCGCTGTCCAACTCATTGTCCTGACCACAAACAGCAGACGGAGAAACATCACCACTCACGGCTGATGTTGGCTCCATGGCTTTTTCAGCTTCTTTTTTAGCTGCTTGAATGCCATGTTGTGATGATTGTTATCTACCAATATCCAGCTCCCGAGGTATGGGTACGCCCGACAGACTGAACACAATGTATGGTTGTGTTGAATAGAAGAGTGGTGACGTGAGCATGACGATGACATCGTGGCCGTCACATGGCCCCTTGCTCATTAACAACAGTGAAATCTCAATAACCCCCGCTTGTTCTTTGAGAGCTGCCAGGCATTGACTGTCGTGGTTGTCGTGGCTCCGCAAGAAAGTAAGCAAAGTCGCGCTCTCCGGGCTGCTCTTCTGAAGCGACTGGTCTTTAGCATGACAATTAGCATTGGCCAGTGTGGCTTCGCCATCCTTCATGTGCCCGGGGAAAGAGGGGTCCAAGGCACCAGAATCGAAAATAAGGGTCACTGATTGGATACATGGGACGAATACAGCCACAATTAAGGTATTACGGCGATCATTCCAACGGTTTAAGGACCTAAGGGCCCGAGGGAAGATAGCAATGGACCCTGACAGTAATTGCCGGACACTTGACAGGCCAGATTTCCAGGGCGAAGACGCAAGAAAGAGAGACAAGAGGGCGGGAACGCAAACGAAGACCAGACCTGAAGGAGGGGGAACGACGCCAGACGGCCTGGTTTTCCCCCTTCACCTGAGGGTCCCCGCGTGACACTGGACAGGGAACATGCATGCGGTTATTGGGCGCTGCTCACCACCCCATCCTTTCCAGCGCCGGATCAGGTTTTTCTGAGGTCCCTGGAGACTGGAAAGTTGGACAAGGTTTCAATCTCGCAGTGGAGTGGTCATTGAAAAGGGTGAGGCCGGGGCGGGCTGGGTCTCAAGTCAAGTAGCACACACACGGGCAGTCCGCAGCCACGGGGGTTTGCGGGAAAAGGAGATCTGCATTTATAAATACCTTATCCAGGGACACTTTCTCATCGCGACCTGACTTGAGTCGCACGCAGCCCTTAAACGGTTGAAACTTGCAGAATAAACTTCCCAAGATGTCTTCGCAAATCCCCCGTCCCGCTTCGACTACCACGAACTCGTCGACCTCGACTACCCGGCAGTTCTCGGGCAGCATGGACGCTTACACCCTCTCCATGTACGAGCATACGCAGCGGCTTATGGCTGCGGCACAGATCCCGTACACCAGCCCCCTGAGCATCACGTCTCCCGGCGAGCGAGCGCCCTCCGGAACCAGCTCCGTGGTTGTGAGGAACGGTGTCCCGCAGCTTCAGTCCGGCAGCCTTCCTGCTTTCGGTTCGAGCTGAGCGGTCACGCATTCAATTTAAAGCCGGAAGACGCTGGGCACTGCGATCCCGCTTCTGTGAGCCGAGGTAAGCGACAGTTCTGGGATGGCCTCCGAAAACGCCGCAACTAAAGCCTCGTTGTTCATCGTCACTGACTTCCTGTTGCTAGACCTTGAAAATGCGCATTCCCTTATTCTTTGGTCGATCCTAGCCGAAGCCCAAGCAACTGACGAAGTCACGATCATACCACGGTCCCTTCCCGAACGCTTTACGAAGATCATCTGCTCCCTCGCCATACCCTTGATGCGACGTTTTCTATTTACTTCATTTCCTATCACGAAGTTCATCCCATCGACCCTGATTTCGAACCCGCAAGACCGCCTACACTCCCCACAGCGATCATCCTGCATACATTGTCACCAGAGACAGCTGCTCTCGCCAACAGCGGGATGTTCAACTGTAGTGGAACCGACTTTTGCTCCTGGGTTCGCTGTACCTAGAAAGAGGTCTTCGTGCCTAAAGCTGTCATCCCACGCGGGGTAGTTGTTGCGTAAGAAGCAGGAAACTCCGGCCGATCCGTGATGGAAACTTCATGTTGTCTCTTACAGCGTGATAATGTCTAATGCGTTCCTAGGCATGGGCCGCTATTTCACACGCTATTTTTTCTTTGGTTTGGAACATTGCGATGTTATGATGGAGTTTTGCTCTTTACGAAAGGAGGAAGCAGTCTGACGCAAACGTAACTAGACAGGGCTTTGCCTGATCGTCTATGATACCCCTATGAAATTCAATGAGCATACTCGTCTTCTTTCTGAAACCTTGAAGCAAATCTCCTCCACTAGTGATGTCGAACCATCGCGCCGCTGATGACAAGCCATCAAGATAGACTCTACCTATCACCAGCACTGCCCTTCTAACTGGTCCGCTTCATACCCCTAGATCTGTCTGGCACTGTCAGCATACTATCAGCACACTGCACAATACCCCATTGGCCAAAGGCCTCACGAACCTGATAAACTTCGGCAAGGTCGATGGAATCTGGGTGACGATGTCTGGCTCTCTTCTCTATAACACCCATACATCGGCCTGTCATTGCCCTGCAATCTCAACGAAGGGCCCTGCTTCTTCATTGTGACTCGGCTCCTTCGAAGCAGGCCTGCCATCACGGCAGAAACTTCGAGGCCTGTCAGCGATACGGCCCTTGTTCCTCGAAGCTTCGGCCGACAAGCTCCAAACTTTTATCCATAGCTGCCTCGGCCCCTTGGGGTATTCCTCGTGTATAATCCTTTGATCTTATGTTTACTGGATGCAATCTCTACTGAAGCCAGCCTTCCGCCTTCAATCTTTTGAGTCACAACTGCTTGGATTCCATGAAAGTCTTCTGTCCTTAGTCCCCTTGTCGAATCATCTCTAATGTCCCAAGTCTTTTGATATACCTCTTGATAGCCATCCAACCACTTGATTCTTTTTTTTCTCAGATGTCAGCTTTTTGGGACGATTCCTCCCTGACAAGGGCGATGGGCAAACGGATGAACCTCATCTCCGCATGTCGATTCACCCGGTCATTGGTTTTGCCCTATGAAGAGACGATGCTTAGGCAGCCACAGGGGACGAGGGGCGTGGTGCCAACTGCCCGGCCGGATGAAAACCACACCCAGTGAATCAAGTGCTGTCCCGGGTGAAAAGAATGATCCAAACAAATGGAGGCCTTTGATCTCTCCTACAAGGGCAACTTTCTTGGTTGTCAAAAGCTCGCCTTTCCTTCCACCTTCTACCACCCATCTCAAGGACCTTCTCTGCTCATCCAACAGTCTGTCGGCAACCTCAAGTACAACATATCAGAGCAGCGTCATCGGAACTCTCAAGATGAGCTACCGTCCAGTGAGTGAGATATACTTCAAGTGATGACTTGAGGCTAAATTTCATCGATACAGATCCCAGACCTGTTCACCGTCGTTGACGGTCGACTTCATCATATAACGCTGCACTGGCAGTTTGATCTAGCCAGGAGGTCAGGCGACCAAATCTGTTACTGGAATGAAATCGTTGGGCAGTTTTTCCTCTACGGTCTACCCCGAGAGTTCCCCTATGAACCTGCGGTCGCCCGCGGCCCGGTGAGAATCTTCATCGATATCACCAACCGCCCAGCCGTCCTCCCGCCCGGTTTCTGGGCCACTGAGAGGGTCCTCATTGGCCCTTCTTGGGGTCTGCCTGGCTGGGCACCCTGGCTTCCGACAGACCCTCTGTTCCTGAGCACCGAGAGAACTCTTGGAGGACGTCCTGGGACGGTGGGCGACCTGCGCTGGTGCGGTACCTGCGGCAAGTGGCTCTTGGCCCCTTACTTCTTCGACCACGTTGGTGCCCGCGCGAATTCGCGCACCTGCAATCGGTGTGTTATGCGCCGAGACCTCCGTTCCCGGGCGTACAATTCGAGGGGCGCCTGGCTTGTGGCCAAGCAGCCGACGATGATGTGGCTTCGCCCCGGCGAAGAGGGCTACGACTACTAGCCCGGGCCCGGAGCCCCCGGCCGGGTGTAGAGGAGAGTATACCGGTGTGAGGCCGAGGTGCAGGGCGGCGGGAGGATCTGTAAGTCATCTCATTCAATTCTGTTCACTTCCATCCCTTGCGTCATTCACTTGGTCGATCTGGTGAGCCAGATGATGCCCAATGTCGCAACTCGGGACGAAGGCAGGCAATGCTAGACCACGGATCGAACTGTCGACGCAAGATCTGAACAGCCATCTCAAATGTTCCGATAACACTGCGCGGGGGAGAGTCCCAGCCATCCCTGAAGCATTTTAGGGACGAGACGAAAGAGCTGCTGTCACTGGACGGCGTCAACTCCAGACTGAAGGGACCAGGGGCTTCCCTGGCTGTCTGGGTTCGTTCGTCTGGGCTTGCCGACTGCCGCAGATGCTTTGAAACTGGCTTCTTCCCTCATCTCAGGTTTCACCAGAGTTCAAGAGACTGACTTTCGATTAAGCAGATATCCTTCCGCGGGGTGACGACGGTACAGATCGAGAGATAACCGATGAAAAGCCAAAAAAAAAAAAAACATCAAAAGAAATAAATCTACAAAAAAGGAGGGGAAAGAAAAGAGAAGTAGGCCAAATTTCATTCTTCTATCCTACCTCACCACTACCAGAGGGCAGCTCGCCCATCCTCTCACCTTCACGATTTACACATCTCATATGAGCCTTATCAACGTTGGGCATCAGCAGGAAACACGCCGTCCCTCTTTCAGCTCATTTTCCCCTGGCCCTTTGGCTTGATTATGAATTTCTGCCCCTCAATCGACAGTGGAGATTTTGGGAGAAACAAAGTCGAGACATGCAGGAACCGTTGCTGACCTGTTGGCGCTAGAATTAAGCGAGGCCCAAAACAGTGCGGAAGGGACTCATTACGTCAGCAGCCGAAGATGCTGCGATGGCTGCCATTGGCCGGGGAAGCAGGCGCCGGGAACGTCGTTCCTCGTGCCGGGAAATTGGGCAAATCGACCATCCTTGTCGATCCCAAGAATTCACCCCCCTGCTCGTTATTGTCTGTTCCCTTGCAGATTTCCGATTCATCACTCTCGCCTGACAAGGCCCCAGGTCCCAGAGGTCCCAGAGAGGGTCCATCCAATGTCCGTTGCGACGGGAGAGAGGACATTGTGGTAGGTTTGCGGCTTGTCATTGTTTGCTTCCTCTTCTTTCTCTGTCTTCTCGGTTGTGTGTGCGCGCAAACTACAAACGCGATTCGAAAAGCTGACTCAAACTCGACCATCTACAGCTGCTACTCGAACGTGAATCTGCCCGTTTGGCACACGAGAAACCGCGACGTTGCGTCATCCCAACTTGAAATTACCTTCGTTAGTTCCCGACCCGTTTAGGAGCAAACGGAGCAGCTTCCCACGCGCCAAAGTAACGCTAGACCATTGCCGACCGTCAGTGCGCAAACTTCGATATTTCCACAGGAATTATTCCCCCAAACTTCTTCTTATTCCAAGCTCCAGAGCGTTCAGGAAGCACCTTTCCGACCTTCTCCATGCTCTCAGAGCTGTAGAACACATACCATATCCGCCAGAATGGACGAGAAGCAGGCACCCGGGAGGCCTAGTGGGATTCCTCGCATGTCCCGTCTGCCTCTTCCAAGAACAGCAGCTCCAGCTCCAGCTCCAGCTCCCGCTGTTCGACCATCTCCATCGCGAGAAGGCCTGAACTCGAGTATACGAAATCCTCGCCTCCGCCCAGCTGCTTCACGAGACCAATTGGCCTCAGCCGCTGCTCTCAAGCAAACGGAGCCTCGCAGCCTTCCTACGAGACCGAAACGCGAAATTCAGCCTCCAACCACGAGAAAGACAGAACTGAGAGCTCCCGCTGCTACGCTGAGATCTTCCCGAAGCGTGCCTCGACTGCAACCAAAAGAATCGATAATCCAGAAACCCCCTACACCCCCAGAAGAACCCCAACGGTCATTCACTCCTCGCTCGACAAGCGTTACGCGAAGCCCGTCCGAGGACAATGTCGCTACCCCAAGCTCAAGTCGTCTGGGCGATCCGATTACCCTGACCAAAGACACGAGCAGCCCACAAGTCGCCGATGATGATGCCGAGCCTGATCTTCCAGACTTTGACACGCTGAGAACGACACCATTCAGACCTCGTCCGTCCCTTTCCGAACGAACCATCGAGACCCTTCAGCAACTACAATCTTCCCCTTCTCTAAGCAAGAAGACGTCCACATTCTTCGACCCAGATGGCACTATGCGGGCCCGCTCACGCGCCGGCAGCGGCCACTCGAGACCTGGCTCAAGCTACACCTCCGATGGCTCCGTGCGGCCCACGTCCCGGCACAGCAGACCAGGTTCGAGCTCTGGTGCTGAAGAGAACCCATTTGCTAATGCTCGACCGGCTGCGAACGCGTACCGACCTCTTGGTGCCATTGAGGGCACCCCGGCTCGCCGTGTATCTAGCATCCGTTCCCTACGAGCACCATCACTGAGAGCTACACCCCAGTCGTCACCTTCTGGACCGTCGACTACTTCGGCGATACCAGTCACCCAAAGTCCCAGCCCAACAAGACCAACTAGCATCATGGCACCACCACCCAAAGCTGGAGCAAAGACGCTTGCTGTTCGCCCTTTAAAGCCCCGCGCCTCGGTCCAAGGACTCTACAAGAAGCCTTCCCTGCCAACAATGACCCAGCCAGCTCCAGCGGCGTCTGTTGCTTCGCCGCAGCCCAAGAAATTGACGCCGTCCAAGTCTTATGGATCTCTACGAAGGCCTGGACCGTCGAAGATTGGTGCTCCACCTCCTGCTACTTCAAAGGATGCTGAAGAATCTGGAGAAAATCCTGCGGCAAAGTCCTCCAACGCTCTGCGAGAACAAATTGCCAAGGCCCGGGCAGCCAAGCGCGCTGCAGACCGACAAGCTGCGGAGGCAACGTCAGCTCCAAGCGCAGCGCCGGTTGCGGACTCTTCTGCGCCAGTCCAGCCTGAGCCACCCATCATCCCACAGGACGACGGGTTCGACTTTGGCATCGCTGTCACGCAAGACCCTTTCAACACCAGGAGATCGGAGAACTCTCAGAAGAAGGTTATTCAGCAGCGGCTCGGCACTGCCCGCAGCAGTGGCAGACTCAACATCGCGGCCATGGGCCTCAAGGAGATCCCGGTCGAGGTTCTCAAGATGTACGATTCAGAGTCCATGGGCACTTACGATGGCTCATGGGCTGAGACTGTCGATCTGACTCGCTTCGTAGCTGCGGATAACGAGCTGGAGACTATCGATGACTCCATCTTCCCAGATGTCACAGCAGAGGAGATGGCACAGGATGAGGACTCGAACGGCAACATCTTTGGCGGCTTAGAGGCGATGGACTTGCACGGCAATTCGCTAATCTCTTTGCCAATGGGATTGAGACAGCTTCCTCTGCTCACATCGCTCAACTTGGTAAGCCTACACATGCGACCCTGAGTGTCAACTTTGACTAATAAAAGCAGTCGCAAAATCGACTCGCAAACAACTGCCTCGAAGTCATCACCCAGGTCAAGGCCCTGCGAGACTTGAAGCTCGCCAATAATCTTCTTTACGGACCCCTCGATCCCATCTTCTCGAACCTCGAGAACCTCGAGATCTTCGACCTTCACGGAAACAACGTATCATCGCTTCCACCTGGCATCGAAAGTCTATCGAGACTGCGCGTTCTTAACTTGAGCGAGAACAGCTTCGAATCCCTGCCTTTTGCGAGTCTGTCCAAGCTCCCACTGACGGAACTGCTGGTGAAGAAGAACAAGCTCACGGGAACGCTGATTGAAGATGGGGCCGAGTCCCTCCCAACCCTTCAGATGCTCGACCTATCCTGCAACCAGTTGACACGCTTGGTACCTTCAGGATCAGTCATCAACCTGCCTGTCGTCCATCAGCTCATCATCTCGATGAACCGCATACAAGAGCTACCCGATGTCAGCTCTTGGTGCAGCCTCATGACCCTGAACGCCGACGAGAACGCTATTTCCGAGTTTCCCAATGGTTTCACCGCTCTTGAGAAGCTTAGGCATGTTGACTTTTCTGCCAATGACATTCGCGTGGTACCACCCGAGATTAGCAGGATGGATAACTTGACCATGATTCGGCTCGCTGGCAACCCGTTGCGCGACAAGAAGTTTGTTTCTGCCACCACAGAAGAGTTGAAGGAAGTCCTCGCCGGCAGGCTTGAGCCGCCTCCGCCCTTCAAGGAGGAGGATACCGCTGTACCCGACGAGGCACACCTCGACGAACCCCATAGCATCCAACCAGACACTACTCCCGCACCTACAGTCGAAGCTATAGTTCGCGATAACCACTCGGACGAGGACGACTTCGCTACCCCTCCCACCTCTTCGCCGACATCACCGGCACGAGCGCGTTCGCAGACGCTAGCCAATGAGACATGGCCTGTCAAGCAAGGTGTTCTGGACCGATCAAATACCAAATCAGCTTCGTTGCATCCTGTGGTGTGTTCCAAGGTCGCGGCCGACAACAAGGTCATTGAGATCCAGTTGCATCACAACCTTTTCACCTGCTTCCCGAATTCACTGTCTTTCTTCGCCGATTCTCTTGCCGCCCTGTCTCTTGCGCATAACCAACTGGTCGGCGAATCTTATTTGACAGAGGAGCTTGACTTGCCGGCCCTGCGTGAGCTGAACCTCGTCAGCAACCACATCACCAGCCTTTCGCCGTTGACCACGCACTTGGTTGCCCCGCAGCTAGAAAAGATGGACGTTTCGTTGAATCGCATCACTGCCCTTCCGCCTGACTTGCGCTCAGTTTTCCCCAGGCTCGTCGTCCTTTTGGCGGCAAACAACCACTTGATCGAGCTCGACCCAGACACCATTAAGGGCATGGAGGTTGTCGATGCTGGTAATAACGACATTGCACACTTGAACCCGAGACTTGGCCTTCTAGGTGGCACTGGCGGGCTCAAGCGTCTAGAGGTCGCTGGCAATCGTTTCAGAGTTCCTAGATGGAACGTTCTTGAACGGGGTACGGACGCTACCTTGCGGTGGCTAAGAGGGCGGGTGCCAGTAGCGGAGATGGCATCGTGGAAGGTCAGCGAGGGTGACACTGGCAACACTTCCGACACCAGCCTCGATGATGTAGATTAAGGGCACTGGCTGGAAAGGTGTAGCATCACTGGAAGGGGTTTATGGGGGAGGGCTTTTCGGTAATGGGTTGATTTTGGGGGCTGCTTTGGGGGCTTTTGGGAGCTGTCGTTTCGATTCACGCACATACTTTTTTCTTACTCGTGGCATCACGATGTCATGTTGAGCTTTCCATGGAGTTGAGGGGAAATCTTTGCGATCACCATCGCCTGATATCCTGTACCAGTACTGTATAATACTATAGACATAATATGGGACGGTGGCATTCCGTCCCAGCAAGGTTTGTGTTTCCAACGGTCTCTTGATGTCTGTTTCGTATTGACTTTGCACAATGCGTTGGTAGCGTATGTTGCTATAGAGGTCCTCGAGATTGTGCTGAAGTCTTTCTCCGATCCTTTCTTCGTGGGATATTAAACATCGCATCCAAATCCTCGATATGATGGTCTTCTACTCTTCAGTTCAGCATCCCACATCCATCAGACGTAGCTTCGCTCTAGTAGCAGCCAGCAGCAAGAATAATTTCTTTCGCCTGACTTCGTAATTAGTACTTACAAAGTATAATCCGTCACAATCTCACACAATGGCAACTGCAATGGCTTCAATCCGGGCGGCTACGTCCCGTCCCATCAAGAACGTCAACTCCTTCTACACTGACTACCTCCACATCGTCAAAGCCTCCGACGAACAATCTGGCCGCGAGATGAACTACGACGAGGAAAAGCAGCTGCCCTCGCCACCCCAGGGAACCACCACCGTTGAGGGTTCTGAACCCCTCACCTGCTTCGATGCCACAGCCATCGTCCTCGTCGTAATCTGGGCCGTCTTCTTGGTCACCTTCGGCGCCTACACATTCTGTAACGTCATCCGCGAGCCTTCGGAGCAATACGTCTTGGACCCCGACGTCTTCAACACCATCGCGGCGGCGGTATATCTCCTCCACGGTGCTCTCTATTTCTGTTATTCGACCTATGTCGGTCTCATCTTTGCAGGACCGATAGAGGGAAAGGACAAGATGGAGAGCGCCGCCGAGGCGTATGCCGCTGCACAGATGTTCTCGGATGATGATTCCGGCGGCTGGTGGTGGGAGCCCTGTCTTTCCGCTGAGGCCATCGACAAACTCATCCGCATTCAAATCGCCATCTTCATCGTCGCTTTCTGGCCTGTCTTCATGGTGTACAACTTTGCGGCCATCGTCTGCCATGACTTCAAGCGCCTCACAACCACTGAAGGCGTTGACCGGGAAATTGGCCCCTGTGCCGTCTGCTCTGTTGGCAACCGCGCTCAGGAGAATCAATGTAAGAGGACGTCTGAGATTTCTGAGAAGAAGCCGTTGCTCGGACAGAGGCTGACTGCGTCAGAGATCGTGGCGATTGAGAATGAGGCGGCGGCGGCTGAGGTTTGGAGGATGTATAAGGCTAGGATGGTTGAGCAGAAGCCGTATGCTCCTGCTGTCTAGCAGTAGGGGTTGGACTCTTCATGTCTGGCTAAGGGGTTGCTCATGGCATCGTGGTTACATCATCTAGTGACCATGAGCAAGTTAACTATATTCATTATCGAGAGTTGCAAGTGTAGTGAATTGAAGTCATTGAAATAGTTTTTTTAGTTGTTGTTAGCGCTGTGATATATCTTCACTCCATGCAGACCCTTATGGCCCAGCTTGAACTCGAACTGGATATCATAAGTTGCCCATCGTGAGATGCTTTCATGACTCACATCAATCGAATCGTGTCAGAACAGTCTGCAGTATCAGCGTATAGTCTCAAGCATTCTGACGAGCATGGCAAACCATGAAGAGCCTTCCTCTTCTTCAGATTTCCTTCGGAGAAATTTGACATTGCTTCGTTCCAGTCCTCTTCACGTTACCTCCCAGCCCCCCTTCTCCACGCCATTGATCACCTACCGTCTGCATAGCGTTGCCAGGTGCACGAAGAAATCTCTTCCACACTGACACATCTATTGTCTACACCTTTGGGGCTTACTGTCAACTGACCTGGCCGGACTTCACGAGGGGATAGAGACAGAATGCCCCTTACACAATCCAGCACCACCGCCGTCATTGCCTCAAAAGACGGTAAATTCCTGTTCCTGAAAGTTTACTCGGGAGTAGTGAACTTTCCAGGTGAATCATAGCAAGGTTGCGGCTTCCGGCATTTGCCATACAAAGCGGATGTTGACCACAGAGGTATAATCTAACTTCACGACACCAACGGATGGACTACCTATCTCCGATTAAACCGTGACCCCTGACCCTAGGTCGTTGGAACGCAATCGTAGATAGACATGTTCTACCCTATATGAACCCTTCTCGTTTGTCCCAGCCTGGCCAGCATTGTGCTTGAACACCTCGTTCTTGACATCACTCCTCGCCACTAAACTCTCTCTTGCGATTATCTCACTAGGAGTACAAAACAAACCACACCCAGTCACTGAGAACTGAAGTTACCACAACCACTTTCATCAAACAACACATCTATTCCTTCCTCAGCCTAACAAAGATGGCTCCTACTACTTCCGCTTCTGTTGCCGGCCTCAGCGCCGGCATCCGGGACGACGATTGCAACTTCCGGAACACCATAATCATAGCGGCGGCATGTGTGGTCTACACTATTTCGGCCCTTGTCTTCTACGCCTTCCTCAATAGGTGCCGTTTCTTCCCTAGATGGTACGAGAGCTCCGATAAAAGACTGCAACACAAGGTCTTGCTGCTCTTGTGGCTTCCTGCTACCTTGATCCTCTGGCCCCTGTCTCTCCTCTTGATCATATCCTCTAAATGCGGCTTCGACATCGTCGACAAGTTGGCCAATCTCTATCGACGCATGAAGACGAACAGCAGAGCCCTGAGTCGTTACATCAGCGGAGAGCCCAGGGAAGGAATGGAGCTCGACAGATGGGAAGAGATCGAACTCGAAGAGGTGAACTCTAACGTTCTTCGAAAGAACACCACCATGGGAGTATTCATCAATCCCTTCGACGAGAGAGGTCGTTCAAGTACCCGCAGCTCAAGCGGATCCAACAGTAGGGACCCGTCACCTAAAGATCGTCGGACATCCCCCTCAGCCACGGGAATATCACCAGTCAAGTGGTATGAGAGGCTTGCTTCACCCGCCAACATGGGAGGAACTCTCAATCAGGCGGGCTCCAGTGGCAACGTTGGTCCGTCGTCGACGGATCGCACGAGGAGCGAAAGTCCCTATTTAGACGACGGCGATTCTCGACAACCGACGACCACTCCGGCTGAGAGTGTGGACGCAATGTCTTCGGGTTCGAGCAGGAAACCTAAGACGACACGGAAGTTGCAGACTATTCCTGAGCAGACCGAAAAGGTTGGAGGATGGGAAATAATGGTTCTCTGAGCGAAAAGATTGATGCACGGCAGGTACGACGATTGACTTGGGTTCCTGGCCTCGGAGATCTTCGAAGATCAATTCCGGGGTGGGAAAAGCCATCATAACATAGTGGGAGTTACTATCATACAATGTCGAGCCCGGGATTTGGGATCTTACGACATGATATTCTTACACCCAAATTAGGCGTATCAATGAGCGGAAAAGCATTCATTGCTCTAGTCATTGAGTAGGAGAGTCACACCTCATATGGGTCGTAATCGACTCAATATACTCACTTCTGGTATTCTGGTGTCTCTTGGCTCTTCCATGTTATTTAAAAACCTTATCCAATGTGTTTTCTGGCGCTCAAGCGATAGAAGGCAACTTTGTCACTGCTCCAATTCTCATCCAAGTTGCCTCTGTAATACAGCAGTCCATGACTTGAAGCCGTTCATAGGAATAGTACTTGCAGGGATCAGGCTTGAGGAGGCACATTAGCATCGTGATATACCAACCATTAGAAGCCTCTGCGCTTGGATGACCGTTGAGGGCCATAAACTCCATATACACGGCCTTGGGACGGCTATCTCTCCAGGCACAGTCTAGCCAAATGAAACCAATAGGATCCTTTGCGTCGCAGGCTCCGTGGTTCTCGTGGTCTTCGACATCGTAGGTCCTCAAAGTTTGCCCACCGTGTCGTAGAGGGATGTCACCCGTGTAAATTCCGTAGGGAGGAAGTGGAGAGAGTGGCAATTTGTTGCAGATGGCTGGGTATACAGCATAAAGCCCGTTTGAGTCCTCAGTCTTCCTAGGCGTTGATGAGATGCGAAGATCTGTGATGCTTGCCACCAAATCGAGAGAGGGCCTATTGAAGAATCCTGATATTTCGCTGGAAGGAAATCCGAAGATACCATCCTTTGCGTGCGGGACCAAGGAAAGAGCCGCTGGCTTGCGATAGCGATGGCTAGGATATTGCACTTCAATATTGCGGCCTACTACCACGATTTCACGTCGCTCAGCTCCTATCATTTGGCGCGTGTGGGCGGTTGTCAGTATAGTCCTGTCAAATGTGACACTGCTATCCCATCCGAGCCATGACCAGCTGGGAAAGTTCGAGTTTCGTACTTGCGGGCGATGATCTGCTGTCTGCCAACAAATGGCCTGGTCGAAGGCGCATGCTGGCAAGCCGTAGATGAACGTTGATTCTTCCCCGTCAAGGCTTGCGTTGAACTTCTGGAGGACGCCTTGGAAGGCTGAAATTTTATCTTCGCCTTTTGTGAAAGCACGTTTCGAGTACTGCTCTGCAGCACACAAGAAGGTTTCCAGCTCTTCTCCTGGAGGGATACTCAGAAGGCCTCCTACGCGCTGCGACCTATGGAGAGCCGTGTTTGCCTTAGAGTCGGCAAGACGAGTACCGTCCAGCTTGATCGTTGTTTCTTGACACTGCAGAAACACCCCGGCTGACGTGAAGAGAACAGCCCGGTGTGAGAGTACTTTCTCTTGGTAACACCAGCCCCGGCTTCCCCAAAGCGAACGTAACAAGACATCATCCAGCTCATCGGCGGAGTCACACGTAGTAGAAAGTTTTGCGATGGTGGCCGCTTTCAGTCCCTCTCCAGCGTTCTCCGCTGAGACTGCTGCAATGGTAAACTTGGCGGCTGAGTAGATCTCGCGCATTCGCAATATCTGGATTTTGACATCGCGGGGAGAATCCTGTACTATGCAGAGCGCGTCGACCCAAAGATATCTTTCCCCAACAATTTCGCAAACGGTTATAGCGTCGCTTATTGTCGTTGGTATCTTACACCAGATAGATTCTCGCCCGTAGTCGCGCGAGTATTCATCAAAGTTTGCTTGTTCCAGTCTGGGCTGTTCGACACCACCCCAGACGTATGTTAGTATGGCAAAGGAGCACCCTTCAGGGGCGACGACGATGCTTCTCTTGTGAATGTCAATGAGTCGAAAGCAGATGCAGGGAGATTATGCCATCGTAATGGGTTTGCGATGCAACGATTGTGATCAGGACGCTCCTCGCAGTCTCGTAGCCAGCCGATGATGGGTTTCAACTGGGCTGCTGTAATCGTGTACCCAGCTCTCGAAGCGAAGAAGGATTTACTATCCTCCCTACTTTTTGAAGGGTCTTGCTGCGTACTCTGTTGCTCCTTCTCATTGATACGCGTGGCGCCCGATTTCGTTGTTGATCTTTGTGCGAGCAACCCAATACTCTCTCGTGGTTGTTGATTCTCCCAGAAGTCATCTTCGTCGTAATTCTGCCAAGGGCACTGCAAACAGTCTTCAGGCCATAGGGTCTCATGAAGATTGCGGATAGCTTTCCACAGAAGCCCATCCCATTTCCCATCAGAACTAAGGTGGAGAGATCTTAGCCGCGTCCGTTCGTCACATGCAGCGATTGAGAGGGAACCAACCGGACTTTGATGCCTTGTGGGCAAAGGATGGAAGCCCTCAAAAGTATGCAAGCGACAGGAAGGTCGTATGGCTTTTCTTCTGTTTTCATGAACTGTCTTTGGTTTTGGTCCTCACGGCAAAAATGGAAAGTGTCGTGGCCATAAATTCCCACCCCGTTGAAAAGAATGCCTTCGTCTACGCTCGTGATCGGCGAGGTGATGATATCAGTAGACTTTGCCGGCCCGGTCAGGAACACATCCGATGCTTCTATGATGAGCAGGGCATCTTGGATCAGGTGAGGCCAGATGGCTTGCCAGACTGGGCTGTCCCAATTTTTGACCTGGTAATAGTGCGTATAACTGTTCGATATCTGGATTAGTACTGATTCTCTCGCAAGACATACGGCTTGACAGACGCTTACCCCATGATAGGTCCTTCGGTCTCGAAGCTAGCCTAGATCACGGACGAAGGACAGTCTAGGCTTCGAGAGCGACCGGGAATATGGGTGTTTAAGTATGTGCTCCGCATCTTCTATTAGCTAGATATCAAAAAGAACGAAGATCAGGCAGCTGAGCGGCACATAATGCAGCCAACATGCGCACATTCGAAGAAAGTGTAAAAAGTCCCCACCCAACCCCCATTGTCATTTGCACGATCGTATTGCATTTGCTTGCAGGACTCCTACGCAAGAACAATAAGTGTACGATTCTCAAAGGGAAAACAAGCGACTTGTATAGAAAATTGAAAGAACAATCCCTAGAGGTAGGATCAGATGCTCTAGTACCAAGCAGCAAAAGGTCGAGCGAGCAGCTAGACAAAACATTGCGTCGAGGGGGAATCGAACCCCCGGCTCCCCGACGCTGCTGGATGGCAACGGAGAATTTTACCACTAAACCATCGACGCTGATTGGAATCCACAGCAGTCTAGCGGCTTATGAAGCTCAGCGCGCCAGCCCGCGAGCCGGGCTCGAAGCTCTCGCGCAGAGAAGCAGGGCAGGGCTCGAGGCTCACGCGCAGAAGAGAAGCAGACGCCCTCAATTGAAGGCCGAGGGGGCTGAAGTCGAGAGATATGCATGCAGGGTTGCGAAGCGGTGGTCGATATCGAGACCAGGGACGTCCGCAATATCACTGCCTCCAGAAATCATGCGAAGCGTTCTAGTAAGCCAAAGCCAGAGAGGCTCTAGATGCAATGTCCATGGTTGATTGGGGTTGGTATCTGCCTGTCCAAAACTCCGCGCACTCACAAAATCAGTTCAAATAGTTTGGGAAGTCCAAGCCGTCCACCTGGAACTCATTCATCAGCGTGGTCCAGTCGGGGAAATCCTGCATCATGCCGGCCCAGTCCATCCCATCGGCAGCAGTCATGCTGTCCAATCCACTATCGACCATGCCCTCCGCTTCTGATCTATCATCAGTTCCACCCGGCGTAGGGTACGACTCTTTCTCGGCGCTATCGTTGGCAATCGCTCCGCCGACAATGACGGCGCCACCGCCGTTCTGCTGGCCAAGACCCTGTCGTATCGCCGTTGCCTTGGCTCTCAATGTTTCTAGAACCGTCATCTTCGCCGCGGGCCCGAAACCGGCGTTCACGCTCTTCAAAAGCATGAAGCTATCGTCCACAGCTTTCCACGCCCTATCGACACTCGGCCCCTCCGGCCTCACGCACAAGTGCCATAGGACGTAGAGAAGCATATGGTACTGGGGATACGCCCGCATAGACCACCGATACTGCCGCAGCAGCTCGTCCGACGCCAGGCTCATGCCATCCTCGAGAATACCGAGCGCCTGGAGAAGATTCTCCTCCGTCGCAAACGAGTCGCGCGCCTCTGGGTGCTGGAGGTTGAGCCACTGCTGGCGCGTGACCATGTCGACTTTGCGAATGATGAACCGTGCAACGAGAAGGGTCTGGCGTTGTTGAGGGATGACCGGATTGCAGTGTCGAAGGAACCCTTCCGCGTATTCATGAAGTTCTTGGACGACCTGGGCGCGGACGGATTCCGGTGTTGGGTTTTCGGCCCACGACGAGGCCATGGCCGCTAGACGGTGCCATGTGCGAGTCACTTGGATGTTGATTAGTGCCAGCGTCAACGTTGTCCAGCCGGTGCGAGAGTGTGGGAGCTCCTTCATCTCGGGATACAGGTCTCCGTCGTCCAGATTTGACGGGAAGCTGACGCCTATTTGTAGGTTGAAGCTTGAAACGTTTGAAAAGCCATAGTCCTCCGCTGCTCGACCATCCCGCGCGACGAGATGCCACCAAATGCGTCTCCGGATCTCGGACTCAAAGGGTGAGAGGCCGAGCTTAGTCCCGTCTCGGTGTAGACCGATCGATTGGGCTGCTCGGATTGCCAGTCCGTTTAGAGTCCACAAGCCTCGGCCGGGGTTGTGTATCCTGAGCGCCGCCTGCGCCTAGTATAAGCATAAGAAAGAACAGTGTCCAGTGTGAGTATACATACCAAGTACACAGACAAGGCTTCGAGCAGTTTCACCGAAGGATGTTCAAGAAAGTCGGCCTTGGCAAAAGCTTGCTCGAGGCCTGTCTTGAATCGATGAAGGCTCGTCACCTTGTCCTCGCCCGTGAAACTCTGGACCGAATTGGGCTCCAGAACAACAGTTGAGACAAAGAAAATGGCGAACATGACCGCTAGTGCTTCTGAACTCGCGTTGCGAGGGTCGTCGATGGCCGTGTAGACGAGAACTTCTGCTGTCGGCCGGTGGAGTATCTTGTTGCAAATCTCGATATTGTCGACATAGTTCCTCCATAGTTCTATGGCGCCGTACTTTGAAGGAAGGAGCTCAGCAAGATCTAGTTTGAGATCTGGTGCTGAGAGAATGCCCATGGGATTAAATGGCGACAGCTCCGCCGTAGCTGCCGACTCACTACTCTGTGGTGTAGTGAGAACTGATTGAATGTCATGTTCCTTTTGATGACTTGTCAGCCGACTGCCCCATGCCTCGAATGCATGGAAGAATCACTTACCTCCTCAATGACCCGAGAAATCAGAACATCGTCAAAGTATTGACTCGACGATCCCTTCCGTAAAAGAATCTCATCGTTGACACTCTTCTCCTGCGGACCCGAAGCTGGCGCTGTGGTTGGCCTGGATGCTGATGGATTAGAGTGATTTGGTCTCAAACCCAAACCAAAGGCTGTCCCGGGCGTGGAGGCCGATGGTGAAGCCCGAAGAGCCGGAAGCTGCTGCTGTTGCTGGCTCGCCGCCCCAGCCACAAGCGTCTTCTCCAGGTCCGAAATCCGGCTTGCAACGTCGGCGATGGTGGTCTTTCGGACACGGCGTATCGGCTGGCCCGCTTGTGGATAATGGCATTGGAAGCCGCCACGGGCACACGAAGCGCAAGGTTGCTTCTTGTCGCAGCGAATCTTGCGGCGGTGGCACAGCTGACAGGACCGCTCGATTTTGCGGCCGCCGCTGCTGCTCCCGATGCCGAGGCGCGTCGCGCTGCTGCTGTTATTGCTTCCACTCTCATCCCCGGCGGCCGTCGGGGGCTGGGATTGGCCCGGCTGCGGCGCGTCGGGTGCTCGTGTGGGCGAGGTCCGGACAGCTCCGGGGGCAGATGTTGGATCCGGTCCCATGGGGCCGGTATGGAGAATCCGGGTGACACCAGATCCCGATGCGATACGACGCAACAAAAGATCGAATTCGACAACCCGTTGCTATTTTGTCTTGGCTTGCACAAATATGATTCGACTCGCGGCAAACTTGCTGGGGGCTGAACAACAAACAGCTCTTCCTTCAGTCGAGGTGGGTGATGGACTCTAGGTCGATGGTCAGGATCCCTCGGTCTCGGCGCTTACGAGAGATCCGAGGCCGAGCGAACTATCCCACAGGCCCCGCTCCTCCTGACTCGAGATGTAAAGTGCGAGCGCCGCCCAGACAAAGTGCGAGATGAAGCGCGCAAAATCCGGTGGCAGACCGCAGCACCTGCTTGTTTGCCTAGGGAGGCTGACTGTACCCATGGACCATGAGCCATGGGACATGGCTTGACCGCTTTCAGTTCTTCCCGTCGTCAGCGCGCCCGCAGAAGGCTTGATGACGGAGTAGACTCCGTCCGCATGCGTCCTAGTATCAAGCTTTGAACAAGTCCTTTAAGCTTCGCCGAGGTCCCCGAACGCGTACTATGTAGGGCGTCCCTTTATTTTTCCAGCCACCACGTGTCTGAAGTTTCTGGTTTCTCTGATCTTTGTTAATCTAGAGGGATTGTCTAATCCGTCGTCTTTGAGACCGGTATAGAGGCTTTTTTGATTAGATGCTTCAATGTCTCAATGTCATATGCGACTCGGGGGTTTGCCCCTCTTGTGGGAATATGTCACCGGGCAAGCCCGTGAAGGATGCAGCGAGAACCTTGCTGCATACTATGTTCGCGGCTGCAGCCCCTGTGCTTCAATCTATCATTGATGCCAGTTGAATAGCCATATTGACAATGGTAACAAAGTCTAAGAGGCAACTTGCCTCGGTACGGGCTGCCGAAGAGGAAAGAGTTGGCGTGTCAAAAGGCCCTTGATCAATATCAATAAGGTTCAACATGCTGGGAACATCCAAAAAAAGATCCATGAACATTGAAGACCATTGACACGGTACCATGCAGAACTTACTCGTTATCAAATCTCCGACTATCACTGACACGGTGAGTAATAACTAAATGGATCGACCCAGCCAGAACCTTTTCGTGTTAGTTCGTGGGGTTCCGCGCCGCTCAACGTCCATTATCCGTATCATCAGGGCATCGGGTTAACCGAGTTAGGTACGGACGCGCATCCTCCGAAGCTTCAATTGGGACCAACGTCGTAGAAATGCATGCTCAGTACCAAACCTCAGTCTTGTCTACACAGCAAGTTTCGACGATAGCCTTCAACATATTTTCCCTGACCCTTGACTCTTCCGGACGGATCACTACCGAGGCGATGGTAAGCTCCCGCGATGGCGCAAAGGGGGGCTACTGGCTATGCCCCGCAGACTTATTCTACACAAAGATGCTTTTCGAGCGTTGGAGTTCATCCTCATCGACCAGCCTCGAGGGAGCTTGACTGCCCTCACACGCAACCTAGGTACTCCGCGGGGTATGGGGTCTTCAGGGTGAACTTACCCACCGTGTAACCCGTGGACCGGATGGCACTTTAGGAAAAAGTGACAAAATCAGAAATCGTACGAACTGAAACGCAAGCAACGACTCTTCGTCTAGCATGTGGCATATGGTGCCATTCGTTGCGGGACGGAGTACACTATCACTCTTTTCATCCATAACTGCAGTACAGACGGACGTACTGTATTTAACTTTGAGGGCGCGTGATAGTTGATCCCCGTTTAGATTTAGCGAGGAGCGAACAAGGTTCTGGGCTACACAAGGGCCTAATTCATGCAAAGTCTGAGCGCACGCCCAGGACGTGTGCTGGCATGAAACGTCAGGTACCGCCATTAGGCGCGACATAGACTTGCGGGAGCGTCTTTTAGAAGTGTCGCGATTCGATCATCAGGTTGAGGTTGGGCAGGAAACGATCAGACATGTCAGTTGCACTGAAGAGGCCAGGCGATCGGAGAATGAACGGGGGGTATATGGAGATTGTGAAGTCTGTATTGGTAATGAAACGAGAGAATGGTATCACAAACCCATAGGTAGATCATGACGTCTCTTTGGGGGCCCCTCCCATGGTGGGCAGACACCATTCGTAACCTTCGGATTCCTACCGAGGCTTCTAAAACCCGTTCCCTTTTTTGAGCATTGCTGCAAAAGTCCCGTCATGCTCCTCTGCATCCCGCAGTCACCGCCGTGCCATAGAGAGAAGGAGAAGAAAAATCACAAGAGTGTAGTGCAGGCCTCGACTCCTTGACGAGGTGCCTCCACGTTAAGCCAACGAACGAGGAAAAAAAGACAAAGAAAACTCAAATCCTCCGTGGAGTTGCCTCACGGCAATCGTACCATGAGGAGTATTTCCCATCAGCCGTGTACGTAAACAGAATGATATCTCACCGCCTCGCCCCAAAGCAAAAGTAGAATAAATCCATAAGTCTTGAAGCAAGTCCAGATCAAGAGAAGAAAGAAAACCTTAAAAGGGGACCGCTCCGCTATACGCCCACCGAGATCGGCGGCAGAGTTTGCATGAAGTCGAGCCAAGATGCTCCTGGTTGGTTGTCCCGAATATCCCACACGGCTTTCAGGAATGTTTCCATGCTGCTACGGTACTTGCTGTTGCCGCTATCGATGAGCGACTTGATGGCATCCATGGCAGTCTCCCGCTCAGCCGCGTCCTTTGCTTCGATGGCTGCAAGAGTGTACGGAAAGCTGACACAGCGTTGCTTGTCTCGCGAGACTGTCAACGTCATCTGCAGGTCTGAGATGATGCTCTTTGCCATTGCAGATGCCATGTCATCCTTTTCGCCAAACTTGTACCTCAATCGGTGGATGTACAGCATTGCTGCCGTCTTGTAGATGCGGCTTTGGGCCAGCATGTGGATGACTTCGCTCGTGGTAAAGCGGTTTGTAAAGTCTGGAGGGATGACCGGCTGCCATGCTTCGATTTCTTGCTCCACTTCGTCCAATGCTTGCGTCTGTTCTTCGACGTCGACTTCGTGGTAGAGATGATAGCTGATGCGGCACAAGTCGTACATGTGTTGCAGCAATGGCATACACACGCCAACATACGCATCGACATGGCCCGCTTCGGGAGGTTCGATTCCACACACTGGGAGTTCGCGCTGCATCAGGCATTCGTTGATGTCGACAGCCGTCATGTATACGAGGATGTAGTGTGTCCGTGAGTTGGATATTTGTGAGGTTCCCAGAAGATGGCGAATGTGGCTCAGCACGTATCGTCGTACAGGCGCCGCACTGGTGCCGAGGGCCATGTTGGAGAAGTACACGATTCCCAATCCCAACCCTGCCCACGGTAGCAGTTCGTCGCGCTTGAGTGTAGGCAGTGGACAGGATCGAAGGTGTTCGACAGCCATTGCGCCGCGGTGTAGATTCGCTTCCGGGTCGTATTCCCCCGTCTCCAATCCCATAGATGACGCGAATGCGCTATACATGGCGATGTAGGCGTCCTTGCCCTGGTCGAACATGGAAAACAGATGGACTGTCATGTCCAGCTGCATGCTGTCGACGAATGTTGGGCTGATGAAGTACTGCATAAAGTTGGACTTGTGCAGTAATCGCGATAAGGAATTGCGTTCGACGGTATCTAACCGGCCCAGCGTGCTACCGTATGGACTGAGCGACTCAAGGATCTTGGAAGGAGGACTCGATGCCGACTCGGTTGACGAGTCGGACGAAGCATCGTCCGGAGGGCTGCCGACGCTCGAGGCCGTCGCTATACTCGGCTTTCGTGATACGGAACACGGCGGGGAGCTAACGCGGGCGACAGTCGTCGTTGTTGTCGTCGTCGGCGGCGCTGTCCTCGGGACGATCACGTTGGCCTTTCGAGGGATCGGGTTCGGGCATGGCACACCGGCGCCCATGATCTTGCTCCTAACTGCGACCTTTGACCTCCCCTTGACTGCTGACCTTGGCACGGGGCGTACAAAGACGCAGTCCCGGCCGTTAATCATGCAGCGATCGCATTGCGGGTTACCTTCCGAGAAGGTGCATTTTGACTTCTGATAGTAGCACGGCGCGCACGCCTTTGCGACGGGCTGGAGACGGAAAGGGTCAGCATGGTGACGACGGAGGGGCAGAGGCGCCGAGGCACCCCGGTGTTTGGTGGTCAAGGAAGGGAACACATGGTCGAGTGATCGAGGTGACCGAAGGCGACGATGATATATCATGAACGCCGATGACGTTCATGATAGTACATCAACACTCAACACCCGATGAAAGTGGAATGCCTCGACGGAGATAGGCGATGACGAGAAGCTGCTGTGCTGCACTCACCATTGTGAATCAAGATTCAGGTGGGGTAGTCCATTCGATGTGCTCCAACAGACAAAGTTCTGTGGGGAGAGAACAAGAGTGACACGGCCAGGACACGCAAGAAATCTGGGTCGATAAAGGCCTGTGGCGGGTCGTTGATGATTAATACGTGTAAGCGTTGCGTTCTCGGGATTCTGTCTCTCTTCAAGGTGTGAATCCTCCTCGATTTCTGTATTGCCAAGGTTGAATAGCCGTCGTCCTCGGGTTGATGCTGTGGGCTTTTGGTGATGCGGGCAGAGAAGGTATGTGTGTGTGCAGTCCGGGTTCGTTGAATGTAACTGGCAAGCCGAGAGTGCGTTGAAGAGTACGTTGGGGAACCGGCGTTGCAGCGGACGGGCGAAGATCAGTAATTGCCGAAGGAGTTAAGGAGGAAATGGGATGTAGAAGTGATGTTATGTTATGGTTGTTGGGCAGAAGGAGGAAGACAAGACAAGACTACAGTCTACTGGTAGGGGGCCTGGGATGTGAGATGAAGCTTCGGGCATGGCGCGCATGGATTTGATCGAGCGAGCAGTCAGGCTGAGGGATCGGTCTGATCCATGGTGATCATGAGGGATTGATATTCGGTATCGGGACGACGGAGACTCGAGGCGTTTGGTTTGGTCTTGTTTGGTGGGCTTGGGTGGTGGTCAAGTCAAGTACTACAGACAATGTATCCTGCAACCCCCCCCCCCCCCCCCCCCCCTTTGGGGGGGGGGGGGGCGGGGGGGGGGGGGGGGGGAGGTGGGGTGTTTGTTTTGTGTTTTTGGGGGGGGTGGTGGGGGGGGGAGAGAGATACCAACCGAAAACTTTCCCGCCCCCCCCCCCCCCCCCCCCCCCCTTTTTGAGAAGTGTAACCTGACGGAGGGGGGGAACCAGGGGTTGGACGAAGGAGAACGGGGAAGAGAGAGGACGAGCAGGTAGACCCAGAGAGGGTCAAGGCTACCAGGAGTCCAGGGGAACGGAACGAGCAGCCAGCTTGGGGTGTGTGGGCAAGCAAAAAGACAAGGTAGGGATTGGTCAGGATGGGATGGGGAAGGCAATGGGAGACGTGGGATGGTGATTTTGGATTAGGCAAAGCCGCCGCGAGGCAACGGCTGTGCTGGAGGGTATTCTGTTTGCTTGGCTTCTATGGCTTGGAACGCCGCTTTGCTCGCTCGTTTGGCGCAGAGAAGGATGATGAAGGTGACAGAAGGTAATGATTTGATGATGAAAGGCGGAACAAATTTAGGGGTCCCCGACTACGACCTTCATCAGTAACCGGAGCCAGCCATGTACGGATACATGCCTTCAGTCTCTTCAATGCTCATTTCTGTTGGCATATTGAAAGGCAGAATGGGGTGTGCTGATGTACCAGCACTAACAGAATTCCCCTCCACCATCTTCTCAGGCTCCTCTCTCACCCTCTTCCCTCTCACCCTCTCTCTCACTCAGCTGCCACCATCTAGGATCGATGTCTGTCGGGCTGGCGACCGCATGCGGGTATACAGAGCTAGCGTCTACGGATGCTAGCTGACAATACATGCGCCAGTCCGTGCGCATCAGAAGTAGAGTACGAAAGATCCAGCAGAGAGAGCAAAGGAGACTGCTGAGTGGTGAGTGGTGACTCGGTGAGTGGGAATAGAAGATGAGGAGAAAGGGAAACGAAGCCTGTCTTGCTCGTCAGCCCGAGCAAAGCACAAGCATGGAAGGCTTGGCCTCGCACATGTCTTCCTGTGAGAATAGTCAGTACAGCCTGTATGGTACTTCCGACGTTCTATGATATCCGCGTACGTAAAGACTACTCCGTACACACTTTTTCGTATCGACATAGTTGTATGCTGGCCCTTCAGTGAGTCTCTCTGAACGCTACGCTTCCATCGCTTGGCTTCAACCAGCGGCCTTGCTTGCAACACTGCTCCCCCCCCTGAAACGTCGAGGCGGTGCAGTCATAATATGGGCACGCCCGTTGGCCCTTGGGAAGCAGAAAAAGAGTGGCCCGTTTTGACTTTTTCCCTTGCACTCGCACGGACTTTGTGTTAAAGCAAGGGCAGAAGCGAGGAGAGACACGCATGCCAGACTCCAGAGAGGGCCACCGCAAAATGGTAGTCTTCCGGCCTGGGTAACTGTATGGAGTACCTGTATCCATAGGCTTACTACTAGTAGTAGTCCCGTAGAGACTAGGTAGTATGAATATCCGCAGAGAGTGGAGGATCAGAGGATGTTCTGGGGACCAAGACCGGGACTGGGGGGGCCCACGATGATGAATCCAAGGAGTGGAGGAGAGCGCTGTGATGCCCCCGAAATTCAGGGCAGCCTGTTGAAGATCAGATGGGCTTGCGGGTTGTTTATCCCAGCCCGCCTACTGCTGGCCCGTACGAATACTCGCTCTTAGGCTTTATGCTGTCCATCAACACCCTAGGCGATGCCACTTGATGGTGCTATAGCGACGAGAGAAAGCAATAAGTAGATAGTCTTGGACATCAGTGTCATTGCTGCTGGGTGGCAGGGGAGCTCCCGGCTCATGCTGGCACCGAGGGGGCTTGATGTCATTTCATCTTCTCCATGTGCATGGAGAGCACGAACCGCCTTGCTGTCTAACTTAGTTCTACCGTCTCTTGCGCACTCTGGTGTGCCCCTCAGACTCTGGCACGATTCGTGCGCTTGTGCTCATACCAGAACCAAAGTGTGTCATCTGCCCTGGCAGACAGGCTGAGGATGAACGTGCAGTGAATGTTGCGAGCCTAGTGAAGTTGGAAACAACGCTCGATGGGTATTCGCACAACTCACAAGTACACTTACTTCGTACCGGTACTCCCAGCCCTCGACCTGGCCTGCTTCTGAGCATTTGCGCAAACAAGATAGTAGTCGGGTTGATCGAGAACCTGGCTTTGGCGTCTTGGGGCTAGCTCCCGGGGGCCCGCGTCCCGGTTCAAAGTGACAGAACTGGGGCAGAGCTGGGAGGAGCTGAGAGATGGCGCGGGGTGGCACCGTGGGAATGAGCCCATGGGCACAGAGCGAGATATGGGCCGTTCCGACTTCTTTTTGTTTCTGTGCCACTTGTTTCGGTGTCCCTGACGACTAGACTGGTCGAGACTTGGAGCGTCCTATGTTGGCACGCAAATCAGGAACCAGCACGAGGTTGGTGTCTCAGAGACGAAGTGTCGTTCAACAACAGATGTTCTATTCCTGGGAACTAGCCTCTAGGTAGTGCAGACTTGCGGGCACCGGGAAAAGGTTTCTGCAGGCATGGGGCGCTGCAATCTGCACGCTGCTTGAGCTTCTGTGGTGAACGGATACCTGGTACCATCCTGCAAGTCGTCAATATTTCCTGATCTGCGGAGCCTATGTCTCGACATCTACGGCTTAGCATTGATAATGTCTGCCGTATCAGGTGGCTAGAAATACCCATCTCTCGCCCACCCGTCACGTTCATCAATCAGACCCAAGCCTATTTTAGCCGCCAAGCTTGTCCTGGTTCGTCGCAGCAAGCAGAGTGTTGAGAAGGGGGCCTGCAAGTCCGCAGGTCCGCAGTGATTCCGTGGGATACAAGGATGATTATGCAGCGGGTTTATCCCCCCTCCATCCCCATCTCCAGAGTCCAGGGTTCAAGGACATGCAAACCACTGCAAGCCTGCAAGGACTACAAGCGAGGTATTGCTAACCATTACCCAATGATCTAATGACCTTCCAAGACGCCTCAAAGATGTCTGGTGTTGCGTTCTGGTCTGAGAGAATCTATTAAAGCAATAAGATGGGCACATGGATGTCGAGCCCTCGTCCATAACAATGACATGCCGCTAAAATGGCCACATGCCAGGACAGTTGGAGAGACCACGCTTTCTAAGCTGACAGCTGAGTCGTCATCCTGGACAACTCCACCGGAGGCAATTTGCTTCCCTTGATTGTCCCACGTGGGAGGGGCCAGATACCGCTCCCGACACTATGGCCTCAATCTCCTCTCTCCGTCTCGATCTGCACTGCACCTTTCCCATGTGCCTCAATGGGAGGCAATGATGGCCAGGAATAATTAGCCCCTATCCCGGCAGATGCTGATTTAGACCCCAAAAGAACGTGCACAATAGACTCCAGGGACGAGAAACCCAAGACATCAAGGTCTAGATCAACAACACCGGAGTGAACGAGATTGTTCATTCTCGACATAATCTCACAGGAACAGGTCTCCAAAGTCAAGCACGTAAGCACATAGACAACCAAACGTACTGCGTATTGTCTGCAACCGAGTCTGACAACACACCCTACAGTCTCAATAGTCAGTCAAATCAACCATACTGTTAGCCTTTCCACCCCGTTAGCCCGCATCTGTTAAACACACTTTACAATCCCTCCCCAGGACGCTAGGCGCCTCCGGGCTAGGGAAAAATGCGACAAGCAGTCAGTCGAAAGCTTCGTGGTAGCACTTACCGGCTTGCACGGCAAGGTCCTTGGTTCTTCCCAGCTTAAGCCAAGCATCAAGTTTGGGCGAAACGCAAGATGACACCGCGCAATTCCCTCCCCTCCCCTCCCCTCCCCTCCCCCCGTCCAACGTTCGCGCGCGGTGATCAAGCCAAAGGAGCCTCACAAACGGTAACAGAAACTTCAGAACCCTTCACAATCGACCTCAATTGGGGCCTAAGCCTTGGCAACAATGGGCTTCGATTAGATGGCATCGGAACGGAATGCCGCTTTCTGGACTTGGCTTGGCTCATGCGCCAGCCGCGCCTTTCCTCTTCAGCCTTTGCTAATGACAGTATCCCCGAGTTGCCCCCTTGCCTTGCGGCTTGGCAACCTCAGACATAGGCATTGCTGCGAGCATTCAGGAAGGGATGCGTCGCACCGTCGCCAAATCTTTCTTCTTGGCAGGCAGACAACGGCATCTCTATCGCCGCTCCAGGCCCTTCTCACTCTAGGACTACTGCGTCAATGAGGCGAGGTATCGCCATCACGAGTGGGCATTTGAGGCTTGGCGCGCGCCCTCAGCCATCAGCCATCGAGATTGCCAAATGTCCCATATTTGCCCCTAGAACGTCCCAAGTTTGATTTGGAAAGATGTTCACGCCTCAGGGTTTCACGGGCTCGGGCTGTAACGTGGTTGTTGACTCGCAGAGAAACAGATTAGGAAACATGTGCCTATGCTATACAAAAGAAGCTACTGGAACTTCTTCTTGCGCATCAGACATGCAATGTAAACTTTCGGGCGGAACCCGAGTGTCGCGTAGTTCATCCTTCATAGTCCCATCCGAAGAGAGTCGAATCGCTGGGCAGACTCAAGGTCATCGTCAAGGTTTAGGGCAGAGATATTACCATGGCGAGAAGGTCCAGCCCCATCCTTTCCACATGATCGTATCATAACGACACCTCTCTGCTTCCTTTTTCTCTGATTATCAACAAGCCACAGAGAGGCTCTACGAATCGGTACCGTGGCCTGCTCTACGAGCTGAACCACCACTCCTCCTCCAACCCAACCCCAGATTTTAGGGCTCTCTGTTGGAAACCGTCCCTGCAGGGGGGGCTTTTCAAAGAGACCGAACCGGATGAGAAGCCATACCCCTCCACGCCCTCTAACCTTTCCCTCCCTGGGTGTTCTAACTATGGTGAGCTCAGTCAAACTTGGCTCTAGCAACTCCCTGCTGCTGGCGGAACGTTTCTGGGAACATCCCGGGGCCCTTGGCAAGCCCACGAAACTCAAGCCGCCTCGCTGGCGGGGCCGCATTTCGCGTCCGTCAAAGCTGGTAGGTAGCTCACAGACTCAAAGTCCACACTTTTTACACACAGAAAAATCAAGGTTCAGCCAGACCCTGGGTCTGGCCGCGGATCATCTCCCCTCCTGCTTCTTTGGATATCATGCTCTTGGCTGTGTCGGACAGCTCGGACGCCCGCTGTCGTCTTGGAGCGGAGGACCCTGCCTTCTTTTCTTCCCCTGCCCCCCTCCACGAATACCTATCTCGTCGTTCTTCAGACTCCATTGTCACTCGGCCCTCGGGGCGGCCCCCCGACCATTGATAAATGACAGTACGGAGGAGCCTTTCAATGGATTCTGCTGAGAATGCCAAGACACACTATACCCAATTAGGGTTAGCACCTTCCACTTTCGACCTAGTGTAATAATTACTTACTTTCTACCCCCTATAGTAGTAGAAACTTAACCTTACCTATATACCGTAATTATCGCTATTCAAATTACTAAAAATTAACGATTTCTACTCTTATAACGGCCTCTTTTTTCTTTTTATAATAATAGCGCTTTAAAAATAAAAGAACGTACTATTAGAGCTTAAGGTAGTAATTCGAATTAATAGAAATTTTATTAAAAAAGTCGTAGTAGTACCTACAATTTTACCTCGTACTATTAATAATATACTACGACGAGCTAAACTTAAAAGTTTTAATTTAATAGCTTCTTACTTCGAGCTCTTTCTTAAATATATTTATAATACTCCCTAACTAGGCTAGTTAAAAAAAGTAACCGAGGTAACTACCTCTTTTATTATTAAAAAGGTTTATTATAATTACTATAGTTATAAGAAGAATTATATTCATATTACTAAAAATTTACTAAAGGATAAAAGTCTTAATATTTCTATTATTGTTATTTAATATATATTATAACGAGCTAGTTTTTATAAGACTAAGTTCATAAAAAAGCTAGGTTTAATAAAAAAATAAGGGAGTAAAGGCTTAAGTAGTACTAAGACTACGCTTATTAAACCTTTAATTAGTAAAAGTACGTAATATAATTTAACGAGACGTTAGTAATATTAAACTACTATTAAAGCGGCTACTAGATCTAGTAAAGAGCTAACGAGGCTTATACCCGCTTATATATTCGTAAGTAATAAAAGGGCTTTTTTAAATTTATATTTTAAAGCTGTTTTTTATATAATAAAAAGGGCCCGGCTTACGTTTAGTAACCTAAGACTATTACTAAAAATAAGTAATCCGAACTCGAGATCTAAGTTCTAAATTACTATTTAGAGCTAGTTAAGCGTTAAGAATAAGAACTCGAGGTTTAGATATAATAATTATATCTTAAGAACTTTCCTAGTTAGTAACTTATATAGAAATAGAATAAGGGAAATAAAAAGCTTTATATAAAAAAAAAGAGGGTATTAACTAGTATAGATATTAAAAAGAGATCCTCTTTAAAAAGCTCTTCTCGTTTACTTACGTTATTAGCCCTAATACCCTTATATAAAAAGATAAAATCCTAGCTTATAATTACTAATTTATTTATTATATATATAAGCTCTCATAAATCTAAAAGCTACTTTAATATAGTAATTCCCTAGACTTTAATCTAATTAAGCCCTATTAGCCCTATATAAAAAAATAGACTCTTAAAAAAGGAGTATTAAAAAGTAGAGCTAAGGCTACGAGAGCTTAGCTCGAGTATTAGTATAATTTACTATAGGACCGAATTCGGCGCTAAATAGAACGCGTACTAGTTTATCTTATATAAATTATTACTCTCAAGAGTAGTAATAAATATAAAGAGGGTCGCTAGGCTAGGAGGTATTATTAATAAGTATTTATAAAGCTATAATTAATGATAATTACTATTTTTTATAGTTTATTTACTAATAGTCGCTAGTAGTAGCTATAGTAATAATATTAATAGAAATCGCGCTGCGAACCGACCCCTATAATTACCCCTGTAATTACTCCTGCTTACGCAGGGGGCGGTCTTGGCATTCTTAGTAGAATCTATTAAAAGGCTCCTCCGTAACGTTAACGGCTTCCCTCAACGTGGTTAATTATCCAAACCTCGGAAGAGGCCGCGGACGGTTCGTGATCATAAGCGAAGACAGATTGCTGTCCTAGCCTCATGGATATCCAAGCTACCCGGGCGAATCAGAGATGCTACCGCTGGACAGCCCTGACGACATAGCGTAGCAGTCTGGATAATTCGCATCGTAATATCCCAAGGGGGCTGGGCTGTGATAATGCTCTCGACCTGGCCATGAGATTCAGATCATTGAGATGTGGTGATAAGTATTTCCGTACAACTTGTTCAGTATGGACTAATCCGAGTCGTCGCTGGACTAATCTGGCCCGTAACCACAACGTGACCACGGCTCCCAGACTTGGCATGAGGGGACACCTCTTTTTTTGGTCTCTGTCAAACCTCAGTTGACTCGAGTCGACTCAGAGACGTTTCGTTCGTACCTCTTCAAAAAATGAGCTGGCAAATCACAGCCGTTGGTGTCACAAGACTTCCAACACTAGCGAGTCAAGAAGCTCACAAAGGGCCATGCTTTCCCCCAAGAGGAGAGGGATCGATGATCGTGTTTCCGTAGCCCGTGGGCAGGTGGTTGGTCGAACGCCTAGACACCATGCTGGCGCCGGACGACAGGTCGCCCGTCGTATCCTCGCCCACGTTATCCGTAAAGCAAAGGCAGACGTCGTATTCTCTCTCCGTTTCCTCGGCAGGGAAAGAACACGACTTGTGCTTCCAATGGGGAAGCCTGACTCGGGAAGTTCAGGCTTTGGCGAGTGCTCACAACGACCAACCCAACCTCCTTGTGGAAACCCATACCTCAAGCAGAAAATGCCGTGACCTCCATAAGTCCCGTCCATAACGTCGTACGCCCGTTCCCCATCCCGAATCACCCCGCGAAAGTGAAGCTCGGGCTATCACCCGGCCGGTGATGCAGTGGGAGCCCGGTATCCCTCCGCGTCTACCTTTCCCGCAGTTCCCGGTTGTGGATCTTTTTTGGTTCTTCTTCGTCCGCGGCTGTCTCGTCTCTGTCTACGATCCCGCTGCCAAGTGCCCAATCCCGATTCGCAGTGTCCTCTTCTCGATCTTTGCCCCCCTGATTATCGATCAAAGAGAGGAATCCGAGCGTATACGCAGGAGACGACGTAAGACAGGAGGGGTCCTGGCCATGACCCGTTGCCGAGAAGTTTCCGATCTGTCAAAACCTCTCCTCGTGATGAAGGGTGGAACCCATATGCTCCGCAATGCGGGCGCAGGGCGGACTCGGTAGTTGAGATTAGATCGAACTTGAGGCTCCGTCACCGCGTGTCCGCCGATCTGGGGAACTCGACTGCGTTCCAACGGTCACGGTAATAAAGGAAAAAATCGTCTCTTTTTTTTCCCCTTGCAGAAGTAAACCCACAACCCGGTGTCTTGGGTTCGGCCCGTCTTTGATACTTTTGATGTTGGTGTCTTTCGGGCGGTTCTCTGATCTCTCGATAGGCACCAGTTAGTTCAGCGGAACTCTGGAGGTTCCATCTGAAGTTCGAATGGCCACTCCTGGCAGCTTCCAGTCATACTATCTTGCCCCTTTGCGTTCGTTGGTGGAAACATTGCTGGCAACATCAGTTCCAGAATGACTGACTACCTTTGTAGCCACGCTGTCACCCTCGAGGCCGACGTGATATCAAAGTCTACCTGTGCTGCCGACTGATTCCAGAAATAACATCCTCTCCGGTCTGCAATAGATTCCTATAGTACCACAGTCTGACAGCATCACGCCCTCTCTCCTTGGAATCGTTCTCGCAAAAGTTGCACATCCGGCAGCGTGGACGTCTAATTCCGTAATTCCGTAGTCTATCTCTGGCTAAACCTCCCCAGGATGACCCGGTGACGAAAGCCACCTCCGCATCGCCCGCCCTCCCCGCATCACCACCTCCAGGCTCCCCGTGCTCGCAATGACCAATTCGCGTCGGCAGTTCTTTCATTGGCCGTTTAAGCCTTCCTCGGACGCCAGTTGTGTCGCCGACGTGATTTCGAGTTGCGAGAGAGTGGTGATTTTCCAGCAGTCCTTCCAAGGTTTGGTGATGTCAGGTCTTTGGGTTTCGGAACGGGCTTGTAAGACGGATTTATGTACGAGATGGTTGATCGGGTTTGCGGTTTGCCTGGCGCAAATAACGTACATGGAGTACGAAGACAAGATATTTATGTCGTGCCATCCGTGACGTCCAACCTTGGTGTGAGTCGTTCATCAGAGGCCCGAGTCGTGATCTTGCTGCTCGAATTCGCGGTAAATTTGTAAAGGTTGATAACGCCTAGGTATCTCGACGGTGCCTATTCTAGCTTTGTCAGTCAATGCCCCAGCCAACCATGGACTCCCCAATAGACGCGTTAGACCCGAATGACACCAGTCACACTTACACCGAAGTTGCCGGGCTCTTCTTCCGAAAGTACTGGCCGATCCTGCTCCCTCTCGCTGTGTTAGTCAACGTCTTCCGCACCCGCTACCTATCTCCGCTCCGTCGATATCCCGGGCCGTTCATCGCCTCAACGACCCGTTTGTGGAAAGTCGTATCTACCGCATCGCGACGTACACACCTCGACCACATAGCTCTCCACAGGAAATATGGCCCGGTCGTGCGTATTGCGCCGAACGAGGTCTCCATCGCCTCGCCCGAGGCAGCGCGACACGTTCTGAGCGCCGGCAAGCGGTTCTACAAGACGGCGTTCTACGGCGTCTTTCCACCACCGGAGAATCCTGACATCTTCACGGAGGTCAACGAGGACGCCCACGCGAGGAAGAAGAAGGTCGCCAACGTTCCGTATAGCATGGCGGCGATGCAGCAGCTAAGCCCCTTCATTGATGATACCGTCGACCTGCTGGCTACTAAACTCGCCGGGTTCACGTCGCGGCCTATGGAGTACAAGGCTGACAAGTATGTTGATCTCGGGGCGTGGTTGCACTACTTTGCATTTGACGTGCTCGGAGAGGTGGCTTTCTCCCGAAGCTTCGGTTTCCTGGCGGAGGGCAAAGACGTGGAGGATGCTATCGCCACTATTGACCGCTCACAGGCGTACAATGGGATTGTTGGCCAGGTTCCGTGGGTTGACTTGCTTTTGCGGCGGAACCCTTTGTGGAAGCTATTCCCAACGTTGAATACGAAGAATGCGCCCATCACTCGAATTGCCTTGAGTGAGATGGAGAGAAGACGGCCTTTTGATAAGGAGAGCGAGGGCAAGCTGAGAAATGATGACGGGAGGCAAGATCTCCTAGCGAGTTTGATCAAGGGACACTTGAAGGACACTGAGAAATTTACCGAAGGTGACGTCTTTGCTGTTGCCCACGGCGCCATGTAAGTTGGATCAACGCATGAGAGTAGCCGATGCCTTGGACTAACGAACTTGTTTATAATAGCTTCGCTGGATCAGACTCGACAGCTTCGACCATGCAATCACTCTTCTGGCACATCCTTTCGGCGCCACAAATTCACACAAGAATGGTTGCTGAAATCGAAGATGCCGTCAAATCCGGGTCGATGCCTCCAACTGGCAACATCTCATGGAAAGAAGCCCAGGAGCTGCCGTACTTTCAAGCATGCCTGAAAGAGGCTATGCGCGTGCGGCCAGCAGTAGGTCTCAACATCAGCCGCGTGGTTCCACCAGAAGGAGTCGAACTCGACGGCAGATTCTTTCCCGGTGGGACGCAGGTGGCCGTCAACGGCTGGGTCTTGCACCGCGATAAGCGCACTTTCGGCGAAGATGCGGATGATTATCGCCCTGAGCGGTGGCTGGTAGATGTTGATGAAGCAAAGAAGATGGAGCGATACATGTTCCAAGTGAGTAGACCAAGCTATTCTGGCGCTGTTGAAGCTAACGACGGTGTCCAGTTCGGTGGTGGAAGCCATGTTTGTATCGGCCGGAACCTAGCTCTGTTAGAAATCAACAAGGTCGTGCCGCGTCTCTTCAGAGACTTCAAGTTCGAGTTGGCGCATCCTGGCCGGCCGTTGAGAGCAAGTGCTACGTTCTTTGTTGTACAAGATGGCCTGGAGGTATTGATTGAGCGACGGGAATTGGCCTAGACACCTGTCCATGGTGCGAACATGCCAGTGTACCTGAGCAGAATGACTGTGCAGTAAGACTTTCGTAGCACTGCGACTGAATGAAGTTGATAATGTGTATTAAACCGACTGTGCTGTTTAAATACTGAGAGACTTTGGGGACATCGTAGATACTACTAGGCGGAACCTGACCACCTCACTGGAAGCGTCCGTAGGAGAATGGCTCAGACAAGTGACAACGAAGGCCGTCGTTGAATTCTGATCTTCCCCAACTTCCGGCCCAGGAGAGTGGTCGCCGCCTCGTCTCTGCATACAACGTCGGACAAAGCCCGACGCTTAGCTGCCAAATCGGAGCGAAACATGCCACTCGCGTGTCTTCATTGTGGGCTGGGATGATGCAAGACCAGGCTAAATCACCGGATTGGCTACGGGGAAAATCCTTATTCTGCAAGCTCTTAATCGACAATCCAGTGTGCCAGTCAAACACGACCGACTGCGGAATCGGGGTGTTGCTGCGGGGTGTCAGATGCGGTATCACCATCGCGGCGCGATATGGCGTCACGCCGGGCTCGGCCCCGACCCCACCGAGGCTGTCGTTATCTCCAACCCGGAGCCGTGGGCGGCCAACTATCGGGGAACTTGGGTGTTTTGATAAAAGTGCTTGAATGACCCGATTTCTGCAGCTCTGATGTGCAGGTGAAGCGTTTTGTAACTTTGAACTCTATTTGAGAACTCGAAACGACGAAATGGGGAGCACAAGCCAGCCACAGCAGCTTCAAGTTGCCATCATCGGCGCAGGTATCGCCGGTTTGACAGCTGCGATCGCGTTGAAAGAACACCCAGGTATCAACGTTCAGATATATGATAAGGCGACAGAGCTTCGAGAAGTCGGTGCTTCTATTGCTCTGGGCCCGAATGGCCTGCGTACGTTGGAGAAGCTGGGTGTTCACAATGCTCTCGACGATTCGATTGCTTTCCGCAACAAGTCGGGTTTTCCAATGATCTACCGGTGAGTGCGTCAATGATACATGGTGTGAGGAACGAACCTGATCATGGAATTAGCCATTACAAGACCGGCGAGATCGTCTCGGTAGATGAGCACCACGGAAGCGTGGAGGCCCGCCATAAGACGGCAAGATTCCACCGTCCGCATCTGCAGCAGGCTTTGCTCAAGCACATCGACCCTGCCCACATTCACCTCAAAAAGGCCTTCAAAAACATCGAGAATGAAGAGTCAACAGGCAGGCTGAGGATCACATTTGTTGATGGCACCGCCGTCACGGCAGACATCCTCCTCGGCGCGGACGGCATCCACTCTGGAGTGCGGAGCTTCTACGTCCCGTCATCTCGGTCAAAGTGGACCGGTTGGACAGCATTCCGTGCGGTGTATCCCGTCTCCCATCTGTCTCACATCCCCGATATTCCAGACGAGGCGGAGCACTGGTGGGGGATCGATCGGACGTGGTTCATGTCGAAGCTTGGCAAAGATCTGTTCTGCATCGTCGCGTCTCACCAAAGCGACCCTGACGCCCCGGATGCCCTGTATAAAGATACGGTGTGGAATACTGGCAGCGACATCAACTTGCTCAAGAAGCACTACAGCGAGTGGCACCGTCTGGTGCGCGAAATCATCGAGGCGACGCCTGCGGATTCATTGAAGGTGTATCCCAACGCTTCTGCCCACGGGCTAGAGAGCTGGGTTCTGGGCCAGGATAGAGTGACATTCGCTGGCGATGCGGCGCATGCCCACGGTGGAGCTTTCGCTGCGGGTGGGAGTCTCGCGATTGACGACGCCTGGGCTTTTGCGGCGTCGATCCAGCACGTGTTTCCACCTTCAGCTACGGAGCTTCCGTCAGCAGCAGACATTGCGAAAGCGCTGAAGTTGTATGAGAAGACCCGAAAATCGCACACGGATAGAGTGCTTGATACAGTCCATTCGACGAATAAGAAGAAGGTCGAAAGGCTGGCTGTGGTGGAGAACGATGATGGCTTGCGGGCGAGGATGAAGAATCGAGTCGAGCCTGTTTGGATCCATGAACATGATGTCGAATCGGTATTCAGGCAGGTTTTGGCGCAGGAAAAAAGCCTTGAAGTTTCAGAAGCGACATCGAATCCGTCAGAAGTACAGATAGAAAGCCGCCTTTAGATGCTGAACAGGGTGCTCCAAAGTTGAGAAATCTTGGTGGCTTTCGTGAGAGAATCTCCCGAGAAATCCTCTGGAAGTGGCAGCAATGATGGTGGTATATCCGCCCTCGGCCATACTATGTGGATGCTTTCGAAATGCTATAGCAACGAGTAGGTCATCTATTTGACAAAGATCTGATCATCTGCCGTGTATCACACTTCGTCAGCACTGCTCGAATCACGCCTGAATACTCATGGGGGATGATTGCAGTTTCCCAAGCCCCGTGCTGATATTACAATCGTAGGAAGCTGCACTGAATGGGAGACAATGGTTTCGAGTAGATGGAGCGGTCCTTTGTAACCCTAGTCGAGATGCTCTTTGGTGTTGTTTGGTGTTGGTTGGTGTTGGTTTGCGAGCAGCGGCAGGGAAGGGAGCTGTAGGTACGTCCCTGCGCCAGTCCCATTAGATCCCGTTGGTGGTCTGTGCTGTATCACACTTCGTGGCTCCACTCTAACAGCGGTGATTGGCCAATATCGTGGCCGCTTTCTGACTATTCCGGGCTAAGCGCCGGTCCCTAGTTGTCCCTGTTTCTCGTCCAATCATTGAGCTCGTGCGGGGTCCACTCTGCGCTCCTTCCCGTCTTGTAGTGCGATGCAAGTACCTTCGTACCTTCGGACCTCTCCCTTCCTCACTGAGACCTGCAAGCTGCGAGCTGCGACATCCCAGCGATCCTCATCCTCAGCCGCTCTTCCTCCTCCTCCCAAGGACGACGCCGGGAGGCTGCATTCCAGTACGAAGTGTTTGCTTCTTTCTCCCCTCTTTCGACCCTTGTTGTGTGGCTGCTGCGCCCGTTCTCTCGCTCGCGACCTTCCTTCCTCACCGACCGTTTACCCCGCCCAGCGGTTGCGACCAACGCGCAGAATGCCTTCTTAGTACTTCAACCTCTTCCCTGACGTGCAAATACCAACATGGCACAACATTGCGTCTACTCAATGCTTCTTTGATAACTGACAATATGAAGCGATAGGCTATGAGGCCGAATCTATGCCGTCTGTTCACTCTACACACCAGTAGGCATGCTCTCAAAGCTTAGACATGGACTTGGATTCCGACTTCCCTCTCCGCTCAAAGCTCTTCGATTCGACCATGGCACCGCACACGAAGACCGCTCAGTCAGCTCCGAGAACCCCGAAGAAACCTACACAAACCGACCCAGTCAGAGATGTCATTGACAAGCTCAATCGAGAATACAACCTCGCCATCGAGATACCCGATGTGACCCTTACACCGTCGTCGACCCGGCAGCGCGCCGAACAAGACACCGCTTTTGCCCGCAGCGAAAAGATTGTCCGTGGCATCCGATTCCATTGCTTCCAAAGCAACTTGCTGGACAGGATTCTCGATTCCTTTCACATGGAAGCTAGAGCTGCTAGTGAGAAGTGGATCCGGTTTGATGATGCCGAACCTGGAGGGGCTCTCAAGGCTGAATCACCTGGCCAATTATTACAGTTGCAGGTACTTCTCGACGACATATTGGATAATGCCTATGCTCAGCTCAAGGCACGCAAATTGACTCGGAATCACACCGGACCAGCAGTCTTCGCCTCGACTGAATCAAGCAAGTCAAAGAGGAGATCCGAAATAGACAGCAAAGCCGAATCACCCAAGAGAGCCAGGGGAAGTCCCCTATGGGGAGAGGAGAGAGAAGGTGTGATTTCCAATGCTCTGGACAAAGTTCCAAGTCGTTCTCGATCAGCAATACCCGAAGCTATGCCGGCTCAGTTCATTAGGGAGGCCCCGAGGATGAACAAATCTTTCGATACATCCCTCTATACTTCGACTTCGATGCGCCAAAGCGTGTACGGGACTGTTTCCCGCACGACATCTGCGAGCACCAGTCGGACGTCACTCTTTCCCAAGGTAGACGAGCGAATGCCGGGCACCCAAGAGACAGTCCCAGTTCCACTCGAGGAAGAAGAGATGCGTCGCGAGTTTCTGGATCAAGCACCGACTTCCTCATCTTCCCAGGACCTTTTCCCGGCATCTTCTGGTCATCTCGATGCACTGAATATCTCCTTCACAGAACACGAGGTAGAATCCGCAAAGAAGAGGTCTAGAACACCAGCAGATCTCGGTCTCGAACCGCTCGGCAGCCCTTCTAAGAAGGCAACCATCTACTCAGAGATCGCTGGTCTTCAAGATCCATCCTTGTGCGAGCCCGTCTCCACTCCCCTCAAACGATCTGAGCCGGTTGATCTCCGATCCCGTCTTGACGCTTCGTGGCGTAAGTTTTTCCACTAATGGACGTTGAGGCCGCCGCATGACTATTCATACGGTTGTGAATAGATGAAGTGCTGACCTTTTTGCCAGCCAGATTTCCTCGGTGGCTCAACCGCGCGCCGTTTGCTGTCGCATGGGAAATGACGCGCATCGCAGTGCACTGTGGAGTCGACCTTGGAGAAGTGATGATGGACTATGACGAATCGTGGATCAACTATAGCCAACTGTGGAAGTCTCTCTTAGCCCACCCCGATTTCGCTGGCAAATCGTTTCCTGAGCGTCCCAGTACCGACGCCTGGGCTGCTGCCATGTCTGGCTTTAACACAGTCCGAGGACAGCACGTAGTCTTTTCGGCTCGTTTTGATCAAGTTCCTCGGGCGAAGAAAAAGGGCCCCATGTTCTCACTGTCAATGCAGCCCATCGCCTTAGATCAGGGCTGTCGCCTGCACCGCCATTTCGGTTCCGATCGGTTTCTCGAAATCTTGATCCCAAATCCCAAAGGGTGGCATGAACCTATCAAAGAGCCCGAAGTGTCACAAGAGGTCGTCCATTGGTTCTCCTCAAAGCGGCATTACCTCGCAGGCAGGCAGTGGCGGGCATTCTTCTCCAGAGATGCCGGATACAAGACGCCACAGAAAAACCTGAACATGGGCCCTGAGCCAAAGCCCGTCTATCAAGACAGAATCAGTCTCTTCGCCGAGAACGGCAACAACTTCCATGTAGCTCTCCCTCTTGGGAAATCTTCTCATGACAACCCTCGGGAGTTTAGGGTCAAGCTCAGCACTGGAGAGATGCTTGCCTGGCTTCTTCAATTTGAGCACAACAAGGAACAGCCATTTCTCAAGTTGTTCTCCCGTATCCAGCTTGGTGAGAGAGGGACATACAAGTCTGCAGTCTGGAACGTCTACTGATCCGCTTCACAGGATTGAGCAAAACGACGCCAGTGGTCGTTCTCGAGCCCCATCAAATATTTCACCAGACAAAGGACATGCGCTCGCCCACCGACATGGTCATGAACGACGGAATCGGCCTCATGTCTCGCGCACTTGCCCGGAAAGTCAGAGATGTTCTCGGACTAAGTGATGTTCCGTCTGCTGTTCAGGGTCGCTTTGGTTCTGCCAAGGGTATGTGGATGATCGACGTCCTTGGTGACGACGATAGCCTGCGGATAGAGACGTGGCCATCTCAACGGAAGTGGGATTGTGACTATGTTGATCCAGAGCATCGCACGCTCGAAATTAGTGCTCATTCAATGGAGCCACGATCTGCTAGCCTCAACGTCCAGTTCCTTCCAGTCCTCGAAGATCGAGCCAAAGACAGAGAAGCGATGAAAATAACCATTAGCAAAATCCTCGAAGACGAACTTTGTCGTGCGCTAGAGGAGCAAAAGCACGCGATGAAATATCCCTTGGAGTTCCGCAAATGGATCGTTGAAAATTCTTCCACGAGAAAGCAGCGCCTTACCTTTGGACGGGTGCCTTTCTTGGCTGGTCTTCCGGAGTCACCAGAAGAACGCATGAGCTTCCTTCTGGATGGTGGATTCGAGCCAATGAAGCAGAAATACCTTCAAGAGATTGCCTGGACGCTAAGGCAAAACAAGTGCGAAAATCTATTGAAGAAGATGAGCATCAAGGTGCCCAACTCAGCGTACTTCCTCATGGTGATGGACATGTGGAACATACTCGAAGAGGACGAAGTGCACGTGTGCTTTTCGTCGAAATTCCAGACCGAGACCTTTTCGGACTCCATGCTCCATGGTTGCGACGTTCTCGTGGCTCGTTCTCCAGTGCACTTTGTGAGCGATGTTCAGAGGGTGAAGGCTGTATTCAGACCGGAGCTACATGCTCTCAAAGATGTCGTTGTTTTCTCAGCTAAAGGGAACGTCCCTCTAGCGGACAAATTGTCAGGTGGTGACTATGACGGCGACAAGGCATGGGTCTGCTGGGAGCAAGCAATTGTGTCAAACTTTGAAAATGCAGAGGTATCGCCAAGCCCCGACTTGTCAAACTACTTGAGGAAAGACAAAACAACTTTTGGGGACCTTGTTGAAGAGCAGGGCGAAAAAGCTATATCGGAAATGATCAACCGCAGCATTGCCTTCAGCATGAAGCCTAGCTTCTTGGGTATTGCAACCGCCTACAAGGAGAGGCTTTGCTACCACCTGAACTGCGTGAACAACACTTACGCCCTCTGGTTGAGCGCCCTCCTTGGCAACCTTGTTGACCAGGCCAAACAGGGCTTTGACTTTACGACGGAAGATTGGCATAGGTTCTGCCGAGAGCGGCTCGACAGTCACCGATTTCACGGGTTGCCAGAGCCCGCTTACAAGTCTGAGAGTTGGTCGCATTCTGGAACACCAGTCCACATAATTGATATTTTAAGGTTCGTGGTGGCGAAGCCAGCTATTGAAAAGGAGCTGGAAAAGTTCCACAAGTCAATGTCCACGAGGTCGAATGAATCTGGGTATGAGCTGCGATCTCTTCGCTCGACCAAAGCTCGCGAAGACGAGCTTATAGCGGAACTGTGGGATCCTGACCTTGCCAAGCTTCACGAAGAATTTGGGAAACTCGCAACGAAGAACTTGGCGTTGAAGAAGATTTTGCGAAATCTCAAGACCGACTTGGAAGGTGCTGAGAAGAGTTGGAGCAAAAAGGTTGGCTCGAGCAAAGACAAGGATAACACGAACCGCGCCATACTCGAAGTATATGAAGAATGGCGCTCGATTCGACCCCGTCCAGATGGTGCGCTTGAGCCACTGACCGACGCTTTACTGAGGCAGACGTACGCGAGCGAGGACCACACCACCTGGGCTTTACTGCGTGGCAGTACGACATTCAAGATGTTTTACAACCGCAAAACAAAGTTTGCTTGGCGGATGGCGGGCATTCAACTGCAGTTCATCAAGGCAATGGCTACAGCAGGGCCTGGCAGAGTCCTTGTCCCTGTGGTCCCGAGCATGTATGCGGCCCTCAAGCCGGACGGCAAGTTCATCACCCAGACCACCTCAAAATTGAGGGATGAAGGGTCCGAGTATCCAGGTCTCGACTCTGACGGCGAGAATGACTGGAATGGGTCAGAGGGCGAGGAATGACGACTTCCCGTTGCACCAACGATGTCTTTTCACAAGGACAATCCACGGTCCGACCACCTAGATAGTTAACTTTCTGACTACAGTTTTGCTTCTTCCCAAAGCATGACTTGGGATCAGAAAGACTTGGAGCTTGGAACGAAAGAACTCAACGGAGCTATGATATGGAACGAAAGAAATACGATTTGGAATTGGCTTCGAAGCGATTCTGCGGATACCCTTTGTACTTATGTTGGAGCTTTTCGTACACTACCTTACCGCGTCGCGTCTGAGAGCACGCGAGGACCTGTACGGCCGTTTTTCTTTCCTAAACGTGGCGAGTCCCGACCTTTGTGTCCTGATGCCTTTCTCGTGACCAACGCCCCGTTGACCCCAACGTGGTGAGTATTGTGGAAGGATGCTTGAAGAGGCCATACATGATACACAGAGCAACTTTAATGAATGGAACCTAAGGTAGACACCAGTGGTAAGCTTTTTTGTCAGTATTCATATTGCCCTTGATATTTCTGCCACACACCGAAGTTTTCTCCTCCTGAAAACTTTGCCCAGAACCCAGAATCGAATCCCTCAAGCAAATCCTTCTTCACCAAGGCTTTCAGCTCACTCGCAATGTCATTATCACTCCCGTTCAAACGAGAGGGCCAGGACCCGGAGATCAGGCCCCTGAGGTCAGTCACTGCCTCGTCTGATGATCATACGTTACTAACTGGTACATCAAGTAAGAGAAGCATTAACATGGCATCGTCGACGCGCTTCAATCAATCACCCGCGCCACCGGCATTGGTTCGAGCAAATATCGCCCCCGATGCGCCCTTTCCCTCCGGCAAGAGAAGTAGTAATTTGCATCGATCGGCAGCCCGCCACACGCGCGGCTCAGATGCGGCGCACTCTGTGCGCGCGGACGATATCATCTGCAAAGATCCCTCGCAGTGTCCCTACGGTCCCGAGGCGGGTCTTCATTCTGTCTTCAGGCATGATCATCCCCACGGCAAGAAGAAGGCCAAGTGTGCAGACAAGACTTTCGAGCTGTTGCAGGATATGGAGCGAGCTTCGGCTGAGCGGGAGGACGAGGTCGAGGATCAGACGCGCCGCGGCTCTACTTCTAAGCGGCGTGAGCCGGTCGTAGTTTGGATGGATGCGGATACAGGACTGAAGATGGAGCCTCCCAAGGAAGCAGTGAGGGCCCACGAATCGTACTGTAGGATCAAAGTTGACGGGGTGGAGACGGGCTCCCCAATTACTGTTGGTCCTTTCCATCGGTCTGTCCTTGAGACCATGATACAGGACCTTCCCGTTGCGCCAGGACAGGCCCAGAGGGGCACCTCTGGGACTCGGGTGAGCCATGGCCCGCCTCCTCCTCCTCCTCCTCCTCCTCCTCCTCCTCCTCAGCAGGAGGATCAAAGTCCGGAACCTTTCCTCGCGTCCGGCGGCCGGACTCTCCCGCGCAACCCGGTTACCGAGCAGACCGAAGCCGAGAAGCGTAAGGTAATGGGGGAGGTATTGTTCCAGATGACAGATTACTATCGCCAGAAGGAATCTAATTCGAAACAGCCAGTCGTAGATATGCAGCGCGAGGGAGCTGTGTTCGCGTTGAACAGTCAAGAGCATTTCCGACAGGCAGCGGAGACTGCTCGTCAGCGATTACAGCAGCAGAGGCTCCTCGCGAAGAAGGCGCAAGAAGAAGAGGAGTTGAAGAAGGAGGCGCTGAGACGGAAAGAGCTGCAGCGACAAGAGTTTGAGCAGCAGCAACAGCAGCAACAACAGCGAGAGTACCAGCTTAAGCTGGAGCACGACGAAGCGCGAGCGCGCAGACGGAGTCGAATGGAAGAGCGCATCACCAGGCACCTGGAGCGAGAGGTCCAGATGAAGCAGCAGCAACAGTACGAGCTTGAGCAGAAGCAGCAGCAGCAGCAGCAGGAACAAGACCTCGAGCGCAGGAAGAAAGCATCACAAGAACTTCGGCTCAAGCAGCAGCAGCGCCATGAAGCTCTGCTCAAGAGCAAGCAGGAGCTCGAAGCGCTGCAGAGTGGAGTCAGACAGCGTGAGGCCGAGCTCATGCAGAAGCAGCGACAAGAGTACGAGTACAAGGAGAGACAGAAGCGAGAGGAGCAGAAGCGGGTGCAGCTGAAGCGGCAGGCAGAGTACGAAGCCAAGAAGCAGCAGATTGAGGCTTCTGACGTCTCGTCTAAGCCTGTTTACAACCCTGAGCAGGGGTATGCCGATATGATTGAGATGATCAAGAACTGGCAGCTCTCGGCGACGAAGGGCATCCATTCCATCTCGGAGGAGTTGGGTCGTATCTCTTCTACCGCGGCCAGAGCGGAGGAGCAAATCGACCGGGACGCCGTTTCAGCGGAGATTCGTCACGAGCCCGAGACTGTGGCCAAGTCAGATGAGGTGTCAAAGGCACCACAGGTTGAGGACGATTGTGAGATTCCTCCATTCTCGCTGAGTTCTCCCCTATCTCCTGTGATTGACCCTGTAAGTACAAATCGCATCGGTTCGCCATTTCATTAATCCCTCGCTAACACCTGATAATCACAGCACAATTGGTCCAGCCCCGGCGCGAACCCAAGTCAAGGCATAGTGTATAGGCTCAAGAAGGAAGACGATGTTCAGGCCTTTGACTTCGTCAGCCATGAGGATGCGCTAGACCCCGCGGAAGAGTTCATTTTCACGGAGCCTATGAACTGCTGCAAGAATGGCAAGAACTGCAAGAATTGCGACTGCCAGAAGCCCCCGCAGGCTGGCATTGCTAGGGCGTTGCCTTTGGAGTTTTTTGATGATGATTTCCTCCTCATTTGAGGGGTTTCATTTGTTGAGTGACGGATAAAGATGCGGCGTCTAGGCGTTTCCATGTTTCCTGCCCCGGCCGATGAGAAATAGAAATGCAGTCTTCCGGGCAGATACACGGGGCCCAGTTTTTGAGGTTGTCATTTTATAGTTTCCTACCCCGTCAATCTACCGGTTGAAGTAATTATTACTGCTGTGACGTGAGTAGATATGTGAGTGAGTTGAGGCTGCCATTGTCATTCTGCGTACAGGTGTCGAATGTTGCGTACTTGGACACAGGGATTTGGCGGCCTGACACTGGGGATATGGGATCTTTTTCTTGCCATGGATAGTGTTATTGTATTGTTTTTCGGGGGTTTATCAGTTTTCTACGTGTTTTTGCTATCATGAAATGTGATGTTGCTGTTGGGTGACGATGATGCGCTCTACATCATGGACTCGTCGGAGTCATGGGCCATGGCATGGCATTTGAGCTGTTAAAGAAACGCCCCTGAATCTCAAGAAACCTAACGCCGTGCCCTGAAGTCGGGAAGGTGAGGAAATGTTCAATCGCTCTGCATATTGCAGGCAACCCAAAATCATCAAGCCTCCTTGGCCGGGTCCTGGAAGAAGATGACCTGAACTGTAACATCATCCCTGACGTTCCTAGCCAACGGCGGGTATGCGAGCGTGACGCCGATGAAGAGGGACCTGCGCGTACCGCCCAGCGCGTTCTTGATCAGATGTACAGCCGCGTTGTCGAGATCTTCGACGACAAAGTGCTCAGGCTTGGCGTACCAGTTCGCCCAGCCCGCAGACATGTCGAACTCGCTCTTGACGCCCGAAGTCACGGCGAGCTTGTCACGAGGCGTCTTCTCGCCGGCGTTCTTGGCTGTGATCCAGCGCGACACGCATTCCACCGCATGTTCGGACGAAATGTGGTCCCACAGGCCGTCTGAAGCGAGGATGACAAAGTCGGGGCCCTTGATCTCGGTCACAGTGGTCACGACGGGGGCGGCGGTCATGTACGGCGGCGTGAGGTACTTGGTCCGCACACCGGTGCCGAAAAAGTCGTTCTGGGCTTCCTTGATGGCGTCCGCAGTCCACTTCCAGCGGTGGTCGCCAAATGCACGGGTGATGGCGATGCCGAAGAGGCGGCCGCTCTTGGTGTCGATCATATCCGCCTCCTCGCCCGGGTGCTCCTTGGCGATGCGGTCAAACTCATCCTTGTTGTGGCCCGTCTGGTCCTTGGAGAGGGCGCGTGCCGAGTACGAGGTCGCGCCGGGAGCGATGGAGCCCAGGACGGCGCGGGAGTCACCGGTACAGGCGACGCGAAGGGTCGAAGTGGCTGGGTCGAAGATGGAGAGGAGGGCACATGAGCCTGCGATGGCGGGGGCGATGGCGGCGATGACCTTGGCGTCGGCGGGCTCAACGGCGCCGGTTTTCAGGCCGGCTATGGCCTTTTGGGCATTGGATGTGATGAGGTCGTCGAGGTTGGTGAAGGCCTTGACGATGGCTGTTTCGACTGCTGCGTCTTCGGTGCCACGGCTGAGTTGGGCGATGGAGGAGGACACGGCGGGGATGAGGGCGCTCTTGAGCAGTAACGAGGTTGCCCATCCACTGTTTCGGTTAGTACCAGAAGCAGCCGAGAGGCGAAGATGACATTGAGACTCACGCATGACCATCATAGACGCCGTTGTACAATGTCTCTGATTTTCCAACACCCGGGCCAAGGGAGAATGTCATGACGTCCTCGACAGGGTGGTTGCTCGCGACTCTCGCGGCGTGGACATGAGTGTGCTTGCCCTCAGCAGTGAAAGATCCCACAAAGACATCCTCACGGAGCTTCGCATCCGCAGTCTCAAAGCTGCCCCCATCAACCGGTGTCTTGGCCAGGGCATCCAAGTCAACGGGTCCGGATCCTAGGCTGGGAAGAGTGCCAGGCTTCAGGCTCGAAGGGATGCTGGTGGCCTTGCCGTTGCCATTTCCGCGATCTCGCACCACATCGGCGATGAACCAGCCGGCGGCGACGCTAGCAGCTCCGAGTGCGTACTTTGGTAAGTTGGAGGAGGAACTTGGTGACGGGCCGGTGCTACTCGAGTTTGGACGCGTCCAACGCGGAGCCGAAGAGCGGATGGTACGCGCGGGGGCGTGGAACCGTAGGTAGGCCCCGGCATTGGGGCGGTATGCACGCTGCAGCATCATGGACCTTTTGAATGCTTGGTTGGTGTGGGTGGTTTAGCTTGGCGATCCCTCAATCATCTGGGTGCGGTTGCGGCTCTCCTTTTGTAGGTGGATGGAAGAATGATGTTGATGAATCAGGGAAACAGGAGCCGCTCTAGTTGTTTTGAGACGAACTTTTGAGTGATGAAGTGAACAAGAGTGTGAGAGTGAAAGTGAACGTGAAAGTGAGAATGAGAATGAGATTGAGAGATGAGTGAGACTTTGATGAGGTGAGACGGAGTAAGCTGCGGTGAATCGCCGTTGCTGTGGCAGGTGGTCGCGTGCGTACTTTCTTCCATCCCCTGGCTCTTTCCCATTCTCGTTTCGCCCATTTTCCCTCTGCGGCACGGACCACACGGCACCAACAGCACCAACAACGAGCAAATTGCATCTGAGACTCAGCCTCGCTGCCTCATTGAACAAAACCAGGAACTCGGGAGGGGGGAAACGGAGTGACGGGTCGAAGGATTCATACATCTTACACAGCTTCTTATTTCCGCTTAGTCTGGCCATCTGTGTGACTCACAAACGGAGTGAACCCGATCCATGGTTGGTTGGTGTGATGTAGGCTGTGAAGCATCACGAGAGCAACTGTCGGATTGGAAGTCCAATTCGACCTCGGTATACGGCCGAGGCTGCGCAGGGGCCAACGAGGGGCCCTATTTACGATTACTATAAACTACCTAACCTACGGTTAGAACCTCCCTTTTATACCTTATATAGTATATTAGAATAGTTTAATTAACTTACTTTATTAACTTATAATTTAAACTAATTAACTAATATCCTTATAATAAGAATACTAATACTAATTAGTAATTAATTTCTATTATTATAAATTAATAAAGTATTTAATATAAAAAAGACGACCTCTTTAAATAAAACGTAATAAAAAAATCGTACTACCTAACTTTATAAAAAATAAGTAATAAGATATAAAATCTTTATAATAGAACGAAGTAGAGGAATTATAGCCCTTAACTACTTATAAAAAGCTAACGTTTACTATACTAAAATAACCCTTAATAATTAATAAAAATATTAAAATAACCGAGCTACCGTCGTTAACCTTATATAATCCTTCCTTATTAATTAACTTACCTACGGCCGGCTTATAATTAAATATTAACTAAATTAATTAATTAATTAATAAAAAGAATTACTTACGTAACTACTTTCTTAATTAATTAGTATAACGAACGAGCTTAAGAAGTACGATATAAAAAAGTACTACATAATTAAAAAAAAAAGGATTTTTAAATATAGTATACTTATTAAGAGTACTAAGAAGCGTAAGTATTATAAGACTAGGAGATTTATAGTATATAGAGGGACTATTCCTAAGGGGTTTATAAATACGATTTTAAAACTTATAATCTAAATAATCTTTTTATAACTCTCTTAACTATCTCTTTAGATATTATTTAAGAATATAATAAAAAGAATAGTATAATATAAAAAGAGGAGATTTAGAAATTATAATAGCTATAATTTATAAATTACGAATAGTACGAGTACTAGAGGTTAGCTTAGTAAAGAGGTTATTATTCTTAAAAAGATCCTCTCATAGCCTCTTACTAAAGTTACGATTATTATAATAAAAAGAAATATTTTAAAAAGCTATTAAAAAGCTCCTTTTTTATATTACTAGCTCTTAATACGAAAATTATTAATTTTAAAAAAGTAAGAAGTAGATTACTAATTAGTAATAATTTATTTAATAAACGTATATACCTCTCGGGTTTTTTAATTTTTTTAAAAAAAAGGCTACGTAATTAAAACGTTGTTAGGCTATTTATAAATCTATTTCTAACGTTAATTAATTAAGTAACTAGAAAAAGATTACTAAAATAGTATCTAATTAAGAAGACTAAGAGTAAATAGTAACAAAGCTTAGTATAAAGAAATAAAAAAAAGTAAAAAGGTCCTAGACCTTAATAAATCCGGTAATTAATAATAATACGCTATTACTAAGGCTAATAAGTAGCTCTAAAACGACCTTATTAAAATTAAATACGCTAGTTATTATAAATTAAAGTATAAGTTAGGGAATAATAAGGAGCGAGTTAGTTTATAGCTAAAGAAAAGGAATTCTTATTTTATATAAATAAATAGAAATCTAACTAAAATACTAAAGAAAGTAAGTATATAGAGATTTTAATAATCCTAATAATAAGTAAATCGACGTAGTATTAGCCTATTTTATAAAAATATATACTTAAAAAGGGCTCGAGGGGTAACTCCTATTTTATAAGATTACTAACGACCTAAGTAACTAAAAAAATAAGTAGTTCGTAAGTACTAATCCGAACGTAATAAAAAGGGTTATTAAATTCCTTTATTATTAAAGTATTTTACTAGCTTAGGTAGTAAGATAAAGAGCTTATAAGACGCTCGCTATTATAGTTATTACTAACGAATTTATATTATAAAATTAAAATTAAGTCGACCGAGTAGTAATAAAATACGACGACTTTAGTAAGAGGGTAAACTAATTAGAATTTCTATTAAAAATTATTAATAATAATATATTAGCGCCTACTATAGTAAGGGCTACGGAGACTATATAAGAAGAGCGGTTATTAATAATCTTATTAATCTTAATAACTAGCTTAGTAACGTTATTAATACATAACTTACTACTTATTAATTAAAAAAGTATATAATTAACTACGTAGAGTTAATATAACTATATTAATACGCAAGGGATATATAAGGAAACTAACCTAATAGTCGCTATTATAAAGTAATTTACTAACTTTATAAAAATCTTCTCTAAAAAGAAATTATACTTAGGAAAAAAATACGAGGTTTTATAAGAAACCCTTATAATCTTTTATAAGTACTATAAAAAAGTTAAAATCCGAGAGTAATAATACTACTTAGTAATTAATATCGTACTAATTAGTAAGGCTATAGATTACTATTACGAAGTAATACGTATTATTAACTAAACCGACTTTTTAAATATAGTTAACGTAATTCGAAGTTACTTTAAGACCTAAAATAGGAGTCTAGAGCTCCTATTTAAGCTAAGGGTATTATTATTTAGGTTTATAACTAGAATAATAAAAAGAAAGTCGAGGCTAGAGATCCTTAAGGAACTTATTAATTAAATTAATAAGTTAATAAAGACGTAACTAAATAAGGGGAAGAATAAATAAAAGGTTAAGTATTTTTATATTACTATATAAAGAGTCCTAGAGGTAAAAGTAACTCTATACTAACTATTTAAGTATTATAAGACCCTTTACTCGAGGCTAAGGTCTAGTTTTAATATTAAAATAAAAATACCCTAATAAACGCACTTATAATTATATAACGGCCCTTATTAGTAGTACTAAGTCGACCGTATATATAAAAGTAAGAAGAGAGACGTTAAGTATAGTAATCGCTAAGCTAAAAAAACAGACTCCTTAACTAGCTACTAGTTAGAGTTAGGATAGGGGTAATAAAAAGGGAAGTATTTTATATATAAAAAGGACGGCTATTAATTAAGTAATTATTTATAAAAAGAGCGTACTAAATTATATAAGTAGTATAAAAAGTTAAGAGTAATAAATAGTAAAACTAGCCCTTATTAATTTAACTAATTCCTCGTAATATATAAAGGTAAATACGAAGGTATAATTAGTAACCTAGAGGATTTATATATAATAAGAAATTCGGAAAATAAAGAAAATCTTACTCCGTATACTAACGAAATAGATTTTAATAAAACTAACGAGATTAACTACTCTTTTTTTACTTTATTAACCTCTAGAAGATATACGAAGCTAAACGAATAAAAAGTAGTAAAAGTTTTTAATAAATAAGCTTTTATTTACGGATAGTAAAAGAAGATCTTTTAAATAATAAATATAAATAAATAAACGAATCTAATAGCGCCGAACTTTATTCTATTAATATTTAAAAAAAAATTAATACTTTTTTTAATATTTAAAAAGAAATAGGGTACCGAGCGATTCTAGGGGCACCTAGAGGGGTCTTTTTTATACTCTTTAAATTACTTAAATACTAAGCTTATATAAGTATATTACGCTAGTAAATAATACGGCCTAGATATTTTCTAAGGGATTATCCTAAATATAAGGGTATTATAATAGTTAACTAGAGGTAAGCCCCTTTGGGGTCCGGTCCGCCTCATTGGGGGCCATCTTCGCCTTTACGGGTAAGCTAGTTTATTAGGGTTAATATCGAGTATCTTTATTACATACTTTAATAAAACTTTATAACTAACTATAGCCGGCCGTAGCTATTACTAATTATTAATATAGCTTATTTTATTATTAATAACGTAATATATTAATAGCCTTCTAAATAGCTAAAACCTACCTCCTATTTTTTAACTTATTTAATAATTCTAAAATATCCTTTTTAGTTTTTTTAAACCTCTTATTTTATTACTATAATACTAGGGTATTAATTATACTTTATAGTTAATTAAGTATTTTATTAAAGCTATATTATATAAGTTAGGTACTAATAATAGTAATATTTATATTAATATACGTATTTTAAATCTTTAAGTCGATAGTATTTAATTCGTATTCCTTAAAACGACCTTACTATAGCTCGGGGTCCTTTAGTATAATACTTATAGGATCGAACTTCTGGCCCTTGAGGCATCCCTAGGGGTTAATAATAACTAGGCGTCTCGGTATTTTAATAATATATATTTAAGAGTAGGTAGAAGATTTAATAATAATAGTAATAGGGCGATAGTAATAGATAGTGAGGAAAGCGTTTTTTAATTTTAATAAAAAAAACGAAGTAATAAATATATATACGTATACGAGTTAAAGTTAAAAGTACTAGGGTAAATATTATGAGGTTAATATTATTTTTAATAACGGTAACGAGGGTATCTCCGATGCTACTATTATAAACTATAGTTATTTAGAGAGTAGTAAACTTAGCTAAGTAGGCGTAGGCTTATAAGGTAGTAGCGTCGGGCGCTTAATATTATTATTAATAATCCGTAGTTATAAACTTTATAAGAAGAAAAGTTAAAAAAGTAGAAAATCTAAAAAAAATAGTCTATTAAGATAGTAGGAGTATTTATTAATATTATATATTAATACTATATAAATAATACTAAGAACTGCCCGAGTAGCTAGCAAAGGTAAAATAAAAAAAAACAAACTAGAGGTAAGGGGTAATTCTACGTACTTTAAAAAATATCTCTAGTTATATTAAATACGTTAATAATAAGAATTATAAGGATTAGCTTCGGCTTAAGTAAAGAAATATACGTACTAAGTATAATAAAAGTTAATATATACTTAAGTACGATAGTCTTCTATATTTTACTTATTAATATACTATTTTTACTATACCTAAAAAATATAGACTAGTTAGGTATTATATTTAATAATATAAGGGATAGATTATTAAATAATAAGTAGTTTATACTTATTAAAAAGCGATAGGGGTATACGTTTATAAGGCTTAAATTAGATATTAAATTTATTAACTATTTTATAAAAAGAGAGCTTAAATAATTATATAAGTACTTTAGCTACTTATTAATTATAAAGCTATATAACCTCCTTAAGTAATCGGGGAGTAATATAGAAATAAGAGCTCTAAAATACTTAATAAAAATATATTACTAATACTAAATAAACACCCAGAGCCCGCGTAAATTTAAATTTAAATTATATAATAAGCTTAACTTTAACTAAGAGATTATTATTAATATCTTTTACCTAAATAATTACTTAGTATTATATATTATTAATAAAGCTATATTATTCTAAAGAGGTTAATTCCTTAGGGACCTACTTACTAAGACTATTTAGTTAATATTAAAAAGAGTATAAATCGATATATACTAAGGGTTACTAAATAGGATTAGAACTAATATAAAAACGAGCTTTAAATTAGCGGAGTTTAAAAATAATACTATTACGTATAGTATATAGTTAAAAATCGTACTTATTAAAGTATACTATAGTATTAGTAAGGTAAAAAGAGCTTATTAGTAGTTAAAAAAAGCGTTTAAAATTATCTATAATAAGTACCCCGATACTACGGATAAAGAGTATTTTTAAATAGTATTTAAGTACTATAACGATACTATAAGCCCAAAGGGACTAGTTCCGACGCTTCTCGTATTTAAAATATACCCGAGGATAATAATAGCCTCGCTACTATCGCTAAATGTAGCTTAATAAGCTTAGATAATTAATAAGGTAATAAAAGTACTCTAAGGAACGAATACGAAGCACTAGATTAATAAGGCTATTACTACCCGTAATAAGCTAAATATAAGCCCTAACCTCGATATATTACTAAATTCGAACGTTAAAGTTTAGAGAGAAATTACTAAGTAATAGTTAGGTTTATATAAATTAATCTTAGTTAACGAACGTTTATATATCGTTACTAAAAATTAAAATTAACTACTTAAAGTATTAATTATAATAATACGGCCGTATTATACTAATCTTAATAAAGAGATATTAACTTAATAAAAAAAAAAAAAGAGCTAAGGGAATCCCTTTAGTAACGTAAAGAGGAGTAAAAGATTATTCTTAATAAAATTATCGTAATAAAATAAATAAACGATAATAATAAAAAAGAGGTAATAGCTATATTACTAATACGTATAAAAAGACCTAGATAAAGGGCACTATTTTACTAATTTATTACTAACGACGCTATAATTAGTATATTTTATATAATAAAAAAAAAGGCCGATTTTATACTCATAACTTAACTATAAAAGGATAGTATAATTATAACAGCTAAGAGACCTTTCGAAGAATTAGACTTAGTAAAAGTAAAAATACTACGTAATCGAGAGGTTTATCGATTTATTCTCTATGATCTAGTTAAATATATAAATCTACGTATCTTTAAATTATATATAGTTCAAAAGATAAAAAAGAAGGGTACCCCATAGCTATATAAGAAATTAAAGTACGTTATATAAGGGTATAGTAACGTTAAAAAAGCGACGCTACTTACCTAATTATTTATAGTTTAACGCTATAACTAGCGCTTTATAATAGTACTAATAATATTACTATAGTAAAAAGGATACTAAATCTAGAGTTATAATATTATATAAGCGTATACTTAATTAGTAACTAAGCTTATAAAGAAAATCCTCGCTTATTTCCTAAAGGAGATAATTAATAAGTATTTAAAAAGAACGATTATTAAAGTACTTAAGCTATTATACGGCCTTACTAAATCGGGTACTTATTAGTAAATAACGTACTACGACTTCTATATTAACTAATTATTAATAGTTATATTAATATACGATCCCTACTTCTTAATCTTTATATATATAAACGATCCCTTTAGTATTATTAAAATATAAATAAATAATACCCTAGGTTTATTAAATATTAAGTTTATAAAAAAGGAGTATAAAGAGCTTTATAGAGCTAAATTTATAACTAAACTAAAAGAGATCCTAATACTAGAATCCCTATTAGTCTTTAATAAAGGGATTTTAATAATTAAAAAGAATAATATAATATTTTAATAAAAGGGATAAAATAAGAAGATTACCCTCGTTAATTAAAAATCCCCTAACTATAAAAAGTAATATAGGGTTAAGCTTACTTAAGGGGTATATATTACGAGTATTTATTAGCCCAAAGCTACTTTTAATTATACTAGAGCTATATAAGTTATAGAGCTTATAAAGAGTAATTTTAATACTCTTAATTAATAACTATAGTAATAATAAGAATATTATAACTAAGGTCTTATTTACTAGCTTATTGAGCTTACTTTAATAAGGCTCTACGTATTTATTAACGGATTATTCGTAAATAATAACGACTTAACTTTATAATTAAAATATATTATTATCCTCGCTAATAAGAAACTTAGTAAGGACGAATTTACGATCTAGAGTAATATTATCTACTATTCGTTAATAAAAAATAGGTAAGTAATACGTAACGTACTCGTATTTAAAGTTTATAATATAATTAATAACGTTAACCTTATTTATACAATTTTAACTATACTTAAGAGGATTATAGATTAACTTAACCTTTTTATAATCCCTATAATCGTCTATACTAATTCGTATTCGTTATATAAGTACTTCGTTAAACTAAGTATTATAAAAAAAAAGAGGCTTATAATAAATATTATAGCCCTTAGGTAGTTATATAAATAATAAAAGATCCTCGAGATCCGTTAGATTAATAATAATAATAACCTCGCCGACGTTTTTATAAAAGCGGTACTTAATAAGGGATTAAAATAATTTATTAATAAGGGAAAAGTAATAGTACGAATAGAGGGATAAGTTATATAAAAAAACTAAAAAAAGGGGTAAAAAGAGATAACTTAGTAAACGGGCCCGAGGTCGAATTAAACTTTTAATCGTAGTAATAATAGTAATAATAAAAATAATAATTAAATTAATAAAAAAAGAGAAAGTTAGTATTAAATTAGAAGTTTAATTCGACCTTAGTATACGGCCGAGGCTATATAGGGGCTAATAAGGGGCCCTATTTACGATTACTATAGACTACTTAACTTACGATTAGAACCTCCTTTTTATACTTTATATAGTATATTAGAATAGTTTAATTAACCTACTTTATTAACCCACGGTTCGAACTAATTAACTAATATCCCTGTAATAGGGATACTAATAGTAACCTCCTAGGATGCTAATAAGTAGCTAACCGCCCCATTAATTTTACTCAATAATAATCACTTCTTTAAGCCTCTAACATCATTTTGAGACTTGTTATCATGCAATTTTCTCCTGCTGTTGGCTCGGAATATAATATCTGAACGTGGTCCCTTGATGTGTATTGTCCTCCTCTAATACCGATGCACATAATTGAACTTTCCCCCAATCCCACAACGTCAGCAACCATATTTGATACGATGGCAATACCCAGAAACTCGAATGTGTCCGGATCGGAGTTGGCCTGAGACTCTCTGGCAACTCCAAGCCGTGTAGGATCTAATCTTCATCTTTTTCACTCGGGGACTTGACTCCAATACAGATTCGGCGGGTCCGCGCGGCCACGTAAGTCCGTAAACGAATTTAGTCGAGCAACAAAATTCAGCGCAAATATTGCTCTAATCGACCTCTGTAGGTGGTGCGAAGTCTTAGGGTGGTTTCTTTGTAGGTCGACCAATTCAGATCTGGTGCTAGCCTCCCCAGCCGTTACCATGAGGTCTTGGATGGAGTCCACCATATAATTGATATAGAAAGCCTCTTGACGCTGCTCTCTACTTGCAAATTTGTCCTGTACGTTATGGTATCTTGGTCGTGAGCTTCTCGCATCAGGAAGAAACAGTCGACTCGCAGGTTATCGTTTCGAGAACCTGGTCGATAAGCTCATGTATTGCTTGAGATTGGAATCAGATGCGCTTTGTCTGGCATCTTGTGCTACTGGGCAATCGTGTAGCAGACGGAATCTGAAGCTCAGTATATGTTGAAGAAGAGCCCTGCAATTGAGGATACATGTAAAAGGTATCTCTACACGTTGTTCTACTGATGAACTCAGCTCGTCTTCTTCCTCTTCTCTTGAACAACATAGAGTCAGGAAGTCGATAAATAATTGTACGGTCTTTTTACCAAAAAAAAAAAAAAAAAAAAAAAAAAAAAAAAAAAAAAAAAAAAAAAAAAAAAAAAAAAAAAAAAAAAAAAAAAAAAAAAAAAAGGAAAAGGAATGGAAAGGAAAGGAAAAGAAAAGCCCAGTCACGATAAAAATTCACTAACCCTTGTGACTTCTGCTCTATACCCATCTTAAATTCCGTATATAAAGTTAAGGAGTTTAAATATGTATCTTCTGAAATCCTAATCTATATTAATGTTCTCTTCCATCATGACATATCCAGCAGTGCTAATCTAGTTGATGTGATCGTACTGTATTCTCTTAGCGACGAGTATGTTTGTCAGATTAGAAGTCTAATTCGACCTCGGTATACGGCCGAGGCTACGCAAGGGCCAATAAGGGGCCCTATTTATAATTACTATAAACTACCTAACCTACGGTTAGAACCTCCTTTTTATACTTAATATAGTAATATAAATTTATAGTTAATTAACTTACTTCGTTAACCCACGGTTCGAACTAATTAACTACTATTTTTATAATAATAATACTAATACTAATTAATAATTAATTTTTATTATTATAAATTAATAAGGTATTTTATATACAAGAGACGACCTTTTTAAATAGAACGTAATAAGAGAATTATACTATTTAATTTTATAAAAAAATAAGTAATAAAATACGGAATTTTTATAATAGAATAAAGTAAAGGAATCGTGGCCCTTAACTACTTACGAAAGGCCGACGTTTATTATATTAAAATAACCCTTAATAATTAACGGAAATATTGAGGTAACTGAGCTACTATTATTAACCTTATATAATCTTTTTTTAGTTAATAATCCATGGTTATGAACTTTGTAAGAGGGAAAGTTGAAAAGTTAGAAAATCTAAAAAAAAAAAAAAAGTCTATTGAGATAGTGGGGGTATCCATTGATACTGTGTATTAATACTGTGTAATCGATATCGAGAACCGCCCGAGCAACTAGTAAAGGTAGAACATAAAATCAAATAATCTTTTTTTATTAATTAACTTACCCGCAGCTAGCTTGCGATTAGAAAATTAATTAATTAGTTAATTAATAAAAAGAACTATCTATACGATTACTTATTTAATTAATTAGTACTACGAACGAGTTTAAAAAGTATAATATAAAAAAATACTACGTAATTAAAAAAAAGGATCTTTAGGTATAGTATATTTAATAAGTATAATAAGAAGTATAAAAACTATAAAGCTAAGAGACTTATAGTATATAAAAGAACCCCCCTTATGAGGGTCTTATAGATATAACCTTAAGGACCTAAATAATCTCCTCGTAGCCTTCTTAACTACTCCCTAGATATTATTTAAAAATATAATATAGAGGACGGTATAATAAAAAAAGAGGAGATTTAAAAATTATAATAGCCGTAATTTATATATTATAAATACTAAAGGTTAGCCTAACGAGGAGGCTACTATTTTTAAGAAAATCCTCTCAAAGCCTCTTATTAAAATAGTAATTAATTAGAAAAAAAAAAAACTTTTTAGAAGATTACTAAGGAGCTCTTTTTATATTATTAGCCCCTAGTATAAGATTATTACTTTTAAAAAAGTAAGAAATAAACTACTAATTAATAATAATCTATTTAATAAATATATATACCTCTCGGGTTTTAATTTAAAAAGAAACGCTATATAATCGAGATGTTATTAAGCTACTTATATAGTGGTTTTTTTCCGGCTTTATAGGCACAAAAGATCGACCTTAACGGGATCACGCTTTTAAAAGAAATTATATAATATAGTATACTTTTTAACTATATAATACGCGCAATATATCCTAAGTACGCGCTTAACGTAATATAATAATTTTAATATAAAAACTACTATTTAATTTAGAATAAGTAAGCTACCCTCTTTAGTAATAGCGCCGGCTAAAAAGGTTAATAATAGAGGTCGGCCGTAATAGTTAGCTATAATAGTCGGCCGTAATAGTTAGGGGCGGCCTTTTTTAACTATAGAGGTTTTAAACTTTAATTCTAACGTAGAGGTTTTTAAAAAAAGGGCTAAATAGGCTAATATTTACTACTTTTCGTACTAGAGCTCGTAAAGATTTTTTTTATCCTTATTACTTTTAATATCGCCCAAAGCTACTCTTTATTTAAACTAAATAAATTTACTAAATAAACTTACTAAATAAACTTATTAAATAAACTTATTAATATATAAACTACTACCTCGACGAGAACTTACTCTCTTAGTATATAGTTAGTAATTAGTGGGCTAGAACTCTTTAAAAATACTTATTAATAAGTCTACCCCTCTCGGGCTAGGTACCCTCTTTAGCTAGCTCGACGCTATAGCTATCGTAGCTAACGTAAGTATATTTAAAAAGTAATAAAGTATTTTTTAATAGTACGGAATTTAGCTAAGTTATATTATAAGCGCCGTAAATAGCTAGGCTAGTATAAATACTAAGATCTAATATATTAATACTAGCCTAGTTATAATAGCTATAATAAGCGGGCTAGAGGTACGTAAGGTTAAGGTAATAAGTAAGTACCTTAAATAGCTCTTATAAGACCCCTTAGATAACGATAATACTTATATAAAAAAAGAGATAATAATAGACCTAGCTACTTATATAGGCTAGTACTAAGAGGTCCTATGCGCGTTAAAATAGGTAAAGCTCGCCCTATAAATAGCTAGAACTTAGGAGGATTGCGGCAAAAGGTTAGGAGTTAATAAAAGGGAGATAATAGTTAAGTTAGTTAACTACTATTTTAATTAGTAGTTAAGTATAGAACGTAATATACCTAGTTTTCCCTAATACGTAATATATAGTACGGCCCCGGCGGATTACTCCGTCAGGGGGATTAAGCTATTTATAGATTTATTTTTAACGTTAATTAATTAAGTAATTAAAAAAAGACTACTAAAATAGTATTTAACTAAGAAAATTAAAAATAAATAATAACGAGGCTCGGTATAAGAAGATAAAAAGAAGTAAGAAGTTCTTAAACTTTAATAAATTTAGTAAGTAATAATAGCGCGCTATTACTAGAGCTAGTAAATAGTTTTAAAACGACCTTATTAAGATTAAATATACTAACTATTATAAATAGGGATATAAGTTAGGGAATAATAAAGAGTAAGTTAGTTTATAGCTAAAAAAGAGGGATTTTTATACTATATAAAGAAATAAAAATTAAACTAGAATACTAAAAAAAGTGGGCGTATAGAAATTTTAATAATCTTAATAATAAGTAAATCGATATAGTATTAGTTTATTTTATAAAAATCTATATTTAAAAGGAGCTCGAGTAGTAACTTCTATTTTATAAAATTGCTAACGACCTAAGTAATTAAAGAAATAAGTAGTTTATAAGTATTAATTCGAACGTAATAAAGAGGGTTATTAAACTCTTTTATTATTAAGGTATTTTACCGGCCTAGGTAGTAAAATAAAGAGCTTATAAAACGCTCGTTATGATAATTATTATTAACAAATTTATATCCCAAGATTAGAATTAAGTTAACTAAGTAATATTAAAATATAACGAATTTAGTAAAAGGGTAAACTAACTAGAGTTTTTATTAAAAATAATAATAATAATATATTAGTACTTATTATAGTAAGGATTACGGAGACTATTTATAACGGGCGACTGCTAACGATTTTATTAATTTCGATTATTAGCTTAGTAACGTTATTAATACGCGGCCTACCCCCTATTAATTAGAAAAGGATAAGATTAATTACGTAAGGTTAATATAATTACTCTAACTTATAAAAAGTATATAAAAAGACTAATTTAATAATTATTATTATAAAATAATTTATTAACTTTATAAAGATTTTTTTTTAAAAAGAAATTATACTTAAAAAGGAAATACGAGGTTTTATAAAAAACCCTTATAATATTTTATAACTATTATAAAAAAGTTAGAATTTAAAAATAGTAATATTACTTAGTAATAAACGTCGTTTAAATCAATAAAGCTACGGATTATTATTATTAAGTAGTACGTACTATTAATCGGACTAATTTTTTAAGTATAGTTAACGTAATTCGAAGTCGGTTCAAAACTTAAAATAGGAATTTAGAGCTCTTATCTAAGCTAAGGGTACTATTATTCGGGTTTATAGCTAGGATAATAAAAGAAAAAATAAGGCTAGAGATTTTAAAAAAACTTATTAATTATATTAATAAGCTAGTAAAAACGTAGCTAAATAAAGGAATAAATAAGTAAAAAGTCGGATATTTTTATATTATTATATAAAAAGTCCTAGAGATAAGAGTAATTCTATATTAACTATTTAAGTATTATAAGACCCTCTACTTAAGGCTAAGGTTTAGTTTTAATATTAAAGCTAGGATACTTTACTAAACGTATTTATAATCTTATAACGGCCCTTATTAATAATATTAAGTTAACTATACGTATAGAGGTAAGGGAAAAGATATTAAGTATAGTAATTATTAAGCTAGAAAAATAGACTCCTTAGCTAGTTATTAATTAGATCTAAGATAAAAGTAATAAAAAGGGAAGTATTTTATATATTAAAAAGGACGGCTATTAGTTAAGTAATTACTTTAGAAAAGAACGTATTAATTCGTATAAGTAATATAAAAAGTCGAGAGTAATAAATAATAAAACTAGCCCTTATTAATTTAACTAATTCTTCGTTATATATAAGAGTAGGTCTAGGGGTATAAAACTTAATAGAGGTATAATTAATAACTTAGAGGATCTATATATAATAAAAAACTTAGAAAATAAAAAAGATCTTACTTTTTATATTAATAAATTAGATTTTAATAAAATTAATAAAATTAACTATTTTTTTTTACCCTATTAGTCTTTAGAAAATATACGAGGCTAAATAAATAAAAAATAATAAAAGCTCTTAATAAGTAGGTTTTTATATAGTGGTTTTTTTCCGGCTTTATAGGCACAAAAGATTGACCTTAACAGGATCACGCTTTTAAAAAAAATCACACGATATAGTATACTTTTTAACTATATAATACGCGTAATATATTCTAAGTACGTACTTAACGTAATATAATAATTTCGATACGAAAACTACTATTTAATTTGGGATAAGTAAGCTGCCCTCTTTAGTAATAGCGCCGGTTAAAAAGGTTAATAATAGAGGTTAGCCGTAATAGTTAGCTATAATAGTCGGCCGTAATAGTTAGAAGTAGCCCTTAACCATAGAGGTTCTGAACTTTAATAGCAACGTAGAGGTTTTTAAAAAAAGGGCTAAAAGGGCTAATATTTAGCTACTTTTTTACTATACTAAAGCTCGTAAAGATTCTTTTTATTCTTATCGCTTCTAATATTACCTAAAGCTCTATTTAAAGTAAATAAATCTACTAAATAAGCCTATTAAATAAACCTATTAAACGCACTTATTAATATATAAACTACTACCTAAATAACTAGTTATATAACTAGTTAAGAGATTAGCTAGTTAAAATATTACCTCGTTAAGAACCTACTCTAAAGATGCCCCTCGATAGGTCCCCCCCTCTAGGGCTCAATAGATTCTTAGGCCCCCTCGACGCCCTAGCTATCGTAGCTAACGTAAGTATACCTAAGGAGTAGCGTAATACTTTTTAATAGTACGAATACTATAAATAGCTAGGCTAGTACAGACGTTAAGATCTAGTATATTAACGCTAACTTAGAAATTATATTTTATAAAACTAGAAATCCCTCTAATATAAGCTATATTATAAACGTAAAGGAATATATAAGGGGTCCCCTAATCCTTAATAAGAAGGAGTATATTATATGGGATCTAGCTACTTACGTAGGCTAGTACTAAGAGGTTTTATATATATTAAAATAGGTATAGCTCGCCCTTTAAATAGGTAGTAAAAGGTTAGGAGTTTTAATTAATAGTTAGGTATAGAGCGTAATATACCTAATTTTCCTTAATACGTAATACATAGTACGGCCCCAGCGGATTGCTCTGTCGGGGGGAAGTAGGTTTTTATATATTAATAATAAGGGAAGATCCTTTAGATAATAAATATAAACAAATAAACGAATCTAATAGTACTAAATTCTATTTTCTTAATATCTAAAGAAAAATTAGTACCTCTCTTAATACTTAAAAAGAAATATAGGTCAAGTAATTTTAAAAGTATTTAGAAGGGTCTTTCTTATATTACTTAAATTACTTAAATACTAAGCTCGTATAAGTATTTTATATTAGCGAACGATACGGCTTAGATATTTTTTAAGAAATTATTTTAAATATAGAAGTATATAATAATTAACTAGAGGTAAGGGGTAATTCTATATATTTTAAAAAATATCTTTAGTTATATTAAATACGTTAATAATAAGTATTATAAAAATTAGCTTTGGCCTAGGTAAAAAGATATACGCTCTAAGTATAATAAAAATTAAAATACGTTTAACTATAATAGTTTTTTATATTTTATTTATTAATGTACTATTTTTATTATACTTAAGGGATATAAACTAGTTAAGTATCGTATTTAATAATATAAAGAATAGACTATTTAGTAAAAAGTACTTTAAGATTACTAAGTAATAATAGGGGTATACGTTTATAAAGCTCGAATTAGATATTAAATTTATTAACTATTTTATAAAAAGTAAGCTTAAGTAATTATATAAGTACTTTAATTACCTATTAGTTATAAAGCTATATAACCTCTTTAAATAATTAGAGAATAATATAGAAATAAGAGCTTTAAAATACTTAACGAGGATATATTATTAATACTAAATAAACGCCTAGAGCCCGTATAAATTTAAGTTTAAATTATATAACGAGCTTAATTTTAACTAAGAGATCGTTATTAATATTTTTTATTTAAATAATTACTTAGTATTATATATTATTAACGAGGCTATATTATTCTAAAGAGGGTAATTCCTTAGGGATCTACTTATTAAAACTATTTAGTTAATACTTAAGAGAGCGTAGATCGATATATACTAAGGACCGTTAAATAGGATTAGGATTAATATAGGGACTAGTTTTAAGTTTATAGAATTTAAGAATAATATTATTACGTATAATATATATTTAAAAATTGTATTTATTAAGGCTTATTATAGTATTAATAAGGTAAAAAAAGCTTATTAATAATTAAAAAGAGCGTTTAAAATTATTTATCAAGAGTACTCTAATATTATAAATAAAGAGTATTTTTAAATAGTATTTAAGTACTATAACGATACTATAGGCCTAAAGGGGCTAGTTCTAACGCTTTTCGTATTTAGAGTATACCTAAGGACGATAATAGCCTCGCTATTATTATTAAATATAACCTAGCGAGCTTAGGTAATTAATAAAGTAATAAAAGTATTTCGTAAAATAAATACGAAGAGGTAGGTTAATAAAGTAATAGCCGCTCGTAATAAGCTAAATATAAGCCCTAACTTCGATATACTATTAAATTCGGACGTTAGGATTTAAAAAGAAATTACTAAATAATAGTTAGGTTTATGTAAATTAATCTTAGTTAACGAACGTTTATATATTTTTATTATAAATAGAGATTAACTACTTAAAATATTAATTATAATAATATAATCGTACTATACTAATTTTAATAAAGAAATATTAGTTTAATAAAAAAGAAAAGAACTAGGGGAATCCCCTTAGCAGCCTAAGGAGGAGTAGGAAATTATTTCTAATAAAATTATTATAATAGAATAAATAAACGATAATAATAAAAAAGAGATAACCCCTATATTACTAAAACGTATAAAAAGACCTAGGTAGAGGGTACTACTACGGTACTTCGTTATTAATAATAAAGTAAGGAATATATTCTATATAATAAAAAAAAGGCCAATTACGTACTTATAACCTAATTATAAAAAGATAGTATAATTATAATAACTAAGAGACTTTTTGAGGGATTAGACTTAATAAAAGTAAAAACGCTTTACGATCGAGAGGTTTATTAATTTATTTTGTATAATCTAGTTAAATACGTAAATTTACGTATTTTTAAATTGCGTATAGTTTAAAAAATAAAAGAGAAAGGTACCTTATAGCCGTATAAAAGATCGAAGTACGTTATATAAAAATACGGTAATATTAAAAAAGCGACGCTACTTACTTAGTTATTTATAGTTTAATATTATAACTAGCGCTTTATAATAGTACTAATAGTATTATTATAGTAAAAAGGGTACTAAATCTAGAGTTATAATATTACGTAAGCGTATACCTAGTTAGTAACTAGGCTTATAAAAAAGATCCTCGCCTACTTTTTAAAAGAAATAATTAATAAATACTTAAAAAGTACGATTATCGAAGTACTTAAGCCGTTATATAGCCTTGCCGAGTTTAGTACTTATTAATAAATAATATACTACGATTTTTATATTAATTAATTATTAATAATTATGTTAATTTACGATCCTTATTTTTTAATTTTAATATATATAAACGACCTCTTTAGTATTATAAAAATATAAATAAATAATACCCTAGGTTTATTAAATATTAAGTTTATAAAAAAAGAGGATAAAGAGCTTTATAAAGCTAAATTTATAACTAAACTAAAGGAGATCCTTATACTAGAGTCCTTATTAGTATTTAATAAAGGGATTTTAATAATTAAAGGGGATAATATAGTATTTTAATAAAAAGGGTAAAGTAAGAAAATTACCCTCGTTGATTTAAAATCTCTTAATTATAAAAAGTAATATAGGGCTAAGTTTATTTAAAGGGCTTATATTATAAGTATTTATTAACTTAAGGTTATTTTTAATTATATTAAAGCTACATAGGTTATAGAGCTTATAAAAAAAACGATTTTAATACTCTTAATTAATAATTATAATAATAATAAGAGAACTAAAACCGAGGTCTTATTTACTAACTTATTAAGCTTATTTTAATAAGGCTCTAGGTGTTTATTAACGGATTATTCGTAAATAATAACGACTTAACCTTATAATTAAAATATATTATTATCCTCGCTAATAAGAACCTCGATAAGAAAGAATTTACGATCTATAGTAATATTATTTACTATTTATTAATAAAAAGTAAATAAGTAACTCGTAATATACTCGTATTTAAAATTTATAGTATAGTTAACAGCGTTAACTTTACTTACGTAATTTTAACTATACTTAAAAAGATTATAAATTAACTTAACTTTTTTACGATTTTTACGATCGTTTATACTAATTCGTATTTATTATATAAATACTTTATTAAGCTAAGTACTATAAAAAAAAGTTTATAATAAATATTATAGCCCTTAAGTAGTTATATAAATAATAAGAGATCCTTTAGATTTATTAGATTAATAATAATAATAACCTCGCTAACATTTTTATATAGTAGCTTTTTTCCGGCTTTATAGGCACAAAAGATCGACCTTAACGGGATTACGCTTTTAAAAGAAATTATATAATACAGTATACTTTTTAATTATATAATACGCGTAATATGCCCTAAGTACGCGCTTAACGTAATATAGTGATTTTAATACGAAAACCGCTATATAATTTGGGATAAGTAAGCTGCCCTTTACGTAGCGGTACTAGCTAAAAAGGTTAATAATAAAAGTTAATTATAAAGGTTAGAGGCGGCCCTTAACTATAGAAGTTCTAAACTTTAATAGCGACGTAGAGGTTTCTAAAAAAAGGGCTAAAAGGGCTAATATCTAGCTACTCTTTGTACTAGAGCTCGTAAAGATTCTTTCTATCCTTATTACTTTTAATATTACCCAAAGCTCTATTTAAACTAAATAAATTTACTAAATAAACCTATTAAATAAACCTATTAAATAAACCTATTAAATAAACCTATTAAACAAACCTATTAAATAAACCTATTAATATACAAACTACTACTCGTTAAGAACCTACTCTGCTAAAGATGCCCCTCGACAGGTCCCCCCCTCTGGGGCTCGACAGATTCTTCTAATAAACTCTGGTAGGCCCCCTCGACGCCCTGGCTATCGTAGCTAACGTGGGCACGCCTAAGGAGTAGCATAGTGCCTTCTGGCAGTACGGAATCCGGCTAGGTAATAGTACGAATGCTATAAATAGCCGGGCCGGTACGGACGTTAAGATCTAGTATATTAATACTAATTTAAAAATTATACTCTATAAAGCTAGAAATCCCTTTAATATAAGCTATATTATAAATATAAGGGAATATATAAGGGGTCCTCTAACCCTTAATAAAAAGGAGTATATAATATAAAATCTAGTTACTTATATAAGCTAGTATTAAGAGGTCTTATATACGTTAGAGTAGGTATAGCTCGCCCTCTAGATAAGTAGCGGAAGGTCGGGAGCTATTTTAATTAGTAGTTAGGTATAGAGCGTAATATACTTAGTTTTCTTTAATACGTAATACACAGTACGGCCCCGGCGGATTGCTCCGTCGGGGGGCTAATATTTTTATAAAAGTAGTACTTAATAAAAAATTAAAATAATTCGTTAGTAAAAGAAGGGTAATAGTATAAATAAAAGGATAAGTTATATAAAAACATAAAAAAAAGGGGTAAAAAAAAGACGACTTAGTAAACGGGCCCGAGGTTAAATTAAACCTCTAATTACGGTAATAATAGTAGTAATAATAATAGTTAAATTAGTAAAAAAAAAAAAAAGAAAGTTAGTATTAAATTAAAAATTTAATTCGACCTTAGTATATAGCCGAGGCTACGTAAGGGCTAATAAGGGGCCCTATTTATAATTACTATAAACTACCTAACTTATAATTAGAACCTCCTTTTTATACCTAATATAATAATATAGATTTATAGTTAATTAACCTACTTCGTTAACCCACGGTTCGAACTAATCGACTACTATCCCTGTGATGGTGATACCAACAATGTTATCGGTCTGGATCTCATGTTCGGGCGCCACAGACTCCACAGGTGTGAAAACTTGTGGCTTTTCGTTCTTACAAAGATATTCTGCTTCTCTCCAGCCCTATGACGGAGTGATAGTACGGGTGCGATGAAATCGGGTAGTCGTGGAGCGAAATTTAGATGCCCTTGTTTAAATCGTCTGCCGCTTGGCAAGATGACGATGATACACTTTCGATCTACACAAGTCAGATCGAGCTTTGTGGCAGAGCTGAATAATTGAAATACCCTTCGGATTGCGGAATGTTTAGCGACATTTTGAGGTGCCTGACGTTGAGCTTGAAGAGGTCATGGAAACCGAAGTACTGTTAGCTACCTAGGTAAGCATGGAGAGGTATGCGGAGAAGTTATGATAGTCTTGCGCTGTCACAAATTGGGGTGAAAGGGGTAGTGTTCTGTCTGAGATGCACCCTTAAAAGTTGTCTATGGCTTGAGGGCATCGACCGGTAAGCTCTGTGCCTCGATATTTCTGTGGGTGCCCAAGTTTTTAGTGACGAAGTGCTCAGATATTCAGTATACTCCTGTTTCTGTTGGTGACCTGCAGGCAACCATTTTCAAGTCGCCTCGCCAAGCTCGGTTTCTTTCCCTTCCTGTCGGCGCATTCGCTGGTGCTCTACACCTGGCGGTGAGGCGTATCGTCTGAAAGATCCAACTCCGGAGTCCAAAGTGATTCGCATAGGCAAAAGCGCCAAGCGCCAGCCAGCATGAGCCTGGTTCGTAATTACTGGCCGAATCTGCAAGCGGAACATGAAGTTGAGTCTGCTCAGTCCTGGCTGTCAACCTGTCAAGCAACACAGCCACCCGGCTTAACAAGCCAGAGTGTAGGTAAGTAGACCGCAAGAATATCAATATATCACGTATAACTCGCACAGCACGCACAAGACATGCTTGAACAACGCTGAATTTAAAGAAGTTGTTTTTACACTTGATGTTAAATAAAATTAGACGTTCTTCACCTTAGTAAGGGAAAACTGTGCCTGACAAGTGCCAAGTAAATCGCTCGCTATGTCGCCGAAGGCTGTCGAAATGCGGTTGGGATTCGTGTCGGGTCATTTGTGATTCTCGAACCTCCTATTCTCCGAGCCTATGGGTTTTCCGCCGGAAATTGGTCCAAGATCGGATAGTACGCCCGATCTGCTCGTTGTAGCCATACGTGACAGCGTGTACTAAGCCAATATACTGTGAAGACGCTAGCAGGCCAATGAGCCAGTTTGGCGAAGTGCCGCCCTGTATCTCAATCAATCGATTCACAATCCCAGGTGTCCAGAGAATGAGATAGCCGATCGGGTAACCGTTCAATAACAGCATACGCCGCAGGTTTGGTGGTGGTGGGAGCTTTGGCGGGTCGGTACACACGTCCGGTTCTCCCAACCCTGCGGTATGATCTCCTCCAATAGCTGCGTTGTGTGATGACGCAAAGTTCAGGTCGTCGGTCTGATCGTTTCGGTCGTTGATCGGTGCTGTTGATGACGAATCGCTAGCCAAGCCTCGATTGTCCTCCTGGTCGTGTGAAACGGTAAACGACGTCGTCTTCATGATATACTGCTCCGTGGGAGGCTTCTGATCTTCGCCGGATGATGGTATAGTTTGTGTGCGGCGGCTCCTGCCTGTGGTGACAGCTTCGATGGAATTTTCCGAAAACCGGAAGCGGCCGAATAATCGTCTCAGTTTGATGTAAATGGCTGTATAGATGCCGACTGTCAAGAAGAATATCAAGAGGCGCCACCCAAAGGATAATGCCCAACGGTAGACGGGATACTTCTTCTGAATCCAGCACCAATTCCCACCTACTGGGCCATATATATGTAATCCAAGGGCAGTAAAGCCTAGTTCGAGGGTCAAAATGCGCAATATTCTGAACATGGAGCAGTGAATGACCTACTAGTGATAATGCCCGGTATCCATGCACAGAGACATACAACAAGGATTCGTCGTAGTGAAGAATCTTGCAGCAGATGATTTTTGTTTACAGTGAGAAGGACCGTTATCGAGATGAACAAGATATTGAAATCCGTCGTTTGAACTGTAAGCTGGCCCATCCACGCATTCATGGTACATCCTCCGGCAGGAAGTGCTTGGTCAAGAGGGCCATCCCTCAGTAATATGATACCAGTTACAGTATTGTTCACCATGTCGACAAAGTCTAAAGACATACTGTTAGATACAACTTGATCCATTGCTTCTTGTTGTTCAACATACCGGATAGTAGAAGATTAACAATGAGCGCATGGCGGACATGCCGGCGTCTCGGAGGAGAAATAAAATGCAAAATTAGGACGGCAAACGTAAAAAGGGCAGACAAGACAGATCCGATGAAGGTAGGTATTGCGACTGCCAAGTCCACATTTGCTGAAGCCATGTCGCAGCAAAATCAACTGGACAATGGGATTTGTGAACGTTCGGTAGTTTTAGGTAATGATACCAGGCCCGAAAGCCGTTGGCGACGTGGAGGATTCCAGTCCTGATTAGTTGAAAACAAATGTTAAACAAAAATCTACAAATATGAGCTGAAAGAGCAACTAACGCTTGTGCAAGAATTCGAGATTTGTGACATGGCTTTGCTAAGACTGTCTCATTCTGCACGAGTACACGTCTCTAGCTCTTGGTATGTGCCTCGATCTGCGAGTATTATTCGACAGAAGGAAGACTTCTGGCTTATAATACTGGCGAAATAATAGCTGCCGATTCGTTAGCATTGATCAAGCACAACGTTGGATGAGCGCAATCAATCTCTACCTAATCTCGGTCGCTGCATCACCATACCGTTTCACCGTTCACATTAGATTCGATGTGGGAGGTATGCGCATTTTGGGCGTTCTCGTATTGTGGCTTAGTGCCCGTTGCTCATGGGGCGACAGTCCGTTAAAAGATAACGCGCCCACCGGGTAAGGGATAGAAAGAAGAAAAGATAGCGCGTGAGTAGAACCAGTGAGGAATTGATATGGCAGCGTCAGATGGCCGTCAGATGAAAGGAAAACGCCACTAGTTCATCTCCCCTGTATGTGTCCATTGGCTATCTCCCAGACAATGTCCCCCTCAGTCAATCAAAATGCACAATGCTATCAGTATGTCGCAATGCCCAATGCTCTTTCGTGGCCTCGGGGATTTAGCGTCTAATAAGCTTTGGGATCCCCTGCCATTTTCTGTAGATCCGAGGCCTGGTTGCGAGGCAAGATGGAAGTCCCCTGCGTGGCGTTGCAATGCTTGATGGATGCTGCGCTGCTGATGCAAAGCCACTCCTTCCGGTGGACTGGTGTCTGAGACACCCGAAACAGGGGCGCACTCTATTGACCGTTTAGATCCATGCCGGTACTCACAGCTCATGTCTGCCAGCCTCTGTGTACTACCGTACCGTGCGTCCTACGTTGGTGTGGGTGGCTAATCGCGCTTCAAGGGGGTTCACGGCAATACGGAACCCGCGAGTCAGTCATGATGGAACGAATCCTTGATTCCTTCCCACATAGGCTCGCTCTCGCATGATAACGCTGGCGAGTACCGAGAACACGGCGCCCATGCGTCCACGGTTAGTGTCGTTTCTAATCCTTAGCCGTATCAGCTCTTCGCAAAAGAGCTGCCTTTAACGAACCATACGTTGAATGCACGTTGCTCAAGGATCCGGCCGCGGGGGACGGCCCGGACCCGAAATTCAGTGTTGTGTTGTCGACGGGTCCGTGGAAGCTGAAGCGCGGTGCCATGATTAGAACACAGTCATCGCTATTCCATATAAGAGATGCTTTTCAGAGATTCTGAAGGCGGTGCCGGTCAGTTTGCCATCTGGCATGTGTGGCTGGGGTTCTGCTATGATGGCTTCCAAGCATGCAACACTTCGACATAAATCATTGCCAATTCAAATAATCCTATAACCAATAGTGAACGACGGATGATACGGTTTTTGGATAGTTGAGGTTATCACGATAGGAACTTTCTTTTGCCATAAGAATGATAATCAATTGTCAAAAAATAAGGAATATCTCCGTGCTTTAGTTATTCTGTAGTCTGACGCCGAAATATGGGGCTACGGCCAGCCCATGTTCCACATCCAGCACGTGGATGGAAGTTTAAGAGCATCTGCAACACCTCAACAGTCCCCGCAAAGTTGTAGTCAGCGACTCGGAAGCTCTGGCTGGCTAACTGGCAGTGGACTATCCGTACTTCAGTTTCGGTCTGAAGTCAGATGAAAGAACATAAGAAGTTAGGTAAGCAATTGGTATGGCCGCCAGCCTTGCTTGATTGCTGCAATTTTCTCTCTGAACACAGGGTCCCGATCCTCATCGGACATGCTTCTAATTAATAGCTTATGTGAGTATTCGCGCCGCTTGCTGTTGCGCCTCGAGGATGTCCGCTGGCTTTACGCCTTTGTTCGACAGCAATCTGACGGGACTGGGTCAGAAGGGCGCGGGTGCTCACTGGCCAGTCGAAGCCCGCCCCCACAATCCCCAGAGTGCCTGGTTGATTATATAAGGTTAGTATGAGGGAATACTGGGCTTGACAACGATGCCAATGACGCATACTTTTATACCCGATAGACGATCCCTAATAGCATTCGACAAGTGAGTTAGGGTGACTTAGACTACTTTACTTATGTCATACTTCACCACATTGATACTAATTCTCAGTCAAAGGAACTGAGCAATATCGCAACTCAACATGACTGCGATATCCGCTCCCCCACCTGTTCACTCAGCCCTAGATGCCATCGGCAACACACCATGCGTACGACTGCGTAGTGTTGTACCGGAAGGTAGCGCCGACGTGTACTTGAAGCTTGAGTCTCTCAACCCCACGGGCTCCTACAAAGATCGCCTGGCCAGAGCCATAGTTGAAGAGGCAGAGCGCCGAGGAGACTTGAAGCCAGGCTCGACTATAGTCGAAGCCACCGGCGGTAGTACGGGGTCTTCTCTGGCCTTTGTATGCACCTTGAAGGGGTACGGGTTCCATGCCGTCTGCTCGGATGTCTTCGCCAAAGAGAAATTGCGCACGATGGCTGCTTTCGGGGCTTTTGTCGATATCGTCCACAGTCCCACCGGAAAGATTACGCCAGATTTGTTTCCGTCTATGGTCAAGAAGGCGAAGACAATCGTCGAAGAAAACGAGGGGTACTACGCCGCAGACCAGTTCAAGAACAAGGACTGTATGGCGGGTTACAAGACTCTTGGAGACGAATTGGCCCAGCAGTTTCCGCAAGGAATTGATGCCTTCTGCGGTGCCATTGGCGGCGCTGGCATGGTGATGGGAGTTGCAAAGGTGCTTAAAGGTGTGCGTGCCGATACAAAGATTATCACGCTTGAGCCTGCATCATCGCCTGTTGTTGCCAAGGGACACGGAGGTGTCCATGGAATTGAAGGTATCAGCCCCGGATTTGTTCCCCCATTGCTTGACGACACCTTATACGACGAAGCACGAGCGTATCCGGAGGATGAGGCGCGGGCCATGTGCCGTAGACTCGCAAAGGAAGAGGGACTTTTGACGGGAACTTCAACAGGACTTAATGTTGTTGGAGCTCTATCCTTGGCTAAGGAACTTGGCCCTGGCAAAGTGGTTGTCACGGTGGCTTGTGATACGGGTCTTAAGTACACGAGCGGCACTCTGTATGAATAGTTCCACTGCAGAGTTGAAAGACGCAACTCAATGAGATGGAAAGTCAACTCTACAGCATCCTTGCTTGAGGCATTCTGGTTGGTGTTCAAAGTGCATGTTATGTTGTCCATTAGTTTGAACGGCATTATCAATCAGCTGGCTATTGCAATGTCTAATTCCTTAAAGGAAACGGCTCTAAGCGCATTGTTGAAATTGAAATATCATGTGTTGTTGAGATTACAAGTCCTCAATCTTTCATGATATTCCCCACGCGCACGTCATGGGTTGACTCATCATCTTTCAGCTTTGCATGTGATCGACAGTCAACCCATACCTGAGAAACATACTTAGAAGTGTGCTCTGTTCATTGGAAGATCATCGGGCTCGCTTTCCCCCGCCCAACAATGCCAGCTCGACCGACGCGCTTTTGAAGTAAAAACGTTCAAGGTGGAAGGTAGGAGGAGGCTCCTATTTTAAATGCAACCATTGCTCAGATCCCAAGCCCAATCCTGGCCTCAGAACTGTCACAAGAAACACCTCAATGGTCACTCGTTGATGAGCAGATTTCTAAGATTGGCGCGAAACCCCCGCTTTTAGCGTGCCGTAGCTTGATCCCTGAATGCCAATAATGCCCGCAATGTTTCGATGGGTCTTGGTTCGTCACTGCGGGAGTCGTTCCCACAACCATCTTGAAGCCAGCAAATGTATTCAACGGTCAGCTTGTAGGAACAGCACCACTGCCTTCTAATGACCATTATAGGTTGAGCTTACGGCTCAGTGAACGTTGCAGAAGATGGAGATTCTCCAGAAGCTTCCAAGCTTGCAGTGGGAATACAACATTTTGCCAAGGGACTCGGGAATATACTCGCGCGTTCCGCGGAGAGTTTTGTTGGGGATGCTGAGAAGCAGACTGGAGGTCAACGCTTCGCGCGTAACGCTCTACTCGCTGTAGCTACACCCGGCGGGGGATAACGCGCCCTATCGTATCGTTTCTTTTCGAGATGACCTCTTCCCTGTGCCCCCTTCGCTCCCCTAAGTCCCCTCTCAACCTCTCCACCCAGGCTTTCCACCAATCCAAGAATCCTGGGGTCGCATCCGGTTAGCCGAGAGCTGCGGGAAGCTTTGCCAATGCAGCAGTGTTAACCCACCGGCTCTTGGCCCTGAAGTTGACTCAGATATGCGCACATAGGCGTGTCTAACCGCCGGTTATGGCTTATGGCGCTGCTGAAGCAGCTTCAGGCCGGACCGTGTTGGACAGGGGAGCTATTATTGCTCGACCGATTCCCGAGGTGGTGAGGCGGGAACCCTGAAGCTTCAAAACCCCTCACCCCTCATTCTTTCGTGTGCTGAAGCTGTCTGACAGCTTGCCTTGTCGTTATTCAAGATCTATTGTTCGTTCAACCTAGGGACTGACGAATACCTGCTGTCCGCTGGCAACTGGATCCTAAGCTTACATTCGAGGCGTTGAGAAAGTCAATTGGTGACTCCAGCCTGCAGACTAACATCCCTTGCCGAGCGCCAAAATCCGCCTTCATCACCAAGGTACCTTCGGACCAGACATCTCAAATCAACAAATATGAAAGCCAACGCAATGACTGTTGCCAGGACCGCTGCCTTGCGAGGCCTTGGACGAACGTCTCTCTCTTCACAATTCACCCATAAGCAGCTCCCGGTTGTATCCCGAGCATGCATGTCCTCCGTCGTGGAAGCTGTCGGCGTGGCACCCGCTCCCCCGCCTCCAACACCGGTCAACGATGCCGAGCTGAAGGCCGCACAGCGTGCCATTGAGGCCAAGAAGATTCTGCAAAAGGCCGCCAGCGCAACCACTGTTAGACATGACTGGACAAGAGAGGAGATCTCTGCCATCTACTACCAACCCCTGATGGAGTTGGCTTTCCAAGCTGTACGTTTCTCGAGACCACCATCGTCATCTCGTGAATTACTAACGAAATATCATTCACCAGGGTTCCATCCACCGCCGCTTCCACAACCCTTCCGAAGTCCAGCTCTGCACGCTCATGAACATCAAGACTGGCGGCTGCACCGAGGACTGCTCCTACTGCGCCCAGTCAACCCGATACCAAGATGGCACCGGCCTCAAGGCTAAGAAGGTCGAGAGCGTCGAGTCTGTCCTCGCCGCGGCCCGCACCGCAAAGGAGAATGGTAGCACGCGCTTTTGCATGGGCGCCGCATGGCGCGATATGCGCGGCCGCAAGAACAGCTTAAAGAACATCAAGGCCATGGTCACGGGTGTGAGGGCAATGGATATGGAGGTCTGCGTCACCCTCGGCATGATTGACTCGGAACAGGCCAAGGAGCTCAAGGAGGCCGGACTGACTGCCTACAACCACAACGTCGACACCAGCCGCGAGTTCTACCCGTCCGTCATCTCGACTCGCAGCTACGACGAGCGCCTCAAGACCCTGAGCCACGTCCGCGACGCCGGTATCAACGTGTGTTCGGGTGGCATTCTCGGACTCGGAGAGTCATCCGACGACCGCGTTGGTCTGCTGCACACCGTCTCCACGCTGCCTTCCCACCCCGAGAGTTTCCCCGTCAACGCTCTCGTGCCGATCAAGGGTACGCCGCTGGGTGACCGCACGCCCATCCAGTTCTCGAGCATGCTGCGGACCATTGCGACCGCCCGCCTTCTTATGCCGGCGACCATTATCCGTATTGCTGCCGGAAGGAAGACCATGTCGGAGGAGAAGCAGGCCATGTGCTTCATGGCTGGAGCCAACGCTATCTTCACAGGCGAAAAGATGTTGACGACGGACTGCAACAGCTGGGACGAGGATAATGCCATGTTTGGCCGCTGGGGTCTGACACCGATGAAGAGCCACCACAAGTCGCCGGCTCCGATGGCCGAGATTGAGATCTGACGATAAAAGCAACAAGAATAAAGAATTTACACCATCATGGACTTGATGTGGGGGATTTTGAAACCCGTTCCTCAGGACTCAAGGACCTTTGACGAGATGTCCATACTCTCTAGCTAATTGCTCCATGACTCATTACCCCCTTTCCGTCGTTCGACTCAAAAGCTTCCGTATGCGCGTTCTTCCCACCTAGAACTCGGTCTTGAAGAGTTTCATTTGCCTGATGACCTGACCGTATCTGTAGAACACTAAAGGGATTGGAATCATGATGAAAGCAATGAAGCCGAGGAGTGAGTTTCCCCATCCGAACCCAAGGCTCTGATACAACCGGTCACCAGCCAGGGGCAAGAATGCGCCCAACAATGACCTGGTGATTGTGCTGGCTGCCATGGCTGATGCAGCGTATGTCGTAAATGCGTCAACCAGATAAGTCGAGATCGACATCTTCAAGATACACACGTCAGTACCGATGACACAGTTGCATAGGTAGGTGCGGGCTCTTACCAGGACTATAACAATCCCGCATCCTAGGATGGCTGTTCCTATGATAGGTAGCATCCATTGAAGCTGTTTATCTGCAGTCCAACCATACCAAAACAGTCCTATGGGGACTAGGATAGCACCCATAAGCATGGGCGGCAGTCGATATTCCGGCTGAAACTGCCCGCCATTTGTGAGTGACAACTTCAGCACAAGCCTGTCTGACACTAGACCAGAGAATAGAAGTCCGATCACTGAGCCTACACCGATGCCGATGTACGCCAACCCCGCTGACCCTTGAGAGAATCCGTACTGCTGCTTGAAAACCTGGGGGAAGGTTGTGAAGAGCAGGTAGAGGTAGCCGTAGAGGATGGCCATATAAACTGAAAGGCAGAAGACAATGGGCGAGAGAAACATCATCTTCGCCGGTCGAAGAATGGAGAACATGAAGAGGTCTTTTGGCTTACGGTGGGTTGCTAGAACAGATTCGAGGTGTGGGTTTCTGGTCTGCAGGCGAAGTCGTCGTGCCTTTCGTTCCAGAAGGGTCAGGGCGTATGATTCGGGCATGCAGAATGCTGTGCCGAGGGCAGCTACTCCAGCCTTCAAAGTCACGTTAGCTGCGATTCAAGAACACAAAGCGGCTATACCTAAAGTATCAACTCACAGCAACAGACACCACTCGAAAAGACCATCGCCAGCCTATCGTTTCTGATAAATAGCCTCCTGCAATGGGCCCAATGGTTGGGCCCACCATCGGCCCAAGAGTCCAGACCATCATGGCAAGTCCTCTCTTTTCTCTCGGAACTGTGTCTGCCAGCGACGCAGCCCCAAGAGTCAACGGGGTAGATCCGCCTATGCCAGCAAAGATGCGAAACGCAATCATGCTACCCGAGTTGGGTGCCACGGAGCATGCAACGTTGAAAATGAGAAATAGGAGACTACCAGCGTTGTATAGAACATAACGACCGTACATCTCTGAAAGCGGTGCGATGAATAACGGGCCACAGCAGTAGCCGATCAGAAATCCTGATATCATGAACGCCCCAACGTATGTGTCTGTGACGTTGAAATCTGACTTGATGGAAGCAATTCCCGGTGCCGCGATCGATGATGCTAGGGGGCTGCAATAACAATTTGTGTCAGTATTGATGCAGTCTTGTTGTGTGATTCTGCCTTCTTAGGTTGAAAAATGAGCCATACCTGAGTGTTGAGATGTACCCAAGCGTCGTGATGAATAGAGCCTTCTTGCACTTTGACCAGTTCATCGGATTTTCTGGATCGTCTGGTCCATCCCAGTCAACCAAGTAAGAATTCACCATTGCAGTATCGCTGTCGTCTATGGCGTCACTGTGAACCATGATGGTGCCCTGTCCGGGCGGAATCATCTGTTCGCCCATAGTTGCTTTCTTAGACTCATGTGTATCAGACTCACGAACGAATGGGGGAACCTATCCGATTTTCGAAAGAATCGAGATACGACCTGATCTCCCTAGCTGACTTAACATGACGTTACGAATTTGGCTGACGGCGTTCTCGGCTCGTCCTTGAGGCCTGGTTGTGCCGAAGCACATCGTCGGAGTCTCGGACCTTTTAAAGATTTCCGGAGTGACGCCGGCTCTGGAGTGAAGAGCTCGGTTGTGGTGATGTCCGTTCGCCGAATCCCACCCCTTAAGCACATACGCTTCTTTGATTGCGGGGATAATTCAAGTGCCGTATTCCCCATACTGAGACTCCAATCGGATGATGGATGTTGGAAACTGGTGACTAGTTGTCCGTGCCGTTGCCGCTGTGGATACTAGCGGAACGTTATACCAAGTATAAAATGACTGTCTTGAAAGTCGAGCGGAAGATGCTGGCCATCTTTGATATCAGGCACATTATTGTTCATTATCCAAACCTAAATCACCTTATCCCAACTTCAAAGGTGTCACCATGTCGATCAAGCTTGAGAAGGTCCCTCCCCACCGTTTGTCGGAGCTATGCGATCCTACATCTTTGAAACTTAAGAAGCTGCTGAATCGAAATCACAATGAGCACGCCATTCTTCGCGACCCTCGACTAATCCTACACAACCATATGCCGCATGTGAGTATTCCTCGTGCGTGATGCTCGGCCACTATTCACTCATGTCTCGGTACTTAATCATTGGGACGGAGGCTTATACAACCACGTCACATATGACAGGCTCTTGGATCGTCTTATCTTCTAGGCGCGACAGACTCCCAGTTACAGCATATTTTCGACGTCGAATACCCTCATCTAGTCGAATCTGACGACAAACGAATCACGCATGAAGAGGTCACCACATTCAACTGGAGGAAGTTTCTTGGGCAGAAGCCATACACTGCGGCCTATGCCATATTCTTTGACGGTGAAGTTGCGAAATACGGCGGCGACTGGAAAAAGGTTGTAGAAGACTATGTCTGGGCTGGACCTGAACCGATTATCAACGGATTCTCCGGAGGGCGTAAGTCTTCCGTTCTCTAGGCTGTGTCTCATCACGCCCGGTGATACATCTGGTTTTAACTAACTTTTCATCATCGCAGTCGGTCACCCTTTCATTCATCTTGCATACGCATACGAGTTTGATGACGAAAAGGTCGCCACGGAAGCCTTGAGTATGGGTTGCACGGAGTACGATCCGACTCACGAGATTCTGGATAACCCTCCACCAGACACGTCAACTTACAAGACCAAACGCATCAAGGAAGTTTTGGGTCGTATCCGTGCCGACAAGAGATTCGATGGCTACGTCGATTCCCCGGGGTTCGTGAATCTCTTCACACTCCTCGGCAGATTCAGATCTGAAGTAATCGAACACTGGCACGCGTGGGTCGTCGAGGATCCAGACTCACAGCTCGGGGACTGCGCCAAGATGGCAGCGGGGCTGTTCATGGAAACGCGCAATAATGAGGAGGGCATGTTCGATTTCTTCGTGGCTCACATTTTGACTTTTGCACATGCTTTGCGTATTCTTCTGCCGCTCTGGTCGCATGAGCAGAAGGTTTCGGTGATGAGACAATACGGCCTCTATGCGATGATGGTTTACATGGCACAGCTTCGACCGGGCCTCGACTGGGATGAAGAAGGTCTGCCAAAGGGTGGCGAGACACCTGCATGGGACACAATTTTCAACAACTCATTGAACAGCAAGTGGATGACTGACGTGCACTTCCCGAAGGTCGTCAGAGGTATGAAGGTGGTCGAAGAGACTTGGGGAGCTTCAGGCGGACTGTATCAACGAGCTGCCGACGTGTTTGTGAATGAGTTTAACGGATGGGGAGGATATGGTGTCGGTGTTGAGGCTGCGTTTGGGCTTACTGGTGTTGCTTAGCTGTGTTTTCCCCCCAGGCTCTGCGTCCTTTGGTCAGCAGTTGAGCAAGCAAGTCGTAGCTAGTGGTCAAATAACAATGGGAGTGTGAGCAGTATTGCGGTAGTAAGACTGAGTATTTCAAGTGAGAGGTGAGTGAGTGAAGTGAAGTGAAGTGAGAGAAGTGAGATGAACGATTGAGGAAGAGTGAGATGAGGTAAGCTCAATCAACATGAGGAGGTGCGCCCGTTGAAGTTGAATTTCAAGTGAGCAAGCCCGACTGCCGGACCTTGTCCCTCTCTGTCTCTGAGCATTGCACCGCCCGTCTCGAATAGCGCGAAACAAGGCACATCAGTCAACAATGTACGTACGTACTTGGTTTAGGGGACCAGGTGCGTCAACCGCGCAGTCGAGTGCCGTCGTCTGACGCTGTCGCTGTCGCTGTCGCTGTCGCTGTCGCTCTCGACGTCCTCTTGGCACGTCAACAACGATCACGACCATCCTGTTCCTAATGCATCCTGTGTACATCGACATATTTCCATCGACAACCTCTCCAAGTCTCTAGAAATCCTCGCATGAGTTCCAGCAGCTCCCTCGAGCGGTGGCTCGCGCGCTTCTCGGGTCGCTTGCGTCGCTATTTACCACCTCTAAACTTCATCACCATTCATTATGCCTACTTCATCCTCGTCTGTCTCATCACGTCCGTCATCTTCTGGGGCTCATCCGATCCTGCGTTCTCGGTCAGCTACACCGATAGCCTCTTCCTCGTTGTGTCTGCCATGACCGAGGCGGGCCTCAATACCGTCAACCTCAGCCAACTGACGGCCTGGCAACAAACACTCCTGTTTCTCCTACTGCTCTTGGGCAGTACCATTTGGGTCTCCATCTGGACGGTCTTGGCCCGCAAACATGTATTTGAGAAGCGCTTTGATGAAATAGTCCGAGCAGAGCGCGCGCGTAAACTCAGTCGTCAGGGCAGTACCGTATCGCTAGGTTTGCCGCGATTACCTCTCGACTTGCCCAGGCTGCAGATGGCATTCTCCTTCGGTAAATCGCAGTCAGCACCGCATCCTGCAGGCCGGTCTCTCAGAGCTACAAAGACTGCCGAGTCGGAGAAGGGCGAAACTCGGGCAGACGACAAACGAGCGGACGATGCAGAAGCCTCGCCCAAAGACCGCCGCCGGCCTACACTCGAGGATGCACCTGAGGATGTGCCCGGAAGCACCCAGGCGGTGACGGACTCGCAGGCACCGGGCCACATTACCTTTGACGATGCACCGCACCCCAATGTCGCCGACAACCAAGCCACCTCGACGGGAGTCTCTCTTCCTGGCAACCCGAATGGACCGGCGCGTCCACTGAGAAGGCCCTACAATGCTTCAGTAGATCTGACTACTGCCGACGCGGACGCTCGCAACTTCTTGAAACATCGTGCAGCTAGTCGCCACGGTCAGTTCCATGACCTAAGCAGCGATGAACGCGATCATCTCGGCGGCTGCGAATACCGTGCCCTCAAGGTCCTAGCCATGTTGGTGCCAACCTACTTCTTCCTGTGGCAGGTTCTGGCATCCCTTGCCCTTGGAGCCTGGATGAACAACTACATGCCCGATACGGCAAGGGCTAACGGTATCAATCCGTGGTGGCTCGGTATCTTCAACGCCGTTTCTGCCTTCAATAATTCGGGCATGTCGCTCCTGGACGCCAACATGATTCCTTTCCAACAGGCGCTGTACGTTCTCATCACAATGGGTCTCTTGATACTGGCAGGCAATACCGCGTACCCTCTCTTCCTTCGTCTCATTATCTGGTCCTCCCTCCGCATCCTGAACCTGACCACGCGAGAAGACGCTTTCATCGACCTAAAAGCTACCCTAGCGTTTATTTTGAAATACCCTCGCCGAGTTTATACCAATCTCTTCCCTTCTCGACCCTCTTGGTGGCTTTTATTTATGTTGATTTCACTCAACTCTGTGGACTGGGTGGCCTTTGAGGTTCTCAACATTGGGAATTCTGTCATCGAGAAGATACCCACAGGCTACCGGGTGCTCAATGGTCTCTTTCAAGCACTTGGTAAGCCTTCAAATCGTTCTTCCTTTGGATCATCGCCATGTCAAGCAGGAGGGGGCTAACATACCGGCTAGCTGTGCGGTCCGGAGGTTTCTACGTCGTCCCTATCTCAGGCCTCTTCATCGGCTTACAGCTACTCTACGTTTTCATGATGTACATCTCGGTCTACCCCGTCGTCATCACCATGCGCCATTCCAACATTTACGAGGAGCGATCACTCGGCATATACAGCGACGACATAGACACCGCATCCGAGATCGACCCTGAGGTGGCCGATCCCTTGCTCCCTATAGGCAGTCGACCTCCGACACTGGCACGCACTACTAGCATTGGCGCGGCTTCTGCCCGACCTTCTGTCTTGGCACGTCGACTGAGCCGTTCGGGCCCGGTCATCGAAGCTCGTCTCGCGTTCAAGAGCACCTTCATGAGCTTTCACGGTGTTGGTGTTGTGCCACCGAAAGGACCGGGACTTGGGCAGAGCGCCGCCGAGCAGGGCGAGAGTCGCGTCAGTTTCATCAGCCACCAGATTCGTGGACAGCTTGCCCATGATCTTTGGTGGTTGGTTCTCGCTGTTTTGATCATCACCATCATCGAGACGTCAAAATTCATCCAAGATCCCGTGACGTTTTCGGTCTTTAACATCATATTCGAGGTCGTCTCAGCATACGGTACGGTCGGAATATCAGTCGGCATACCAACTGACGCGTACAGCTTCTGCGGCGCCTGGCACGTCGGAAGCAAGCTCGTTCTGTGCCTGGTGATGTTACGTGGCAGGCATCGAGGGCTGCCAGTTGCGCTGGACCACGCGGTGCGACTTCCAGGACGGCAGCTCCATCGGTATGAAGAGGAGGACCATCAGATACGGAGGAGCAGGACAATCGAGCTGGAACGGTAGAATTACATGTAGATTGCCTCAAGGCACGTTTATTAGACATTTTGAAAAGAATCATTCCATTGCCAATAGCTCAAAAATTGATGCTGTCTACACGTAAAAGTGCTCTGAATAGGATCTATAATATTAACGCTACCAGGTGAAGATGCAGTATAAAATGATAGACTGATCAGGAACACGAGAACTCGCTTCAAGTAATGCAACCAACGAAGAGCATACGATGCGATGATTTAAACATAGTATCGGATTAGAAGTCCAATTCGACCTCGGCATACGACCAAGGGTGCGCAGGGGCCAACGAGGGGCCCTATTTATAATTACCGCAGACTACCTAACCTACGGTTAGAACCTCCCTTTTATACCTTACGTAGTATATTAGAATAGTTTAATTAACCTACTTCGATAACTTATAGTTCGAACTAATTAACTAATATCCTTATAATAAAGATATTAATATTAATTAATAATTAATTTCTACTATTACAAATTAGTAAAATATTTAATATAAAAAAAATAACCTTTTTAAACAGAACGTAATAAGAAAATTATATTACTTAATTTTATAAAAAGTAAGTAATAAAACGCGGAATCTTTATAATAAAATAAAATAAAAGAATTATAATCCTTAACTATTTATAAAAAGCTAACGTCTACTATATTAAAATAATCTTTAATAATTAATAAAAATATTAAAGCGACCGAGCTATTATTATTAACCTTATATAATCCTTCCTTATTAATTAATTTACCTACGGCCGGCCCGTAATTAGATATTAACTAAATTAATTAATTAATTAGTAAAAAGTATTACTTACGTAACTACTTATTTAATTAATTAGTATAACGAACGAGCTTAAGAAGTACGATATAAAAAAGTACTATATAATTAAAAAAAAAGATCTTTAAATATAATATACTTATTAAGAGTACTAAGAGGCGTAAGTATTACGAGACTAGGAGATTTATAGTATATAAAGGGATTATATTTAAAGAGCTTATAAATACGACTTTAAAGCCCGCGATTTAAATAATCTCCTTATAACCCTCTTAACTATCTCTCTAGATATTACTTAAGAATATAGTAAAAAAGATAGTATAATATAAAAAGAGAAGATTTAAAAATTATAATAACTATAATTTATAAATTATAAATAGTATAAGTACTAGAGGTTAACTTAATAAAGAGGTTATTATTTTTAAAAAAATCCTCTCGTAGCCTTTTATTAAAATTACGATTATTATAATTAAAAAAAGAATATTTTAAAAAGCTATTAAGAAGCTCTTTTTTTATACTACTAGCTCTTAATACGAAAATTACTAATTTTAAAAAAGTAAAAAGTAGATTACTAATTAGTAATAATTTATTTAATAAACGTATACGCCTCTTAGGTTTTTTTAACTTAAAAAGAAATACTACGTAATTAAGACGTCGTTAGGCTATTTATAAATCTACTTCTAATATTAATTAATTAAATAATTAAAAAAAAACGCTAAAATAGTATCTAACTAAGAGAACTAAGAGTAAATAATAATAAAGCTCGGTATAAAAAAATAAAAAGAAGTAAGAGGGTCTTAGACCTTAATAAATTTAATAATTAATAATAATACGCTATTACTAAGGCTAGCGAGTAGCTCTAAAACGACTTTATTAAAATTAAATACGCTAATTACCGTAGATCGAAGTACGAGTTAAGGAACGACAAAGAGTAAGTTAGTTTATAGTTAAAAAAGAGAAATTCCTATATTATATAAATAAATAAAAATCTAACTAAAATACTAAGGAAAATAGGTATATAGAGATTTTAATAATTTTAATAATAAATAAATCGACGTAATATTAATCTATTTTATAAAGATTTATACTTAGAAGGGGCTCGAGGAGTAACCCCTATTTTATAAAATCGCTAACGACTTAAATAACTAAAAAGACGAGTAGTTCGTAAGTACTAATCTAAACGTAGTAAAAAGGGTTATTAAATTCCTTTACTATCGAAGTATTTTATTAGCCTAGGTAGTAGGACGAAGAGTTTATAAAACGCTTACTATTATAGTCGTTACTAATAAATTTATACTATAGGATTAAAATTAAATTAATTAAGTAGTAGTAAAATACGACGACTTTAATAAGAGAGTAAACTAATTAGAATTTCTATTAAAAATTATTAATAATAATATATTAGCGCCCGCTATAATAAGGGCTATAGAGACTATATAAAAAGAGCGGCTATTAATAATCTTACTAATCTTAATAACTAGCTTAGTAACGTTACTAATACGTAGCTTATTACTTATTAATTAGAGAGGTATATAATTAATTACGTAAAGTTAATACGATTATACTAATATATAAGGGATATATAAAGAGACCGACCTAATAGTCGCTATTACGAAGTAATTTACTAACTTTATAAAGATCTTTTTTAAAAAGAAATTATACTTAGAAAGGAAATACGAGGTTCTATAAAAAACCCTTATAGTTTTTTATAAGTACTACGAAAAAATTAAAATTTAAAAATAATAATACTACTTAATAATTAACGTCGTACTAATTAGTAAAGCTACGGATTATTATTATAAAGTAGTACGTATTATTAACTAAACCGACTTTCTAAGCGTAATTAATATAATTCGAAGTCGTTTTGAGACTTAAAATAAGAGTCTAGAGCTTTTATCTGAACTAAGGGTATTATTATTTAGGTCTATAACTAGAATAATAAAAAGAAAGTCGAGACTAGAGATCTTTAAAGAACTTATTAATTAAATTAATAAGCTAGTAAAAACGTAACTAAATAAGGAGATAAATAAGTAAAAGGTCGGGTATTTTTATATTATTATTTAGAAAGTCCTAGAAGCGAGGGTAATTTTATATTAACTACTTAAGTATTATAAGACCCTCTATTCGAGGCTAAGGTTTAGCTTTAATATTAAAGTAAGGATGCCCCGATAAACGTACTTATAATCGTATAACGGCCCTTATTAATAATATTAGGTCGACTATATATATAAAAATAAGGGGAGAGACGCTAAGTATAATAATTACTAAATTAAAAAAATAGACTCCTTAATTAGCTACTAGTTAGAGTTAAAATAGGGATAATAAAAAAGGAAGTATTTTATATATAAAAAAGACGGCTATTAGTTAAGTAATTACTTTAAAAAAGAGCGTACTAAATTGTATAAGTATTATAAAAAGTTGAGAATAATAAATAGTAAAACTAGCCCTCGTCGATTTAACTAATTCCTTATTATATATAAAGGTAAATCCGAAGGTATAATTAGTAGTTTAAAAAATCTATATATAATAAGAAATTTAGAAAATAAAAAAGATCTTACCCTGTATACTAATAAAGTGGATTTTAATAAAACTAACGAGATTAACTACTCCTTTTTTACCCCGTTAACCTCTAGAAAATATATAAAGCTAAATAAATAAAAAGTAATAAAAGCTCTTAATAAATAAGCTTTTATCTATAAATAATAAAAGAAGATCCCTTAGATAATAAATATAAATAAATAAACGAATTTAATAGCGCTAAACCCTATTTTATTAATATTTAAAAAAAAAATTAGTACCTCTCTTAATACTTAAAGAAAAATAGGGTACTAAACGATTCTAAGGATACCTAAAGAGGTCCTTTTTATACTTCCTAAATTACTTAAATACTAAGCTTATATAAGTATTCTACGCTAGTAAACGATACGGCCTAAATATTTTCTAAGGGATTATTTTAAATATAGGGGTATTATAATAATTAATTAAAAATAAGGAGCAATTCTATATACTTTAAAAAATATCCTTAGTTATATTAAATACGTTAATAATAAGAATTATGAGGATTAGCTTTAGCCTAAGTAAAAAAATATATGCCCTAAGTATAATAAAAGTTAATATATACTTAGGTACGATAGTCTTTTATATCCTACTTATTAATATACTATTTTTACTATATCTAAAGGATATAGACTAGTTAAGTATTATATTTAATAATATAAGGGATAGATTATTAAATAATAAGTAGTTTATATTTATTAAAAAGTAATAGGGGTATGTGTTTATAAAGCTCGAATTAGATATTAAATTTATTAACTATTTTATAAAGAGAGAGCTTAAGTAATTATATAGGTACTTCGGCTATTTATTAATTATAAAACTATATAACCTCTTTAAGTAATTAGAGAGCGATATAGAAATAAGAGCTCTAGAGTACTTAATAAAAATATATTACTAGTACTAAATAAATACCCAGAGCTTATATAAATTTAAATTTAAATTATATAACGAGCTTAACTTTAATTAAGAAATCGTTATTAATATTTTTTATTTAAATAATTGCCTAGTACTATATATTATTAATAAGGCTATATTATTCTAAAAAAGCTAATTCCTTAGGGACCTACTTATTAAGACTATTTAGTTAATACTAAAGAGAGTATAGATCGATATATACTAGGGGCTACTAAATAGGATTAGGACCGATATAAAAACGAGCTTTAAGTTAGTAAAGTTTAGAAATAATACTATTATATATAGTATATAGCTAAAAATCGTACTTATTAAAGTATACTATAGTATTAATAAAGTAAAAAGAGCTTATTAGTAATTAAAAAGAGTATTTAAGATTATTTATAACGAGTGCCCCGATATTATAAATAAAGAGTCTTTTTAAATAGTATTTAAGTATTATAATAATACTATAAGCCTAAAGGGACTAGTTCCGACGTTTCTCATATTCGGAGTATACCCAAAAATAATAATAGCCTCGCTATTATTATTAAACATAGCCTAATGAGCTTAGATAATTAATAAAATAATAAAGGTACTCTAGGAAACGAATACGAAGTACTAGATTAATAAAGTTATTACTACTTATAATAAGCTAAATATAAGCCCTAATTTTAATATATTACTAAATTCGAATATTAAAGTTTAGAGAGAAATTACTAAGTAATAGTTAGGTTTATATAAATTAATCTTAGTTAACGAACGTTTATATATCGTTACTAAAGACCGAGACTAACTACTTAAAATATTAATTATAATAATACGACCGTATTATACTAATCTTAGCGAGGAGATATTAGCTTAATAAGAAGAAAAAGAGCTAGGGGAATCCCCTTAGTAATATAAAGAGGAATAAAAGATTATCCTTAATAAAATTATTATAATAAAATAAATAGATAATAATAATAAGGAAGAGGTAATACTTATATTACTAAGACGTATAAAAAGACCTAGATAAAGGGTACTACTTTACTAATTTATTATTAATAATATTATAATTAGTATATTTTATATAATAAAAGAAAAGGCTAATTTCGTACTCGTAACCTAATTATAAAAAGATAGTATAATTATAACGGCTAGGAAACTTTTTAAGGGATTAGACCTAGTAAAAGTAAAGATAATACGTAATTAAGGGGTTTATTAATTTATTCTTTACGATCTAGTTAAATATATAAATCTATTTATTTTTTTTATTCTACCTTTACTAGCTACTCGGGCGGTTCTTAGTATTATTTACATAGTATTAATATATAATATTAATAAATACTCCTACTATTTTAATAGACTATTCTTTTTAAATTTTCTACTTTTTTAACTTTTCTTTTTATAAAGTTTATAACTACGGATTATTAATAATAATATTAAGTACCTAGCGCTACTACCTTATAAGCTTACGCCTACTTAGCTAAGTTTACTACCCTCTAAGTAACTATAGTTTATAATAATAGTATTAGAGATACCCTCGTTACTATTATTAAGAATAATATCGACCTCACGATATCTACCCTAGTACTTTTAACTTTAACTCGTATATATATATACATTCGTTACCTCGTTTCTTTTATTAAAGTTAAAAAACGCTATTTCCCTCGCTATTTATTATTATTACCCTATTATTATTACTATTAAATCGTCTACTTACTTAAATATATATTATTAAAATACTAAGACGCTTAGTTATTATCGACCCCTAGGGATGCCTTAAGGGCTAAAAGTTCGATCTTATAAGCATTATACTAGAGGACCCCGAACTATAATAAGGTTATTTTAAAGAATACGAATTAGATACTATTAACTTAAAAATCTAAAATACGTATATTAATATAGGTATTATTATTATTAATACCTAACTTATATAATATAGTCTTAATAAAATACCTAATTAATTATAAAATATAATTAATACCTTAGTATTATAGTAGTAGAATAAGAGGTTTAGAGAGACTAAAAAAGATATTCTAAAGTTATTAAATAAGTTAAAAAATAAGAGGTAGGTTTTAGCTATTTAAAAAGCTATTAATATATTACGTTATTAGTAACGGGATAAGCTATATTAATAATTAATAACGGCTATAGCTAGCTATAGTTAATTATAAAGTTTTGTTAAAGTACGTAATAAAGACACTCGATATTAACCCTAATAGACTAGCTTGCTTATAAAGGCGAAGATGGCCCCTAATGAGGCGGACCGGACCCTAAAGGGATATACAAATCTATATATTTTTAAATTACGTATAGTTCGAGAGATAAAAGGGAAGGGTACCCCATAGTTATATAAGAAATCGAAGTACGTTATATAAGGGTATAGCGACGTTAAGAAAGCGACGCTACTTACTTAATTATTTATAATTTAACGCTATAACTAGCGCCTTATAATAGTACTAATAGTATTACTATAATAAAAAGGATACTAGATCTAGAGTTATAATATTATATAAGCGTATACTTAATTAGCGACTAGGCTTATAAAAAAGATCCTCGCCTACTTCCTAAAAAAAATAACTAATAAGTACTTAAAAAGTACGATTATTAAAGTATTTAAGCCGTTATACGGCCTTACTAAATCGGGTACTTATTAGTAAGTAACGTACTACGACTTCTATATTAACTAATTATTAATAATTATATTAATATATAATCCCTACTTCTTAATCTTTATATATATAAATAACCCTTTTAATATCGTTAGGATATAAATAAATAATACCCTAGGTTTATTAAATATCGAGTTTATAAAAAAAGAGAATAAGGAGCTTTATAAAGCTAAATTTATAACTAAACTAAAAAAGATCCTAATATTAAAATCCTTATTAGTATTTAATAAAGAGATTTTAATAATTAAAAAAGATAATATAGTATTTTAATAAAAGAGGTAAGGCGAGAAGATTACCCTTGTTAACTAAAAATCCCCTAATTATAAAAAGTAATATAGGGCTAAGCTCGCCCGAGGGGTATATATTACGAGTATTTATTAGCCCGAGGCTATTTTTAACTATACTAGAGCTATATAAGTTATAAAGCCTACGGAGAGCGACTTTAATACCCTTAATTAATAACTATAGTAGTAATAAGAATATTATAACCGAGGTCTAATTTATTAGCTTATTAAGCTTACTTTAGTAAGGCTCTACGTATTTATTAACGGATTATTAATAAATAATAATAACTTAACTTTTTAATTAAAATATATTATTATCCTCGCTAATAAGAAGCTTATTAAGGACGAATTTATAATTTAAAATAATATTATTTACTATTTGTTAATAAAGAATAAATAAGTAATACGTAACGTACTCGTATTTAAAGTTTATAGTATAGTTAACGGCGTTAACCTCGCTTATATAATTTTAATTATACTTAAGAGGATTATAAATCGACTTAACTTTCTTCTAATCCTTACGATTATTTATACTAATTCGTACTCGTTATATAAGTACCTTATTAAGCTAGGTATTATAAAAGAAAAAAGGCTTATAATAAATATTATAGCCCTTAGGTAGTTATATAAATAACGAGAGATCCTTAAGATCTATTAAATTAATAATAATAATAACCTCGCTAATGCTTTTATAAAAGTAGTACTTAATAAGGGATTAGAATAATTCGTTAATAAAAAAAAGTAATAATATAAATAAAAGGATAGGTTATATAAAAAGAGTAGAGAAAAGGGGTAAAAAGAGACGACTTAGTAAACGGGCCCGAGGTTAAATTAAACCTCTAATTATAATAATAATAATAGTAATAAAAGTAATAGTTAAATTAATAAAAAAAAAGAAAGTTATTATTAGATTAGAAATCTAATTCGACCTCGGTATATAGCCGAGGGTACGTAGGGGCTAACGAGGGGCCCTATTTATAATTACTATAGACTACCTAATCTACGGTTAGAACCTCCCTTTTATACCTTACGCAGTATATTAGAATAGTTTAATTAACCTACTTCGTCAACCCACGGTTCGAACTAATCGACTAATATCCCTGTGATAGGGATACTAACACATAGACCGAATGCGCCAACCACTCTAACGCACTGGGTGAGATGCGATGTAATGCAATGCGATGATAGGGAACAAGAGACGTGAACACCGAATAAATAGAAAAAGCAAAGTGGCAGAGATTGAGAGGAAAGATATTTTAACGTCATCTCGAAGTTGCCACGGTGATTTGAAGTTTGGCCTATTCTACTATGCGGGCAAAGAAACGCTGCGAGGGAAGAATCGGTCGTACGTCGATTTTCCGAGCTTGGCGATGGGCACGCTTATACCGTGAATCACCTACACAACGTCAGTATATGGACTCCAAAAAGATATTCAGCTGTCGAGAACTTTCGAAAAGTAGTGTCACTCACAATGCTGCAGATGATCAAGAACCAGATGGTGACAAGCATGGTTTCGCCCAGCTGCTTCGCGTCCGCTCGCTGGCCGTCGTCATCCGTCAGAGTCTCCAGGAACTCGAGGCCGACGTAAAGATAAAAGATGGCAGAAACACCAATGGGACCAAAGTACCCAACAAAAAGCGCCTGTCGTGAACCCCGGATCTGGCGGATGTACCGGTGCAAGCCGAGTATGACGGGAAGACGTCTCAGCAGCAAGACAAGAATACCGAGTGCGACCAAACGACCAGGACTAATCAGCTCAGAGTTCCAGAAGCTCTCCCACGGACACACAGCTCCCAGCCACATGAAGATGGCCATGTTGAGCATCATGTCGACGGCGGGCTGCACGGGATCCTCGACCGTCTCCAGACGGAACCAGTCGTTCCAGGTGAAGACGTTGTCCGCGATGAAGCAAGCTAGTACGTCGTCGCTGCCGACCATACCGCACGTGCCGAGGATGAAGATGGCCATGCCGATGGGGAAGAGGAGGAAGCATTCCCGCTCCACGTACTTGCGTCGCTCGACCCAGTGGAGCAATCTCTGCGCGAGCAGGCCGACGACCCAGCCATAGAAGACGCTCATGAGCACGACGTAGACGCACGTCTGGCCGAAGAAGAGGCTCAGCGCGGCACCGAAACCGCCCTCGCTCGAGGCTGGGTTACCGTCGCTTTCGGTGTACTTGATGAGGTAGAGCGCGAGGAAGAGAAAGGGGTAACCAAGGCCATCATTCGCTCCCGACTCGGCAACGATGATCTGCTGCAGGTCCTCGGGGACGTTCTCCTCGGCAAACCGGCCCTTGACAATCGTGGTGGAGAGAACCGGGTCGGTCGGGGTGATGCAGGCCGCGATGGCGAGAGCGTGGACGAGGGGCAGGTCCGGGACGAGGAGCCAGACGACGGCACTGGTGCAGGTCCACATGCCGATCATGCCGGGGCCGAGGAGGAGGCAGAGGGACTTCCACTCTGTGCGAAGGTAGCGGCTCGGCAGCTGGACGCCGGCGAGAACGAGCTGGACGCCGAGGACCAGGCGGCTGAAGTCGAGGGTCACGGAGGCGACGGCATCTTCGGAGACGGCGTATTCGCCGGGCTTGAGGAGCTTGGCGACGTGGGTGAAGGTTACGCCTCCGAGGAGGGAGACGACTTTTAGCAGTAGGGTTGGTTAGCCAGTGCGATTTGCCTTGTTGCAGCTGTGCCTAAACAGAGGCAGAAGAAGCAGAAGAAGAAAAAACCACAGGTAAGGGAAAGCTATGGTTCACTTACGGGCTTCAGAGAGATACAGGTTCTCTTTGATGAGATACGAAAAGGTGCCGAATAAGACGAGCCATCCGCCGAGCACGCTAATCACAACGTTGAAATTCGTGATTGAAAGGTCCATGATGCCGCTCAATGTGCTGCAAGCAAGCAGCCCCGACTGGATGCCTCGCCTTTGGGTCTCGACGCCTTGGGGTGAAGAAGGGGTTGAGTATGCTTCGGCTGCGACATGAAATGGAAATGCCTCACGTTACGGGACCTGGCGGGATGCCGCTGCGATTACCAACTCGAGCTCGACGACGGAAATGCGCCCTGAACCAACTACACCAATACTCACAAAAGTAAGAAGGAGAGCATACGACAAGGGCAAATTGACTTGGATGTATGAAGAATCAAAATTGGAAATGTAGACCCGTTTGAAAAGACATTCACGGCTATCGGATCGGATATCAATACTCGTTCATCACGTTAGATCGGACAGCCGTTGTTTTCTCCCGCGAGCGCCCGCAAGACAGGACGAAGGAGGCCACCGATGGGAGCCCGCTCATCTATTTCGTTACTAGTCCCGATCTTCTGCTCTCATTTTACCACCTTACCTGTCACCGACTCACCCATCAGGTAGGATGAGGCATTTCAAGGCCACGGAGGCTTAGCCTTTAGCCCATGTCGGTAGCGCCCGCTAAAGCCAAGTCATCCTGACCCCCTTCTCGCAAACATGTGCCCCCCTGCCACTGGCCATCCATGATCAGGGCCGTTCGTGGTCCCCTACTTATTCAAGGGCTCATGCAGGGTTCTCTCGACTTTCAGAGCTACCGCGAAGAGCGCCTGACCGTCTTTTCTGACAATCCCATCTCGAATCTTCTTGAGACGGCCGCGGCTATTTGAGACTGCGGGGCAGAGTCATGCGCTCCATGTGCCGCCAGTATCTTGTTTTCCTGGATCTACCGATGCCTTTGAGACCTTGTTCTCGTACACTCAAGCGCTGTAAGCCAGTGCCGTCATTGCCGTTGAAAAACTCCAGCAGCGAACTACCCCGGCCTCTCTCTCCGCATTCCCCGCTGCAAGATTCAATCCAAACCCCTGGCGAACGTCTTAAGCAGTAGACGGATACCTTGGTTCAGCAAGACATAGTATCATGTCTCGAAATTCCGAGAGCTCATCGACTCGCAACAGAACTGGTAGAATAAATGATGTTCTGCAGGCTTGTAGTGTTGAACACTGCCGGCATAGTGCTTACCCACGAGTGAGCTCAGTAAGCTCATCTGAGAAGCCTTTAACCAGTCGCAACGAGGAAATCAACAATTCACTGCGCGAGAAACAATTTTGCCTCGCAACCTCATCGTATGATCCAAGTTATAAACATTAATCATGGAGGGCCGCCCGCCTCTGAACGCCAACCAACGCTGTGCAAGACTTTAGACTGCCGCATTCTTATTTCATACAGCTCTCATCGCGCTTCATTTATGTATGTGTCCCGATTTGGCCTTGTTGCGTCTTGCCCTCTAGGCGGATCTAGCCGTGTTAGTCGCGATAATGACCCAAAGGCAGTGAGATGAGATATTGGTCGTGTCTCCCATAGTATGTATGCATGAGGAGGGGTCAACAGTTTCATTGAACCATAAGGTGTGTTCCATTGTGGCAAACAACGACCACATGATAACAGTTGGTAGCACGATCTCGTCAAACTTCGCCGATTAAAAGAATTTCTTCAAACGTCATTGCTTTCGAAACCGAGCCTACATGACAGCCGTCTAACATGTCTACTCACTTTAGTATGTAGTTTCAGTCGGCTTGCATTTATTGAACATTACCAATATTCAGAAGTGAGGTTTCTCTCTCGAAAACAGCCTTCAACATCTTGGCAGAGCAGATGCAGGTGCTGCTGAAACCCAGATCTTACACCCTGTGACCCTTCATATTGCAGTATGAAGAAGACAACACCAAGGACGACTCATTTTCCAGAGACCATGACTAACAATATTGCAGGCCGACTATCGGAGGATGTTTGATAAGTACGCCGAAGATGAGATGCAGCGGCGGCGAAACGTCTCTCACATACCACTCCACCACAGATCTTGATGAGACGAGGTCTGACGCCCACTGGCAGCGGCTCGAATTTGACGACAGAGCGCACTGGTAGGATTGCGGGGGCTTACAACGGCCCGAAGATCAACAGCACGATTGATTTCACACTCGAAAGATATCGTTGGGAAATGTGAGCTTTGGTATAAGATTTGGGCGGAGACCCTGAAAAGACGCGCTCTTCGCACGAGCCTTTCATCTTTTCTCATTGGTTTATTGTTTGTTGATAACTCATATCACGAATCTCATTCTAACTCAAGCGTTATCAGATAGCTACCACAGCCATCAATCATGGGTTCGATGGGAGAATATTCTGTGCCACAGGAGGCGGAGGCGGTGTTCCAACACGGCATTCTGAACAATCCCTTGATGAAGGACCTTCCCGGTGACCTCAAATCTCTCAGTCAACATGTCAAGTTTGAGGGTTCAAGCAAGCCAAGCGTTCCGATCAATTGGCGATTTGCCGAAAGCATCTCGGCTTTGAAAGCATTGGAGGCAACCATGCTCCACCGGCTAATTCTCAAGAAGTACAACAAGGAGCCGACGGATGTCACCATTAACACGTAAGCCATTTCATTTTAGTGACCTAAGTCTGCCCTGATCCCGTAGAAGGCCCTTGCAGAGGGAACTCACACAGTCTCTAGTGACCATGCAAGCTTGTTCTACTTTTCGCCTCTCATTGCCCAGCTCATCGGTAAGGATGGCAAGTTTACGCCCATGGTGCTTATGAACTTTGTGCCCGAGGCCATGAAGATGTTCCCCGAAACGGACAAGCACAGGACCGCCGCCAGCTTGCATCGAGCTTTGGTGACAAACATCCATAAGACAAAGGATGGACGGTGTTACCAGCTTCACGGTGAGATACTCCTTCGCTGAACGAACTCAACCATAGGTCCTTTGGGCTCTCGCATCTGACGGAATTTTGTAGGCGGCATAAACCCCGACCCCATCCTCAAAGCTCTGGGCTTGCCTGAAAATGGCCCAGCGGATGACACTTACGAATCGGTCTTCGAGAGAACCCAAAATGTCATCGCCGAGATGGACTCCAAAGACCTGGACGCTTTACTCAACGACAAAGCGCAACAGTCTGGCACAATCGCTTGGTCTTCTGACGAATACTTCGCAAGCGAGCACGGCAAAGCAAACAGCAACGTTGGACTCTACGAGATCGCAAAAGTCCAAGGCTCCACACAGCCCGCATCTTGGTGGTCCGAAAACTCGAGCCTACCCTCGTCGGCCAAGAGACCCCTGGCCGGCCTCAAAATCGTGGATCTGACCCGAATTATCGCTGCCCCGGTCATTTCGCGCGATCTGGCGGAGATGGGCGCGAGCGTCATGCGCGTCACCTCAGATAAGATCACGGACATGTCTTCTCTGCACCAGGATCTCAACTGGGGCAAGTGGAATTGTCACTTGGATCTCACCAAGGACGAAGACAAGGAGAAGCTGAGGGCGTTGATCAGGGATGCTGATGTCGTTGTTGATGGGTACCGCCCTGGCGCCATGGAGAAGCATGGTTTCGGTCGCAAGGAGATTCTGGAGCTGGTGGAGGATCGCCAGCGAGGAATCATTCACGTCCGTGAGGATTGTTACGGATGGCATGGACCCTGGCAGGGGCGTGGTGGATGGCAGCAAATCAGTGACGCCGTGAGTGACATACTGCACAGGATCACTTTTGGAGACTCTACTGACAAGTAATCAAGTGCTGTGGTGTCTCGTTAGAGTATGGAAAGGCAATGGGTCTAAATGAGCCGGTTACTCCGGTGTTCCCGAACTCAGACTACTGGTATGTTAAGCACACAAGAATTAATTCACTGATTTGGGATTATTAGAAATATACTAAAATGCGAGATAGTGCTGGAGTTTGCGGGAGTACTGCTGTTCTTGATGCTCTCATGAAGCGCGCCGAAGATGGAGGAAGTTATGGCGTCGACGTAAGTCTCAGTCTGCCGATGAAAATAACTCAAGCTCAAGATGATTTCCGGCTAACCCCATGTAAACGAACAGGTCGCCCTCAACTACTATTCCCAATGGCTCGTTCGTTCATGCGGGACATATCCTGAACCTATCTGGAGAGAAGTCTGGGAGCGTCATGGATCACCCGTGTTCCGGCACTTTCACACAATGGCCCACAATGTCCCGGTCATGTCCAAGCTGCTTCAGGAGTACGACGCGCAGGTTCTCTTCAACCCTCAGTTTTTTGAGATGAGAGTGTCAAAAGCGGTTGATGGAACTTTCTGGGTTGTCAAGCCTGTTCTGCAGTATGGCAACAACGCGGTTGAAATGAGGTACAATGTAGGCACGAGAGGTAATGGTGTTGACCAGCCTGTCTGGCCCGAGGATTTGTCTACGGAAGTGGTTGGAAAGTAAGTTTCTGATAGAACTGACCTATGCATTGGGCACTATGAATATAGCAACTATCGAACCAACAGAACCAACGTTTCTTGCTACAGGTATTAAATCATTGTAGGCACCTTGAACATATTCAACAATCTTCTAAGTATCTTCATGACCAAAATCGTTAGCTCTCAGTCTAATGCCTCTCGTAATCTAGCTTGGTTCACAGCTTCGGCAAGCTCTGCGGGCTTCACTCCAGCCGGATCTCGTAATTGTGTAAATGAATCCCCATCCTTTGGCCCAAGAACTCCGGCATCCTTCACAAAGCCACGGTGTGAATCAAAGAAGAAGATAGTCGCATGTAAAGCATCTGGTGCAACTTCTGAGACGTGGAACTCTGCGGCCGGAACTGTGTACGTTGACCCCCTAGCATGAGTCTTTGAATGGGTCTTTCCAGCTCGGAAGAGCTTCCCCGTGTTCTGCACAGTAGAAGATGCCTGATGTGTCTTGTACGCAGTATCCGCCCCCTTGCCGTCGTTCCACGCAAGTGCATACCCTGCGTGCGTGGCTTCTTCTGGCTCCTCGACAGGATCAACTTGATAGGAGTGATCCACGCCCTGCCCTGCCAAGATCCAGCTCTGCGCAAACGGCTGGTGAGAGTGTAAGTGAAAATCGGGGTTCCCGCGCTTGCCGTCCGGCATCCAGACGTGCAGGCGAATGAGCTCGTCGATGCTGCCGTCCTTGACCAAGCTGCACAATGGGACCGAGAGAAAGCCTTGTGCGCTGCGAGAAGCGGTGAACCGTGTTCGAGAAGAAGATGTTGATGTGAGGGCGTCGCGGATGATGGTCCAGCATTGACTGATGTCGTCTGCTGTTGCGGGCTGGTTTTGGCGTGCTGTTTCGCGGAGGAATGACACTGCTACTGCGACGAGTGCAATATGGACGGCTGCCCCGGCCATTTTTGTGATATTTTGCTGGATGATTACTTGCCAGTCCTGAAAAGATAGACTGGCCGATTTGGTCTTGGTCTCACTGCCTTCGTTGCCTGGAGACAGCAGCTGTTTGATTGTGTCAATTTCATCAGAAGCAGCCTTAGTAGCCTGTGCAACTCCTGTCAACGATCTGAAGACTGTCTCATATGAAATATCCATTTTGTCTCGTTGATGAATGGCCCTGCTGATGCAACTCTTGGTTCCTACTCTTATCTGAATGATGCTGAACGAGGGAAATACAGCAATGCGCGATTGAAGCCATTTAACTCTTATCAGTTGGAAACATCAAGCTCTATATAGGAATTAATTTGATAGATGAAGTACGGCTATCCGCAAGGCACATTGCAAGCTGAGTATTGATCCTCTTGACGAATCACAAGCGACAATGTGGTGACGCACCGTCAGCACAGCCCCGACGCATCCAGGCAACACCAGGCTGCGAAGTGGAAAATGTGGAATAATGTGCGAAAAGGAAAGTCATATTCATATTATATGGATATCTCTAATGCTACAATTCGAAAAACCTTCAGTGCCTCGCACCCTCGCCGTTGACAACCTTGTCAACATTACGATGAGTGCCTCTAATGGGCGCACCGTTGTTCTCCGTCAGACTCTGGCAGGTCGTGACGTCAATGCCATTGGCGTACTTGTTCTTCTTCTCCCTTGCAAAGCCGTTGTGGGTACCGTTGAAAGTCAGGTTAGCAATGCCATCGTATCCCTTGATACCGGTGCTCTTCTCCAGGCGCTCAGCAATCTCAGGATCGACCTCCCTGAAGATGGCAATCTGCTTCTTCAAAGGCTCCGGGTTCTTGCACAGCTCCATCTTGCCCGTGACGTTTTTGATGAAGCGCTCACGTGCGTCCTCGTCCCAGACCTTCTGCCACAGGGCGCGCGGCGCAACAAAGTCCTCTGGTCTGATCTCGGAGAGGAAGGTGATGGCCTGGCCGGTAAAGTGACCATGCGTCTTGTCCAGGTCCACGGTACGGGCCTTGAACTGAACGGGATCGATGGAGCTGAGGTAGTTGGGGCGCGCACCCTGGTTGAAGAACGCCATGGCACCATCACGCTGGAAGTTGGCCATCTTGTGGGCGGTCTTTGGTGCGTTGACGGGGAGTTGCTGGTAGTTGACGCCGATACGGTGACGATGGGTATCAGGGTAGGAGAACAGACGGGACTGAAGGACCGGGTCGGCGGAGGGCTCGATGCCGGGGGGCATGTGCGAGGGGTTGAAAGCAACCTGCTCGACCTCGGCGAAATAGTTCTGAGGGTTCTCGTTGAGGGTGAACTCGCCCACCTTGCGAAGGGGGTATTTGCCCTGAGGCCACACGTGCGTGAGGTCAAAGACGTTGATCTTGTCGTTCTCCCATGCATCCTCTGCCTCCTTGGGTGTCATGGTCTGAATCTCAACTGACCACTTGGGGTAGTCGCCGTTCTGGATGGCCTCGAAGAGGTCCTTGCCGGAGTAGTCGGCTGACTTGGTGAGAGAGTCCTCTTGGGTGATGAATTTGGTGCCCTGCTGGGACTTCATGTGAATCTGGGCGTAAACCCATGATCCGTCCTTGTTGACGAGCTTCATCGTGTGACCAGCGTAGCCGTGCATGAAACGGTAGCCATCAGGAATGCCACGGTCACCCATCAAGATCATGACTTGGTGGATTGACTCGGGGTTCTCGCTCAAGTAGTTCCAGAACTAAGGAAGCGTTTTAGCAGGATTCACATGTGTACGATCATAAGGATTAAACATACCATGAACGAGTCATCCATGTGGTTGAGATGCGTCTGAGGATCACGCTTCTGTGTGTGAATAAACATTGGGAACTTGGCAGGGTCTCGCAGGAAGAAAACGGGTGTGTTGTTCGCCACCATGTCCCAGTTGCCATCCTCTGTTCTGAATTTGACGGAGAATCCTCTGGGGTCGCGAGCAAGATCCGGCGAACCAGACTCGCCGCCAACAGTCGAGAAGCGCACGGTGATAGGGCACTTCTTGCCCTTGGTACCGAAGAGATCGGCCTGCGTAAGCTCGGGGATCGGATTCGTACACTCGAAGAAGCCATGAGCGCCGCTGCCCTTGGCATGCACGACACGCTCGGGAATGCGCTCGCGGTCGAAGTGAGAAAGGAGGTCGATCAAGTGGAAGTCCTGCAGCAACAACGGACCGTTCTCGCCGCATCGCTGTGTCTCGTAGGGGTGAGGCATCGGGACGCCATTGCTGGTGCTGTAGATAGCCTCCTTGGAAGTCATCTGTCTATCCTTCTCGTATGTGCTAAACTGGCCTGCCACATGGGCTGCGAATGATGTGTCGGTGGAACCCATATTGAATGTCTTTTGGGCAGTTTCAATGGGATGTTTGATGATTCTTTGAACAGTCTCCATGAGATTAAGAAGGTGTTGAGAGAGGTCTTATACCAGAGAGAGATATGGTGAGCTGTGCCGCCACCCGCCGGTGCTTGGGCACTTTATGTGGAGGGGCTCGAACGGGCATACACACAGAAAAGTTGCCATCAAAACTCAATGCCATGACGCAGCTTTGTAGGAACAATACCGTCACTCATGTTGGACGAATCACAAACTGCAGATTACTACATCGAAGCAGTCTGAAGACGGGGAGTAGTGTTTGTCACTCCATGTCTGGTTGTAGCGGCATGGGGAACGACGGAACTAGGCCATACCCGCACTAGCACCCGCTCTCTAAGGAGCGGGTCACAGGAATCGATGACGCTTGGTACGGAGCCTCCTTGGCCTCTCGACTTTTCGATTTTTCATCGTTTCGCCTTTTTCGACTCTGGGCTACGGTCCTAATTCGGGGATAACTCCATGATAACGAAGACCAGGCAGTCGATGGATATCACGTCCAATGCTCCGATATCCTGGCGCTGAAGCCGATTGGCTTTTGGGAGTCTTCAAATGGGTATGGGAGTAACTCGAAGGAGCCACGGAATTCAGGTCAAAAGACAAGACGTGACGAAGACCAGAACTGCGGGGGCCAAAGGGCGCGGTAGACTAAGACGATTTAGACCATCAAGCAAATACCGGCACTTGTTTGAAGCAATCCAAGATGCAGCCGCTACCAAGACTCCGGAGATCTAGCTCCGGAGAAGGCCAGACTATTAGTATCCCTATCACAGGGATATTAGTTAATTAGTTCGAACTATAAGTTAACGAAGTAAGTTAATTAATTATAAATTTATATTACTATATAAAGTATAAAAAGGAGGTTCTAATTATAAGTTAAGTAGTTTATAATAATTATAAATAGGGCCCCTCGTTAGCCCCTACGTAGCCTCGGCTATATACTAAGGTTAAATTAAACTTCTAATTTAATATTAACTTTTTTTTTTATTAATCTAACTACTACTATTATTATTATTATAATTAGAGGTTTAATTTAACCTCGGGCTTATTTACTAAGTCGTCTCTTTTTACCTTTTTTTTTACTTTTTTTATATAACCTATCCTTTTATTTATACTATTACCCTTTTTTTATTAATAAATTACTTTAATCCCTTATTGAGTATTGCTTTTATAAAAACGTTAGCGAGGTTATTATTATTATAAATTTAACGGATCTCGAGGATCTCTCGTTATTTATATAACTACTTAAGGGCTATAATATTTATTATAAGCCTCTTTTCTTTCGTAATACCTAGCTTAATAAGGTACTTATATTTATTTATATATTCTACCTTTGCTAGCTGCTCGGGCGGTTCTCGGTATTATTTACACAGTATTAATACACGGTATCAGTAGATAATCACACTGTCTCGCTAGACTATTTTTTTTTAGATTTTTTAACTTTTTAACTTTCCCTCTTACAAAGTTCACAACCACGGATCATTAACGGCGATTAAGGTACTTATATAATAAGTACGAATTAGTATAAATAATCGTAGAGATTATAAAAAGGTTAAGCTAGTTTATAATCTTTTACGCGTAGTTAAAATTATATAAATAAGGTTAATACCGTTAGTTATATTATAAACTTCTAATATAAGTACGCTACGTATTACTCGTTTACTTTTTATTAACGAATAGTAAATAATATTACCCTAGATCGTAAATTCGTCCTTACTAAGGTTTTTATTAGTAAGAATAATAATATACCTTAACTATAAGGTTAAGTCGGTGTTATTTATAAATAACTCGTTAATAAATATATATAGCCTCATTAAAATAAGCTTAATAAGTTAATAAATAAGACCTCGGTCGTAGTATTCTCGTTACTATTATAATTATAAATTAAAAATATTAAAATCGCTCTTTATAAGCTCTATAGCTTATATAGCTCTAGTGTAATTAAAAATAGCCTCGGGTTAATAAATACTTATAATATAAGCCCCTCGGGCGAGCTTAACCCTATATTACTTCTTATAATTAAGGGATTTTAAGTTAATAAAAGTAATCTTCTCGCCTTACCCTTTTTATTAAAATACTATATTATCCCCCTTAATTATTAAAATCCCTTTATTAAATACTAATAAGGACTTTAGTATAAAAGTCTTTTTTAATTTAATTATAAATTTAGCTTTATAGAGCTCTTTATCCTCCTTTTTTATGAACTCGATATTTAATAAACCTAGGGTATTATCTATTTATATTTTTATAATACTAAAAGGGTCGTTTATATACGTAAAAATTAGAAAGTAAAAATCGTATATTAACGTAACTATTAATAATTAGTTAATATAAAAGTCGTAGTATATTACTTATTAATAAGTACTTAATTTAGTGAGGCTATATAACGGCTTAAGTACTTTAGTAATCGTACTTTCTAAGTACTTATTAGTTATTTTTTTAAAAAAAGTAAGTAAGGATCTTTTTTATAAGCCTAGTTGCTAATTAGGTATACGCTTATATAATATTATAACTCTAAATCTAGTATCTTTTTTATTATAATAATACTATTAATACTATTATAAAGCGCTAGCTATAGCGTTAAACTATAAATAACTAAGTAAGTAGCGTCACTTTCTTAACGTTACCGTACCCTTATATAACGTACCTCGATTTCTTATATAGCTATAGGGTACCCTTCTTTTTTATTTCTTAAACTATACGTAATTTAAAAATACGTAAATTCGTATATTTAACTAGATTATAAAAGATAAATCGATAAACCCCTCGATTATAAAGTATTTTTACTTTCTTTAGGTCTAATTTTTTAAAAAGTCTCTTAGTTATTATAATTATATTATCCTTTTATAATTAAGTTACGAGTACGAAATCGGCCCTCTTTTTTAATATATAGAATATATTAATTATAACGTTGTTAGTAATAAATTACTATATTAGTACCTACCGTTATAGTCTTTTATAATATCTTCTTAATAATATTAGTATTCTTTCAGTAATTTCCTTTTCTTTAGCGTTTATTAGTACTACTATAACGATCTCGTCGAGGATAATTTCTTACCTATCTTTAGGCTACTAATATAGTTCCCCTAGCTTTTTTTTTTATTAAATTAAAATCTCCTTATTAGAATTAGTATTATACGGTCGTACTACTATAATTAATACTTTAAGTAATTAGTCTCGATTTTTAGTAACGATATATAAACGTTTATTAATTAAGATTAATTTATATAAGCCTAACTACTATTTAGTAATTTCTTTTTAAACCTTAATGTTCGAATTTAATAATATATTAAAATTAGGGCATATATTTAGCTTATTATAAGTAGTAATAGTTTTATTAATTTAGTACTTCGTATTCGTCTCCCGGAGTACTTTTATTACCTTATTAATTACCTAAGCTTACTAGGCTACGTTTAGTAATAGTAGCAAGGTTATTATCGTTCTTAAGTATACTCTAAACACGAGAAGTATTAAAACTAGCCCCTTTAGGCCTATAGTATCGTTATAGTACTTAAATACTATTTAAAAATACTCTTTATTCATAATATTAGGGTACTTATTATAAATAATTTTAAACGATCTTTTTAATTATTAATAAGCTCTTTTTATTTTACTTATACTATAATAAGCTTTAATAAGTACGATTTTTAGTTATATACTATATATAATAGTATTATTTCTAAATTTTACTAATTTAAAACTAATATTTATATCGGTCCTAATCCTATTTAATAGCCCCTAGTATATATTAATTTACGCTCTCTTAAGTATTAACTAAACTATTTTTATAAGTAAGTCCCTAAGTAATTAGCCTCTTTAAAATAATATAGCCTCGTTTATAATATATAGTACTAAGTAATTATTTAAATAAAGAATATTAATAACGATCCCCTAGTTAAAATTAAGCTTATTATATAATTTAAAATTAAATTTATATAAGCCCTAGGTATTTATTTAGTACTAATAATATACTTTTACTAAGTACTCTAGAGCTCTTATTTTTATATCGTTTTCTAATTACTTAAAGAGGTTATATAGTTTTATAACTAATAAATAGCCGAAGTGCTTATATAATTACTTAAGCTCGCCCTTTATAAAATAGTTAATAGATTTTATATTTAATTCGAGCTTTATAAACGTATATCTCTATTACTTTTTAATAAGTATAAATTATTATTTAATAATCTATCCTTCGTATTATTAAGTACGATACCTAACTAGTTTATATAATAGTTTTTTTCTAGCTTTATAGGCGCAAAAGATCGACCTTAACGGGATTACGCTTTTAAAGGAAATTATATAATACGGTATACTTTTTAACTATATAATACGCGTAATATGCCCTAAGTACGTGCTTAACGTAATATAGTAATTTTAATATAAAAACCGCTATATAATTCGGAATAAGTAAGCTACCCTGCGGTAGCGCCGGCTAGAAAGGTTAACGGTAGAGGTTAGTCGTAATAGTTAGCTATAATAGTTAGCTATAATAGTTAAAAGCGGCCCTTAACCGTAGAGGTTTTAAACTTTAATAGCGACGTAGAGGTTTTTAAAAAAAGGGTTAAAAGGGCTAATATTTAGCTACTCTTTTACCGTACTAGAGCTCGTAAAGATTCTTTTTATTCTTATTATTTTTAATATTATTTAAAGCTCTATTTAAATTAAATAAATTTACTAAATAAGCTTATTTAATAAACTTATTAAACGCACTTATTAATATATAAACTACTACTCGTTAAGAACCTACTTTACTCTTAGTATATAATTAGTAACTAGCGGGCTAAGACTCTTTAAAAATGCCCTTTAATAGGTCTCCCCCTCTAGGGCTTAATAAATTCTTAGGCCCCCTCGACGCCCTAGCTATCGTAACTAATATAAATATACTTAAGAAGTAGCGTAGTACTTTTTAATAATATAGAATCTAGCTAAATAATAGTATTTATTTATTTATTTATTTATATATTCTGCCTTTGCTAGCTGCTCGGGCGGTTCTCGGTATCATTTACACAGTATTAATACACGGTATCAGTGGATACTCACACTGTCTCACTAGACTATTTTTTTAGATTTTCCAACTTTTCAACTTTCCCTCCTGCAAAGTTCACAACCACGGATCATTGACGGCGATGTTGGGCGCCCTAAATAATAGTATAAATACTATAAATAACCGGGTTAATATAGATATTAAAATTTAATATATTAATATTAATTTAGAAATTATATTTTATAAAGCTAGAAATCCTTTTAATATAGGTTATATTATAAATATAAGGGAATATATAAGGGGTTTTTTAACCCTCGATAAAAAAGAGTATATAATATAAGATCTAGCCGCTTATACAGGCTAGTACTAAGAGGTCTTATATACGTTTAAATAGGTATAGCTCGCCCTCTAGACGGGTAGTAAAAGGTTAGGAGCTATTAATAAAAAAGAGATAACGGTCGAGTTAGTTAACTACTACTGCGGTTTTGATTAGTAATTAAGTATAGACCGTAATATACTTAGTTTTCCCTAATACGTAATATACTGTACGGCCCCAGCGGATTACTCTATCGGAGGGACCTAACTAGTCTATATCCTTTAAGTATAATAAAAATAATATATTCATAAGTAAAATATAAAAAACTATCGTACCTAAGTGTATATTAACTTTTACTATACCTAAGGCGTATATCTCTTTACTTAGGCTAAAGCTAATCCTCGTAATACCTATTATTAACGTATTTAACGTAACTAAGGATATTTTTAAAGAACGTAAAATTACCCCTTATTTCTAATTAATTATTATAATATACTTATATTTAAGATAATCCCTTAGAAAATATCTAGGCTATGTTATTTACTAGCGTAAAATACTTATATAAGCTTAGTGTTTAAGTAATTTAGGAAGTATAAAAAGGACCCCTTTAACTACTTCTAGAGTCGATCGGCACTATATTTTTCTCTAGATATTAATAAAATAAAATTTAATACTATTAAATTCGTCCTTTTGCCTTTTTCTATATTTAATATTTAAGGGATCTTCCTTTATTATCCGTATATAAAAGCCTACTTATTAAAAGCTTTTATTACTTTTTATTTATTTAGCCTCGTATATCCTCTAGAGGCTAATAGGGTAAAAAAAGAGTAGTTAATCTCGTTAATTTTATTAAAATCTAATTCGTTAGTATAAGGAGTAAGATCTTCCTTATTTTCTAAATTTCGTATTATATACGGATCCCCTAGGCCGTTAACTATACCTTTACTAAGTTCTATACCTCTGGATTTATTTTTATATATAATAAAGAATTAGTTAAATCGCTAAGAGCTAGTTTTATTATTTACTACTCTTAATTTTCTATACTACTTATATAATTTAGTACGTTCTTCCTCAGGGTAATTACTTAACTAATAGCCGTCCTTTTTATATATAAAATACTTCTCCTTTTGTTATTTCTATCCTAAATCGAACTAGTAACTAGTTATAGAGTTTATTTCTCTAGTTTAGTAATTACTATACTTAATATCTCTCCTCTTATTTCTATACGTATAGTTAACTTAGTACTATTAATAAGGGCCGTTATATAATTATAAGTACGTTTAGTAAGGTATCCTAGCTTTAATATTAAAACTAAACCTTAGCTTTAAGTAAAAAGTCTCGTAATACTTAGGGAGTTAGTATAGAGTTACCCTCGCCTCTAAGACTTTTTATTTTATAATATAAAAATATCTTACTTTTTACTTATTTATCCCCTTATTTAGCTATATCTTTATTAATTTATTAATTTAATTAATAAGTTTTTTTAAAGATTTCTAACCTCGACCTTTTCTTTATTATTCTAGCTATAAACTTAAATAATAATATCCTTAGCTCGGATAAGAGCTCTAGACTTCTATTTTAGGTCTTAAAACAACTTCGAATTACGTTAATTATATTTAAAAAATTAGTTCGATCGATAGTACGTACTACTTAGTAATAATAATCCGTAGCTTTATTAGTTAGTACGATATTAATTATTAAATAATATTACTATTCTTAGATTTTAACTTTTTTATAATACTCGTAAAATATTATAAGGGTTTTTTATAGAACCTCGTATTTCCTTTTTAAGTATAATTTTCTTTAAAAAAGATCTTTATAAAGTTAGTAAATTACTTCGTAATAACGACCGTTAGGTCGGTCTTTTTATATATCCCTCGCGTATTAAAGTAGTCGTATTAACTCTATATAATTAATTATATACCTCTCTAGTTAATAAATAATAAGCTACGTATTAATAACGTTACTAAGCTAGTTACTAAGATTAATAAGATTATTAATAACTACTCTTCTTATATAATTTCCGTAGCCCTTATTATAGCGGGCGCTAATATATTACTATTAGTAATTTTTAATAAAAATTCTAATTAGTTTAATTCTTTATTAAAATTGTCGTATTTTATTATTACTTAGTTAACTTAATTCTAATCTTATAATATAAATTCGTTAGTAGCGAGTATTATAACGAGTATTTTATAAACTCTTTATCTTACTATTTAAAATAATAAATTACCTTAGTAATAAAAAAAATTAATAACCCTTTTTATAACGTTTAGATTAGTACTTATAAACTACTTATTCTTTTAGTTATTTAGGTTGTTAGCGATTTTATAAAATAGAGGTTACCCCTCGAGCCCTTTCTAAGTATAGATTTTTATAAAATAAACTAATACTATATTAATTTACTTATTATTAAGATTATTAAACACTCTATATACCTACTTTCCTTAGTATTTTAGTTCAATTTCTATTTATTTATATAATATAAAAATTTCTTCTCTCTAGCTATATACTAACTTACTCTTCGTTATTCCTTAACTCGTACTTCGATTTATAATAACTAGCGTGTTTAATCTTAATAAGGTCGTTTTAGAGCTATTTACTAACCTTAGTAATAGCGTACTATTATTAGTCGTTATATTTATTAAAATCTATAACCTTTTTACTTTTTCTTATTTCCTTATACTAAGCCTCGTTACTATTTACTCTTAGTCCTTCTAATTAAACGCTATTTTAGTAATCTTTTTCTAGTTACTTAATTAATTAACGTTAAAAATAGATTTATAAATAGCTTAATAACGTCTCGATTATATAGCGTTTTTCTTTAAGTTAAAGCCTAAGAGGCGTATACGTTTATTAAATAAATTACTACTAGTTAATAATTTACTTTTTACTTTTTTAAAATAAGTAATCTTATACTAAAAGCTAGTAATATAAAAAAGAGCTTCTTAGTGGTTTTTTAAAAAGTTCTTTTTTTATTATAATAATTATAATTTTAATAAAAGGCTACGAGAGGATCTTTTTAAAAAATAGTAGCCTCCTCGTTAAGCTAATTTCTAATACTAATAATAATCGTAATTTATAAATTACGGCTATTATAATTTCTAAATCTCCTCTTTTCTTATCGTACCGTCCTCTATACTATATTCCTAAGTAATATTTAGAAAATAGTTAAAAAGGTTATAAAGAGATCGTTTAAGTCCTTGAGGTTATATCTATAAGCTTCTTAGGAATAGTTCTTTTATATATTAATAATCTTTTAGTTTTATAATACTTATGCCTTTTATTACGTCCTCTAAGCGTACTATATTTAAAAATCCTTTTCTTTAATTATATAGTACTTTTTTATATTATACTTCTTAATCTCGTTCGTTATATTAATTTATTAAGTAAGTAGTTATATAAGTAGTTCTTTTTACTAATTAATTAATTAATTCAATTAATTTCTAATCGCGGGCCGGCCGTAAGTAAGTTAATTAATAAGGAAAGATTATATAAGGTTAATAATAATAGCTCAGTCGCCTTAATATTTTTATTAATTATTAAGGGTTATTTTGATATAATAAACGTCGGCCTTTTATTAGTAGTTAAGGGCTACGATTCCTCTACTTCGTTTTATTATAAAGATTCTACGTCTTATTACTTATCTTTTATAAAATTAAGTAGTACGATTCTCGTATTATATTCCGTTCGAGGAGGTCGTCTCTTTTATATTAAATACTTTACTAATTTATAATAATAAAAATTAATTATTAATTAGTATTAGTATCCTTATTATAAAAATATTAATTAATTAGTTCGAACTATAGGTTAATAAAGTAAGTTAATTAATTATAAATTTATATTATTATGTAAAGTATAAAAAGGAGGTTCTAACTATAGGTTAAGTAGTTTATAGTAATTATAAATAGGGCCCCTCGTTAGCCCCTGCGCAGCCTCGGCCGCATGCCGAGGTCGAATTGGACTTCTAATCCGACACAGACGCCACTGCCAGATTCCCATCTTTCATTAATCGAAATCGTTCAAATCCGATATTTGGTGGTTAGCTCACAGGTGCCAGGTAGCAGTGTGCTAGGGGAATCCCAGATTCGGGGCCAAAGCACCGATCCGCATGAACCCAATCGATGATGTATGCGAACAGCCCGCTGATGTCATGAAGCAGAAGGCCGAGCCAAGACCGATGACAGGCGCTCCACCCCCGCCGTGACCTTGGCTGGCGAACGTAGAGCTAGGGCACTTTTTGGAAGGCTTTGGTAATGAAGCAAAAGGTCTAGAACGTGGTGAAGTCGGCGATGCGGCACGCGACGAATCTGAAGGTACCTTTTGTAGAAAAACAGTTAAATAATCACTTTCAATCCTTTTGTCCGTTTTATGTACACCTGTCCCAGCGATACCTAAGTTTGAAATCCGCAATACCCACGCAATTAGACTCACCAACGATGATCTTCTACGGCGCATTCTTTAAAGTGCACCAACCATTCTAAATGCTAAATGACGCCGCATATAAGTTCAAACGAAGAAGACTTTTACGGGAGGAAACCCTTGATCCTGACTTTTCATCGGCCTTGGCGTGGAGTCGTAGATAAATCGAGCGAATGAGTTTCATTCTCACTCATACTTCATAACGACCGAGGAGTGATTTCTATCACGAGTTATGGCACATAGCAATAGGTATACGGAGTGTAATAAAAGTAGCTTAATTATTAAAGTAGAAATAGATAAAAAGAAAAGGTCTATATATACGATATCTAAAATAAACACGTAATTTAGCACGTAACGGGCACCTTATAAAATACGGTTACTATCCCTATTAGTCTTTTAAATCGCGTTTATTATAAATACATTCTTTTATTTAAAATAAATAGAATCCTAACTTAGAATAGCGCGTATTTTACTACTTTTAATATATAAATTACTAAGGGTAAGGCTACTTAGCCGTCTCGCGTGTATCTAAATTCTTATAATATTACTTAGCTATTATTTTCTTTCCTCTTTTTAACTTTTTATAGTTACTATAAGTACCCTCGTTTACTACGCTCGTACTTATATTATTAGATTATTTATTAATTTTATTCTAAATATAAATATCTAATATATCTAGAAATAATAATAAGTTTTATATAATCTTTATAATACTTTTTATATACGGATTAATTATTTTAAAAGAGTTTAAATAAGTAATAATACTAACGAGCCTTTCTTAATAATTACCCCCCCCTATGCCCTTTAGCTTACTTATTAAGGCCTCGCTACCGAGCTCTCCCTCCTTAGCTTAGAAAATATTAAAATTATTAATTAAAATATTAAGAACTTTATTAAGTTCGAGGTTTTTATTAACGGTATTAATAAGAGTAATAATAAAATAAATAGTAATAATAGAGGTTTTAATAAGCTTTTATTTATCCTTCCCTTAGAGCTTAAAAATAAGAATAAGTTTAGTTTAAATATTAAGCTTTTTAAAAAGGGTATATTATATATTATTATTCTAAGAGTTTATATTTAATTTTATTTTAAATTTTAAAAAACGTAAGGCTAGCTCTTTTTAAAAAGGTAATAAAAAATAAAAAAGAACGCTGAGAAGCTAAAGTACCCCCTATAATAAGTATAGTTCTTTTTACTATTCTAGGCCTATTTAACGTATATTTAATCCCTAAGAAGCTTAAAAAAGAGGTTCTTAAAGAACGGGATATTTAGTATATACTCTATTTTTAAGTAGCCTTTTAATATACCGACCCTAAGAATAGTAGTTATTATGTTATAAGAAGTAATAGCCAGTATACGTACTATTTTAATAGCTATTTAGTTATATAATATATTAATATATTAATCGTTTTCCCTCTGACAGAGCAATCCGCCGGGGCCGTACTATGTATTACGTATTAAGGAAAACTAGGTATATTACGCCCTATACCTAATTACTAATTAAAACAGCTCCTAACCTTTTGCCGCCCGTTTAGAGGGCGATCTATACCTACTTTAATATATATAAAACCTCTTAGTACTAGCCCGCATAAGTAACTAGATCTTATATTATATACTTCTCTTTATTAAAAGTTAGGGGACCCCTTATATATTCTCTTAGGTCTATAATATAACTTATATTAGAGGGATTTTTAATTTTATAAAATATAATTTTTAAATTAGTATTAATATATTAGATCTTAACGTCCGTATTAGCCCGGCTATTTATAGCGTTCGTATTATTACTTAGCTAGATTTTATATTATTAAAAAGTACTATACTACTCCTTAGGTATATTTACGTTAATTATAATAACTAGGGTATTAAGGGGGCCTAATTTATCGAGCCCCAGAGGGGGGGACCTATCGAGGGGCATCTTTAGAAAATCCTAGCCCGCTAGTTACTAACTATATACTAAGACGTTCTTAATAAGTAATAGTTTATATATTAATAAGTACGTTTAATAAGTTTATTTAATAAGCTTATTTAATAGATTTATTTAGTTTAAATAGAGCTTTAAGTAATATTAAAAACGATGAGGATAGAAAGAATCTTTATAAGCTCTAGTATAAGTAACTAAATATTAGCCCTTTTAGCCCTTTTTTTAAAAACCTCTATATTATTATTAAAATTTAGAACCTCTGTAGTTAAGGGCCGCCTCTAATTATTACGGCCGACTATTATAGCTAACTATTACGGCCGACCTTTATTATTAACCTTTCTAGCTAGCGCCGCTACGTAAAGGGCAGCTTACTTATCCCGAATTACATAGCGGTTTTCGTATTAAAATTACTATATTACGTTAAGCGCGTACTTAGAGTATATTATACGTATTATATAGTTAAAAAGTATACTATATTATATAATTTCTTTTAAAAACGTAATCCCGTTAAGGTCGATCTTTTGTACTTATAAAGCTAGAAAAAAACCATTATATATTAATTATTTTATAGTTAATAGCCTAGGCCCTTACTAAGGCTATTATAAGTAGCGCTCCCTCTTTTATAAATATATTATCCTTTTTTATTATTAAAAAGCGTACTCCTAATTATAAGTTTAATAAAATATTACTAAGCTCCGTAGTATTATTTATTAAATAAATAATAATATTAAGATATATAAGAACTATATCGGTTTTTATATAAAAAACTTCTTCCCCGCGCGCCCCCGGCCTCTTTTCCTAAGTATGCTTATATTATTAATTATACTTATTATAGTCGTTTATAACTAACCTCTTATTATACTACCTACTCCTATACCTTAAGTTATTAACTTAATAATCGTTTTACTTCTTACCCCCCCTAGTACTTTTACTATTTATAGCTTTAAGGATTTTAAAGTACGTAAAGCGCAGTTCTTAATAAGTATAACTAGTCTCCTTATTATTAATATTATAACTTTAATAATTTTATACTTCTTAAACTAGGATTTTAAATAGTAAGTATAAGCCCGAGTTTTATTTTTATATACGTATACTTTACGAAATAAAGTTATTTTAGGAATTTAGGTCTTTAGGCTAAGAAAAGTTCTATTTTATTTATTTTTAAACCTCTAGGCCGTATTTTAAGTTCTACTTATTATCTATTTTGAATTATTAAGTTTTTTAAAGTATAGCCTAAATTAATTATTTTTAATTACTTTAGTTATTTATAATAACCTTTTATATATTATAAAAGTTAAGAAGTATACGGAAATATTCGAACTTAGTTTATAAAAGGTTTTTAATAAGCTTATTTATTAATATATTTTTTATTAATATATAAATAGCCTCGAAACTGCTTTTAATATACCCTTATTTTAGTTATATATTTTATATATTAATATAATAAAGTTAAGTAACTATTCTTTTTCCTTTTCTTACGACGAGTTAAATCGTTTACTAATTATTATAATTAACTAACTATATTTTTTTAAATTAAGAGTAATATTTTTAAAAAAGCGCTTTAGAGCTATAGTCTCTTTTACGGTTTTTTTAAAATAAAAAAGCTTAGTTTTAGTAATTAACGTCGTAACAATTACTTAGTATACTAATTTTTCTTAAATAGGGTTATTAAAAAAGAATATTATGTAGTGGTTTTTGTCTAGCTTTATAGGCATAAAAGATCGACCTTAACGGGATTACGTTTTTAAAAGAAATTATACAATACGGTATACTTTTTAATTATATAATATACGTAATATACCCTAAGTACGCGCTTAATATAATATAATAATTTCGATATAAAAACCGTTATACAATTCGGGATAGGTAAGCTACTTTTTACGTAGCGGCGCTAGCTAAAAAGGTCGATAGTAGAGGTCGGTTATAAAGGTTAGAGGCGGTCTTTAATTATAAAGGTTTTAAACTTTAATAACAACGTAGAGGTTTTTAAAAAAAGGGCTAAAAGGGCTAATATCTAGCTACTTATACTAAAGCTTATAAAGATTTTTTTTATTTTTATTATTTTTAATATTACCTAAAGCTCTATATAAACTAAATAAATTTACTAAATAAACTTATTAAATAAACTTATTAGATAAACTTATTAAATAAACTTATTAAATAAACTTATTAAATAAACTTATTAAATAAACTTATTAAATAAACTTATTAATATATAAACTATTATTTTATTAAAGATACCCCTTAATAAGTCCTCCCCTCTAGGGCTTAATAAATTAGGCCCCCTCGATACCCTAGCTATTATAATTAATATAAGTACGCCTAAGGAGTAGTATAGTACTTTTTAATAATACGGAATCTAACTAAGTAATAGTACGAATATTATAAATAGCCGGGCTAATACGAACGTTAAGATTTAATATATTAATATTAGTTTAAAATTTATATTTTATAAAACTAAAAATCCTTTTAATATGGGTTATATTATAAATATAAGGGAATATATAAGGGGTCCCCTAACCTTCGATAAAAAGGAGTATATAATACGGGATTTAGCTACTTACGCGAGCTAGTACTAAGAGGTCTTATATACGTTAGAGTAGGTATAGCTCGCCCTCTAAACAGGTAGTAGAAGGTCGGGAGCTATTAATAAAAGGGAGATAACGGTCGAGTCGGTTAACTATTTTAATTAGTAGTTAGGTATAGAGCGCAATATACCTAGTTTTCCCTAATACGTAATATATAGTACGGCCCCGGCGGATTACTCCGTCGGGGGGAAAAAAGAATATTATATATCCCTAAAATAATCGTTATATTACTTTATTATTTATAAAGCTAGTATCTCTAGCTAGGAGTAATAATTATATACTTAGTATATTATTATAATAGAATATAAAATATTTTATTATATAGAGATATTAGATATATTAGTTAATTACTTTAATATAAGTTACGCTCGGGTTAGTTAAGAACTATAATAATTATGAATAAATAAAAGCGACGTCTAGTTTAATTATAATAGCTATATAAAATATACTTTTAACCTTTCTTTAGTAGCTTTTTATTTCCTTTTTTATTCCCTACTTCTTATTTAGTTTAAACTCTTTTTAAAAAAGAGGAGTAGCTAGATATTATAAATATATAAAATTAAAGCGCTCAGTAATTTACTCGATATATACGTTATAAATAAAATAAATCTTATAAGTAGCGCAGTCTCGTAAAATTTATACTCTAAAAAAGTAATTAATTGGTCCGTTTTTTTTAAAGTTAATATATTTTTTTATATTATTAACGATTTTCTAAGCCGCTTTTTAATTATTTTAATAATATAAAATAATAAAGTTATTAATATAAAATACTAGTATTACTTTTTTATTTATAATTTAATAAATATTGATCTCTTTATAGTTATATATTATATTTATATCACGAAGTATAGAGGTAAAAGTTTAGAACTAAGGAATTAATAAGTTTTAGAGGCTATATAGAGTATATTAAAGTTTACTTATTTTATTAATAACTTTATATCCCTCTAGGAGTTTAATAATTATTAGTTTCTCGCTCTTAATAAGCGCGTTAAGGAATACGTCAATAGTATTATATTAGTTAGCCTTAAGGTTAAATTAAGTAGCTATTATTATTATAAGACTAAAGGCCTTTATAATTAGTATTAAAGCGTACGTATTTTATAAGGGGTTAAGTAGTTATATATCCCCCCTTATATATATACGTACTTTTACTTCGCAAACCTTATTATTAGTATTATATTTATAAATATATACCTATTTTAATAAAAATAGGCTTTTTTATCTAAGATTATAGTCGACTTCTTCTTATATACTAATATCTTTTAGCTTTTTTATTTTTATATTTATAATATCCCTAAGTAGCTTTTATAATTATTATAAAAAATATTTAATATTACTAAACTTTTTTAATAAGCTCTAAAAGTTAACTTTAGTAAGTTAGGGTTTTTAAACTCTTCTAGAGCGCTCTAAATAAGTCCTATAAACTACTCCTTTTATTATTTTATAAAGTATTATATATCTTATATTACTTTTTTTTATAGCTTTTAATTAATTAAGTATAAAAATAAAAGAAGTAGTCTTAGTAATAGTTATAATAATTATTATTTCTTATATTTAAATATAAGAGCGTTATAAAAATACTATTATTAAAGCGTTTTAAAAGTTTACGGGTCCGGTTTAAATATCTAGGACCTAGTAGAGTTTTACTTAGTACTTAATAAAGTAGTTCTTATAAGCTCTGCTCTTATATAGTATTAGAGGCTTATTATAAAAATTCTTTATTAACGTCAACTTTAGTATTAAAAATTACTTCTTTATAATTAGTACCTCGTTTATTACGTATTTTAGTATTTTATTAAGAACTATTAAGAATTAAAAGCTTAAGAACTTTTATAATATATATAAGTGCTCGCGGGGAGGATTATAAACTACGTAGAGCCGTTTATAACTTAGTTATTATACCCCCTTTTTTATTCTTATTTTTAAGCTTATATAAGGATGTTATTTTAAAAGTTAGTAATAATAATAAAACTATAATAGCCTCTTTAGTCTTATTAACTATACTCTATAATATACTTATTAATTACTTAGCATCCTAAATAGTTAAAATTCTAATAGTAATACTATCTTTAATTATAAAATTATCTTAAATACTAGTATTTTCGAAGTCTAAATTTACTTCTCTAAGTACTTAAACTAACTTATTATTAATATTTAAGAGCTTTTATATTTCTTAAACTATTAGATTTGCTTACTTACTTATAATAACTTATTCCTTATGTATAGGATTATAAAAAACTTTTTTATTAAACTTAATATTTTTTATAACAAATACTTACTTAAGTACGGGTACTTAAATCCTATATAAGTTATGTATTTTTAGTACGTATTTAACTAGGTATCTTATATACCCATAGGGAAGTATTTTAAACTCTTTTTAATATATACCCCTCTTATGATCCTTATAAAAAGGGGATATAGAGTAGCTATATATATATAGTGGTTTTTTTCCAGCTTTATAGGCGTAAAAAATCGACCTTAACGGGATCACGCTTTTAAAAGAAATAAATAATATAGTATTAGAATGGGGTGGGGCGATCAGTCCTAGTGTTTCTTTTTTCTAAAGCGGATCGAGTATAGGGACCTATAATAGAGCTAATTAAAAGAAGATATAAAGAGAAAGGCCCCCGATTAGGGAGAGGAGCTTAATAGCGTAGATTTTTATTTTAATTATATATATACTTTTTTAAGATCGAACTAGAGCTTTTTTAATAATTTATTTTTAAATATAATAATATAAGACGATTAGGAACTCTACCCTTCTAATCTAATTAATATTACTCTTTTTTTTTAGTTATAATCCTGTTAATTAAGGCCGTATTAACCCGATCGAAGGAGGTATCTTATATTATTTTTATAAGTATTAGTAGTTCTTCTTAAGCACCGTACTGCGAAAGTCCTTTATACCCTATACCTTTTTAGTATACTTTTTAACTATATAATACGCGCAATATACCCTAAGCACGCGCTTAACGTAATATAGTAATTTCAATATAAAAACTACTATATAATTCGGGATGGGCAAGCTGCCCTACTACTTACTAATAATAAGCTGAGCGATATACTCACGCAGTAGCGCCGGCTAGAAAGGTTAATAATAGAGGTTAGCTATAAAAGTTAGAGGCGGCCCTTAACTACAGAGGTTCTGAACTTTAATAGTAACGTAGAGGTTTTTAGAGAAAGGGCTAAAAGGGCTAATATCTAGCTAATTAGAGCTCGTAAAAATTCTTTCTATCCTTATTACTTATAATATTATCTAAAGCTCTATTTAAACTAAATAAATCTACTAAATAAACTTATTAAATAAACTTATTAAATATACTTATTAAATAAACTTATTAATATATAAACTACTACCTCGTTAAGAACCTATTCTAAAAATACCCCTCGATGGGTCCCCCCCTCTAGGGCTCGATAGATTAGGCCCCCTCGACGCCCTAGCTATTATAGCTAACGTAAGTACGCCTAAGGAGTAGTATAATACTTTTTAGTAGTATAGAATCTACCTAAGTAATAATATGAATATAATAAATAACTAGGCTAATACGGACGTTAAGATTTAATATATTAATACTAATTTAAAAATTATACTTTATAGAGCTAGAAATCCCTTTAATATAAGCTATATTATAAATATAAAAGAATATATAAGGGGTCCCTTAACCCTTAATAAGAAGGAGTATATAATATAAGATCTAGCTACTTATACGGGCTAATACTAAGAGGTCTTATATACGTTAGAGTAGGTACAGCTCGCCCTCTAGACGGCTAGAAGCGGCGGAAGGTCGGGAGCTATTTTAATTAGTAATTAGGTATAGAGCGCAATATACCCAGTTTTCCCTAATACGTAATACATAGTACGGCCCCGGCGGATTGCTCCGTTAGGGGGGTAGCTATATATATAGAAATTACTAAGATATAAGGTTACTAGTTTAGAATCCCGTACTTAGTAACCTATTTATTACTAGCGTTAATATTACTTTTACTAATTAATTTCTATTATAATAGGCGAATCTTTATTATTAACCTCCCGTAGGGTAATATTATAAATAAAAATTATTACTAATACTATTTTATTTTATAAATTCGTAGGGAGGTTTATAAAAAGGCGTATCTTATAAGCTTTAGTAATTACTAGTTAACCTACTCTTTTTACGTTACTTATAGGTTCTTTTATATATAGAAGTAGAAGCTCTATTCCGATTCTTAGCTTATTATACTATATCTTATATACGTATTTAATATTAGCGGTTAGGAGGGCGGTTTTATTATTATTCTTAAAAAAGTAAATTAAAGTCCTTTTTTAATAGCGAATTATATCCTCGAGGCTTTATAATACGAAAAGTACTTCTTTTTTATTTTAGTCCTTAAAAAGAACCCCCTAAGCTACTTAGTATATTTATTAAAAGCTATAAATATATACTATTATTTATTAAATAATAGCTTAAAATAGAATAGATCTTAGTATATATAGTACTAAGCCGTAAGGCTCTTTTTATAAATAGTCCTCTTAAGATTACTAACTTAGCCTCGGATAATATATATACTTTATACTTAACTTATAATAGAAGTTTAATACGTATATTATAAGTCTTATATCCCCCCGACGGAGTAATCCGCCGGGGCCGTACCGTATATTACGTATTAAAAAAAACTAAGTATATTACGCTCTATACCTAATTACTAATTAAAATAGCTCCCGACCTTCCGCTATAGTCCTCTAAGTTCTAATTATTTAAAGGGCGAGCTATACTTATTTTAATATATATAAAACCTCTTAGTACTAGCCTACATAAGTAATTAGATCTCGTATTATATACTCCTTTTTATTAAGGGTTAAGGGGGCCTTTATATATTCTTTTATATTTATAATATAGCCCGTATTAGAGGGACTTTTAGCTCTATAAAGTATAATTTCTAAACTAGTATTAATATATTAAATCTTAACGTTTATACTAACCTAGTTATTTATAGCGTTCGTACTATTACTTAGCTAAATTCTATATTATTAAAAAATACTACACTATTCTTTAAGTATACTTATATTAGTTATAATAACTAGGGCGTCGAGGGGGCCTAATTTATTAAGCCCTAGAGGGGAGGACCTATCGAGGGGTATTTTTAGTAAAATAGTAGTTTATATATTAATAAGTGCGTTTAATAAGTTCGTTTAATAGGTTTATTTAATAAGTTTATTTAGTAAATTTATTTAATTTAAATAAAGCTTTAAGTAATATTAAAAATAATAAGAATAAAAAAACTCTTTACGAGCTCTAGTACGAGTAGCTAAATATTAGCTCTTTTTTTAAAGACCTCTACGTCGTTATTAAAATTTAGAACCTCTATAATTAAGGGCCGCCTCTAACTTTTATAGCTAACTTCTATTATTAACCTTTCTAGCCGGCGTTACTATATAAGTAAAGAGGGTAGCTTACTTATTCTAAATTATATAGTAGTTTTCGTATTAAAATTACTATATTACGTTAAGCGCGTACTTAGGGTATATTATGCGTATTATATAGTTAAAAAGTGTACCGTATTATATAATTTCTTTTAAAAGCGTAATCCCGTTAAGGTCGATTTTTTACACTTATAAAGCTAGAAAAAAACCACTATATAAGTCTTATATAATAATTAATAAAAAGTATTAGGTCCGAAATAACCTATTTTAAAGTATTATAGGAGCGTACTATTAGACCTCTTACGGGTACGTTAATAAGAGCGACGGAATTTTCCTTAGCTAACTAATAATATAATACTAACTAGGTTTTATAAAATACGCTTAAGGGTTATAAAAAAATGATAAGATTAAAAAAGCTTATATTTAAAAAAGACTAGGTTATTTTTCTAAATAAGCTACTTTTTAATAATACTATTTTAAAATATTCTTTATTATAAAATATAATCTAGACTATAGTACTAAAGTACGTTTCTATTTAATAAAGTCTCTAAAATTATATTAATATAAAATCCCTCGATATAAATAACGTTTTAAAGTTTTAAATTATAAGTTCCCTTTCCCTTAGGGCTATTTAAAACGCCCTTTATAATATAAGTACTACGTATAATAATAAGTAATATAATAGTTCTTAATTTAACATAGTTATTATTATTAAATAGTACGTAACTCTTAGGTTTAAAGAGGCTCTTATTATTAATTAAATATATTATTTTATAACTATTTATTACCGTACTTTAAAATAAGAAATAAGTACTATTTATAAAAGTACTAAAGGTTATGTTTATTTCTAAGTCCTAACCTTTTATAAATATAATAACTACGTAGCCCTCGTCGTAGTTTATTAATAAGCTCGTTTTAAGTTAGTTAAAAGATCTTTTTAAAAACCTAGGTTTTTTAAGGGTTCTATTGTTTTTAGCTATTTAACTTTCTTAAGTTTATTATAAAATAATTTCTACTTACTTAATTTAATAATAATAAGGACTTCCTTTACTTAGCTTTCTAATATTTATATTAATAACTTATTAGTATTTTAATTTATAAGTACCTATTTTAATTTTTAATACGCCGTTAGCTTTTATAAGTATATATAATTATAGAAATATATAATATTATCTTTATTATTTACGTCGTTAGCTATATTAGAACGTTTTATAAAAGTAAAATAAGCCCCTTTTTATTTTAAAAGTTATTTAGTATATACGTCCTAGGTTATTAAGTTAAATATATACGTAATCTCCTCGAGGGTCTTAGTATTCGTTCTAAAAGCTATTATTTTATTAAAAGTCTTATATATATACGTTAGTCTTATATAGGATTAAGTTTAAATTTAATTATAATTAGAAAATTAAGTACGGCGATCTTTTTATTAATTTTTAAAATATTATACGATTTAGCTTAGAAATAAGTTAATTATTACTCTTTATATTAATATTATAAGTTAACTCTAGTCTTTATTTTATTAAAGGCTTATTAGTATTTATCTCGAACCGTATTCTTAATTACTATTTTAAAGAGCTAAAGTTCTTATTTTAGTTATTTAATAAGTCGTTATATACTAAACTTAGAGCTATCTTTAGTAACTTTTTAAAATACGTATTTATAAAAAGTAAGATTAACTAAATTTATTAATTACTAAGCGAGGAGTTTAATATATATATTAATTATATTATGTTCTTAAGCCTTAAATTATTTATATTTAGCGTCAAGCTCTTATTATTTTTAAATATTTTTAAGTATATAAATCCTCTTTGTAAGTATAGTATAAGAATAGATTTATTTATATAAAATAAGTAATAAAGCTAGTTTTATAAAAAAAAACCTAGCTTAGTCCTATAAGTTACTTATATTTAAAAAAGTTAAAAGAGTTATATTAAGAGTTAGGTTTAGAAGTTATTAATAAAGGATTTCTTAATTTCTTTAGTTATACTTAAACGCTTTATAATATACTTATTAAGCTCATAGCTCTTTTTTATTATAAATTAAGATTAATTATTTAAATTTAAAAAGTAAAATAAGCGTTATAAAAAGGTTAAAGAGTACGTCGGAGTCTAGAGCGTCTAGGTTAACGTACTTCTAAACCCCTATACCCTTATTTATAATATAAAAAATATTAAACTATTTAATTTAACTATTATAGCTAATTAACTTAGCTTAAGCTAAAGTAAGTACGAGTATATTAGTTATTTTAAAAAAATCGTAAAAATCGTATTAAAAAGTATATTATTATAATATAAGGTCTTAACTAAGAGCTAGGCTCATAATTATTACGAGTTATAGTATATAGTAATAGGTATATAAAGTATAATAAAAGTAGCTTAATTATTAAAATAAAAATAAACAAAAGGAAAAGGTCTATATATACGATATCTGAGATAGACACGTAATTCAGCACGTGACGGGCACTTTGTAAGATGCGGTTACTATCCCTGTTACGTGACAATTTCTGCGAATTTTGGGCACTCAATCATGTCTCAATTTGATTCACTGATTTCTTCACTCGCCTCATCCTCGACCCGCGTACTGTTAACTGGGGGGTAGTGAGCCAGTAGAAGAATGCCCACGGCGACAACGGCGAGAGCCTGTAACGCGATTAGAGAACAAGCATCAGAGATGTAAAGACTCATTTGTAAGCACTCACGGCGTTCACGAAGAATGTGAGATTCGGCTTGCCCATCTCAGACAGCGTGGCAAATATGAAGCCGAAGATACCCTGCGTCGTGAGAGTCGCTGCACTCTCAACTAGGGTAATGGCACTCAGGGCGTCTTGTCGCATATGCGGCGGGCACATTTCCGTGATGACGCCCTTTGCTGCAGGGGCCGATCCGGATGCGAATGGTAGCAGGAAAGCGGCTACGAATGAACGAAATTATCATCTTGCTCTAGCCTCTGGAGTTCGGGGTAAAGTGGGCAGCAAAATTGAGATACTCACCGGCATAGACATGCCAGCCCTCCGTTGCCCAAGCCGCGAGGGACGTGACGATGCCATCCACCACCAAGCTCCACCTCAGGAAGAACAGGTCAAAAGTGCTATCCTCGTCCTCCTCTTCAGGCGGCGCCTTTGTTGGCTCGGAAGCATTCATCAAGCCGGGTGCCGGGTCCATGTCCTCGGGGTGAGTGGGGATGACGCTCCGTTCCTCCTGGGTGAGCGTCTTTTGAAGAGCTCCGGCATGGGATGACGAGGCAAACCATCTGCGTCCGCTGTCGATGATTTCCGGAAAGATGAACATCAAGAAGATGCCGCGGATCCACGAGTTGCCGGACATAAGGATACCGTTCTCCGTTGTGCCAAAGTTGAAGCGGGAGGTGGCGTACATCTGGATGAGGATGGGCGCATAACCCGTGGCAAACTGGGGCACTGTCAGCAATGTGTTCATGGATGAATGCCGCCGATTTCAATGACAGAGGTAGTAGACTAACCACGCCGAAGAAGATGCCCAGGGCCAGAAAGACGAGGCCATAGTTTTTCACAATCTTGCCAGATTCAAGACGGTACTTGGACGGCATGAGCACCTTGATAGGAGCCAGGAAGCCAGAAGCGCCGGGCGTTGTCTTGCCGTCCGTCTGCTCCGTCTCTTCTGGGGGTGCCGGCCAGAAGATGGCCCCGTAGGTCGTTGCAAAGGCAAAGCAGCCGATGGCAACGATGAAAGGACTGGTGATGCCGAACACATCACCCAAAACACCGCCGACTGATCACTCATTAGCAGGCGAGGGTAGGAAAGGTAGAATGTCGACCTACGCAAGTACCCTATGGCAGTACCGATCATAACTGCACCCTGCAGCCGACCAAACACGCCCGTATGCTTTCTTCTTTCAACAACCTCCGCAATTGCCGTGTTCAAAACCAGCCTTTAGTTGCAATGGCATTAGCGCCGCGGTCCCAGCGCATCTCACTTTCCTTGCTGTACCTAGGTAGGTAGGTAGGTAGGTATGTGAAGTACTTACATGTATCCCCTCGGCCCACCAAAGATGCCAATAAGCTGCGTGTACTGCATCATGTCGATTCCCTTTTGCGCGCCCTGCGACACGGCGAGGACCTGGCACGAGACGCGGATGCCGAGCAGGCCAGTCTGGCTGATAAGGGCCCAGCGGGTACCCCAGCGCTTGATGAGGTCGCCGCAGATGAAGAGGTTAAGAATGCCGCACACGGAGGTGGTCATGCCGAGGATGGAGACCTGGGTGGCCGTGTTTGCGTCAATCTCACGGCGGTGACACATTTCCGAGGCGGGGCCGTCGTAGGGCACATGAGACTTGTAAAAGGTTTCGCATGCCATTACACGGAAGACGTAGATAATGCTGTAGACTACATGTCAGTTTCCGCTACTGTGGTACACATCCTCGCAACCATGCCATAGTACAGCATGGGTGAGAGGAGAGGGGTGAACTTGTGCGCACGGAACTTGAGTGAGGCCTAGTGTCAGGGAGACGAGGAAGCCGGCGAACAGGATACGGTTTGCGGGTGACCAGAGGCCGCGACCGACCCGCTTCACGGCCCCGGCGCCGGATTTGATTTTGAGGAGGGGCGTCCGTTCATCTGCATCGGCGGCCATCGGGACGGGTGGTTGGGTGTGTGGATGGGATAAGGTACGGTCACAGAGAGGGTGGAAGGGAGCTCTTAGGTTTCGCAGAATCACGCCTTTCGTCCAATAAAGTATTTGTTTATGAGGCTCAACTCTAAAGATCTGGTAGAACTAGGAAGGTCGGTTGAACGTTTCGCAGGGTCGGAAGGGGGGAGGATAGGACAGGATGGGAGAGGAGAGGGGTTCGAAAGGGAAACAAATGGTGACAAAGCCGGACTGGGCTGAATGGGGGGCATAAAGCGATTAAAGGTCACTGGGTGACTGGGGGGGTATAAGGTGTGGTAAGAAAAAATCGAGTGAGAATTGTATGGGTTTTCCTGCGAGTTCCCCGGATTGCTGGGATGTCTGTTGCTGCTGGACCGTTTTACCGAAAAGACGTGCGGAATCCCCGCTATTTCGTCAGGAAAACGATGGGCCTCCTACCTTTGGGTTCTTCTCAAGAGGAACTTTGGTGGAGCACCACAGAGTCCTGACCGGTCACCGGTGTTGGTTAACGGATTGAGTGGTGCCGGAAGTGTGAGTGAAGGAGGAAGTGTGGGTGTGGCGGAAGAGAATAGCACTCGGTAAAGCCAACAGATAGCCGCCTGAATGACTCTTACAGAATGGTTAGAGTATGCAAAGACCTATGGTTTCTGTTGGCTGTACATCGTAAGTGTGGTATTTTGGTGTGTGTGAGAACTGCAAAAGAGCCGATGAGATGAGGGGGGGAGGGGCGGCCGCCGATGCAGGAGCCGAGCGCGGCCTTGTGTTGCCGACCCGGAGTGGAGATGGTGGGGTGCCGGATAGCTTCACGGGTGCTGATAGGTCCAAGATAAACTCACCGGAGTCTAGACCCGTTGGACCGGCGCAGGACCGGAGCTTGTCCGGGGATGCGCTGCTTATCGTCGGCCCTGAGCTGCCGAGGGGGCCGGCCGACTCCGGCCTTACATCTACAGTCTCATTAACTTCATAGTATACATCATGAGTCTCTTGGGTCCCTTGAGTGTAGATGGAATTGCTTTTGTTCAAATCAGCAAAAGGCTCGGAGTAAGGTAGACAGCCATATGTGGTACAAGATAATCCTCGTGAAATGATACCCCGTGCTTATGCTCCTCATCATCCTCTGACTCTCTCCCATCTTAAAGCAAAGGATGCTCTAGTACAAGCTTGCCAAACTTGCCCTGGTCAGCAACCTTCTTCACCTCCTCCAGCGCATCCTCCGCCGTTCCCTTGAAAACATCCACCACAGGAATCGAGAACTCGGTGCCGTAATTCTCAACAGACCACATCAACGCCTTCCACATCCTGCCCCAATCCTCCAGCCGTGGAGGGATCGTGATAAGGGGACCACCGCCCAGCTGTAGTGTGATTTCCGTATTCGCCGATGCCAGCGGCATCTTGATTCTCCCACCCGGCTTCGCCACGACAGACAGAATAACAGCATTCCCATCAACACAAGCCTCCGTCTGTGATGCCGAGGTGACCTCACCCCTTGAACTCGCACAATCGGCCGCGTAGCGAATCGGCCCCGCGCCAGACTGCTCCGCCGCCTTCTTGATCTGAGAAACCACGTCTGGGGCGTTATAATCGAAGCAGCGCGTCGGCCCCATCTTAGTGAGCATCTCATGCCGCCCGGGCGACGCGGTGACAAAAATGGGGCTCGCACCGCTCTCCCGCGCTAATTGCAGCATGCAAAGTCCAACGCTGGCGGATGCGCCCCAAATAAGTAGCGGACCTGCCTTGAACCCTTCCTTTGCCTTCTCCCCAGGGAGAGGGTATCCAAAGATATTGTACAGCCCGTCGGCGGCTGTGGTCAGCACCACCGTGAGACTCGCGGCGTGCGTCTTGGGCAGGTTATCCGGAACCCTGAAGAGCATGTCTTCCGGACAGCTCAGGTACTCCTGATGCGCGCCGTGTCTCATTGGTTTGCCCATGCCGGTGGGTACGTAGCCGGCCACCAGGTCGTCCGGCTTGAAGGCGGACGACGCATTTTCTCCAGCAGCCCGGACGACTCGGCCGCAAAAGTCGTAGCCGAGGGTCACTGAGCGGACGCCGATGTATGGTGCGTGTTTGACGTCGGCGGGGTTTACGCCAGAGTAGAGAACCTTGACGAGGACCTCGCCATCTACGGGGTCGGGGATGGGAAGATTGCGGATGACGGAGAAGTTGCAGTCTTCGTCGACATAGAGCGCCGGCGCCGTTGATGTTGTTTTGCTGCCCATTGTGAGGTTTCGTTTTTTACTGTTCTAATGGGGTTGACTTTGGCTGCCCGCCATAATTATCACACGGCAGACCAGACGCATCTTATGCAGTAACTTGTGGCCATGGACAGAACACTTCAAAACGTGGAATTGACGCATTTGTTTGCCCCCTTTCGCGAGCGTCCACTTCTCCGGGTCGCGACCCTCTCATAAAATCGGGCATCCGGTGGGAGGTGGGCGGCTGAATAAAGATGAACGGAGCTCTCTAGAAGAATCACGGACGAATACGGCCGTCTCGGACAAGTTGCCCGATTTATTCATCGGCCAACGGAGGGTTCCTAAAACCCGAGGTCGCCGGGGCCCATCTCTAGACTCTACCGGGCGGGGGGTGGTAGCGTACAGTTGACGCGCCTCGGGTGATCAGCAGGGCCAAATGGCGGGGAAGAACTCAAACATATGCGACATGGATATGTCCAGGCCCTCTCCGACGTATCGCATGGCATAGGCAGACTGTAGGGCTACATATGAACTGGTCCCAGGTTGAGTCCAATAAGTACGAGGCCCTCGGACCTCCCCCAGGCGAATATTACCCCAAGAGGGCGAAAATGGCAACGCCATTGGCTGGTACACAAGTGGGAATCTGCCGTGGAGCCATGCCGGTAAAGGGGGGCCGTGTTTCTGAGCGTCCTCGACGATCCGTCATCAGGAATTGGGTCAAATCCGAGGATTTACAGAGTTCCCTGAGAGGTGCAGACAGGCCGGGGAGCTCGGATTTATGATGGTCTCGTATAATAACGATATAACAAACACGCGATGCTGCCGCCATCAAAGAGGCTAATAGTCTTGTTCTAGACAAACATTGTACTTGCATCAACGGGTATTTATCACTGCGAGTTTGTTAGATTAAGCAACAATGGCGCCACTTATCGTCAACAACATTGAAGTCATCCAGACCCCCACTATCCCTCCAGCATGGCCAACTCCCAAAGAGCCTTCCCGCGTGGAGCTCTTCAGCGGAAGTTATTACGTAATCCGCATCTCACGAAGTGCCCGTTACGTGCTGAATCACGTGTCTATCTTAGATATCGTATATATAGACCTTTTCTTTTTATCTATTTTTATTTTAATAATTAAGCTACTTTTATTATACTCCGTATACTTATTATTATATACTATAACTCGTAATAATTATAAGCTTAGTTCTTAATTAAGACCTTATATTATAATAACGTACTTATTAATATAATTTCTATAATCTTTTTAAAATAATTAATATATTTATACTTATTTTAGCCTAAGCTAAGTTAACTAGTTACGATAATTAGATTAAATAGTTTAATACTTTTTATATTATAAGCGAGGGCATAGGGGTTTAAAAATACGTCGACCTAGACGCTCTAAATTCTAATATACTCCTCGACCTTTTTATAATACTTATTTTACTTTTTAAAATTTAATAATTAATCTTAACTTATTATAAAAAAGAGCTATATACTTACTAAGTATGTTATAAAGCGTTTAAATATAACTAAAGAAATTAAGAAATCCTTTATTAAGAGCTTTTAAACCTAATTCTTAATATAACTTTTTTAACTTTTTTAAATATAAATAACTTATAAAACTAAGCCGGGTTTTTTTTATAAAACTAGCTTTATTGCTTACTTTATATAAGTAAATCTATTCTTATACTATACTTATAAAGAGGATTTATATACTTAAGAGTATTTAAAAATAATAAGAGCTCGATATTAAATACGAATAATTTAAGGCTTAGGACCGTAATATAATTAATATATATATTAAACTCTTTACTTAGTAATTAGTAGAATTAGTTAATACTACTCTTTATAAATACGTATTTTAAAAAATTACTAAGGACGGCTCTAAGTTTAGTATATAATAACTTATTAAATAACTAAAATAGGAACTTTAGCTTTTTAAAATAGTAGTTAAGAATATAGTTCGAGATAAATACTAATAAGCCCTTAATAAAGCGAAGACCGGAGTTAATTTATAATATTAATATAAAAAATAGTAATTTACTTATTTCCGAACTAAATTATATAATATTTTAAAAATTAATAAAGAGATTACCGTACTTAATTTCTTAGTTATAGTTAAGTCTAAACTTAACCCTATATAAGGCTAACGTATATACGAGACTTTTAATAAATTAATAGCTTTTAAAACGAATACTAAGACCCTCGAGGAGATTACGTATATATTTAGTTTAATAACTTAGGACGTATATACTAAGCGACTTTTAAAATAAAAAGGGGTTTATTTTACTTTTATAAAACGTTCTAATATAGTTAGTAATATAAATAATAAGGATAATATTATATACTTTTATAATTACGTATATATATAAAAGCTAATGGCGTACTAAAAGTTAAAATAGGTATTTATAAGCTAAAATACTAGTAAATTATTAATACGAATACTAAAGAGCTAAGTAAAAGAAGTCCTTATTATTATTAAATTAAATAAGTAAAAATTATTTTATAATAAGCTTAAGAAAGTTAAATAGCTAAAGAACGATAAAACTCCTAAAAAACCTAGGTTTTTAAAAAGATTCTTTAATTAACTTAAAGGGAGCTTATTAATAAACTATAACGAGGGCTATGTAGTTGCTATACTTATAAAGGGTTAGGACTTAAAAATAAACATAATTTTTAATACCCCTATAAGTAGTACTTATTCTCTATTTTAAAATATAATAATGAATAGTTATAGAGTAATATATCTAGTTAATAATAAAAGCCTTTTTAAACCTAAGAGTTATATACTATTTAATAATAATAATTATATTAAATTAGGAACTATTATATTACTTATTATTATACGTAGTACTTGTGTTATAAAGAGCGTTCTAAACGGCTCTAAGGGAAAGGAAACTTATAACCTAAAGCTTTAGAACGTTACTTATATCGAGGGATTTTATATTAATATAGTTTTAAAAACTTTACTAAATAGAAGCGTACTTTAGTACGACGGTCTAAATTATACTCTATAATAAGGAACGCTTTAGAAAAGTATTATTGAGAAGTAGCTTATTTAAAAAAATAACTTAGTTTTTTTTAAATATAAGCTTTTTTAATTCTATCCTTTTTTTATAACCCTTAAGTATATTTTATAGAGCTTAGTTAGTATTATATTATTAATTAGCTAAGGGAAATTCCGTTATTTATATTAACGTACTTATAAGAGGTCTAATAGCGCGCTCCTATAGTACTTTAAAATAAGTTATCTCGGACCTAATACTCTTTATTAATTATTATATAAAACTCGTAGTATATATATTAAACCTCTATTATAAGTTAAATATAAAATATATAT